>RYFJ01003998.1:0-33768 GCA_003991445.1 Oryza meyeriana var. granulata
ACAATTATGCAGTTGATGTATATATATACTTTTGTGAGCTTGCATAATCTTGTAAAGTATTGCTGAGTACTTGCTTATTCTTAGTCGTCATGCTTTACCTAACTATGTAATCTGCATCGAGTATGATAGGAATTAAGAAAAAAGTTCTCCTCTGAAAGCTATATTGGGCAAACTTAACATATTGTTGTGAACTTTTACTCTAGATAAAAAGTCGGATTTTTTTAACAAGGCACCTAATCATGCGCCCCCGATCACTACTCGTTTGGAACAAGCGATGTAGCTGAAGTCAAGAGAAAAAAAATCTATATACATATGTCTAGAGAAAAAGACTTAGATATGAAGGGAAGTAGCTGTTCTATAGTTCCATGAATGTGCTGATGAGGGCATCACAGTCTTCAGTCTTCAGTTGGTAGGCGCCGGACGATGGTCACGTCAGTCGATAATGAAAACCTTCCACAAAGGGGGTTAGTTTATGCCTGTCTTTGGGTGGTTTGTATTTCTAGGATGAGATCTCCCACAAAAGAGCACGGCCATGAACATTTTGATATGATAAGAGACGTAGGCCTTGAAGATACTTTGCGATGAATAGTGCGATGTCCTATCTTCTCCAACTGATCGAGCTCACCATCAGTTTCGTTTGATTTGTAACACAGCCCGTCAGGCATCATTGGACTAGAAGAAAGGGGATTGCCTGTTGCTGACTAACGTGGTTCTTAGAGTACCGAAACGGATGGGAGTTCTTGTACCCCACCACACCTTCAGTATGGTTGTAGTTGGTCGATTTCTACGCCTTGATACTTGTATAGACAATGCATTGGGCACGCTCGAACCTGCCCATATTCCGTGGGTGTGCCAAGAGCATAGAGATGTTGATGCGAAGTCGTCAAGAAATGTTGCATACGCACTAGTGAAGCTGGAGTACGTTTGTCCGTTATGATGCGTTAGGAACTCCATTCGGTATAAGATATCATTGATGAAGTTTTTTGGCGTCGTGTCGCTATTAAGGTAGCACGAGTTTGGCCTCATACCACTTTTATGAATTTATCCACTGTGACGAATAAGTGTGTTTAACCTTTGCTGGCGCTTTCTTGAACGGCCCGAGCCATGTCCAAGCTCACAAACTGCGCAAGGGCCAAAGATGATTGGAATGTATTTGAAGTTTCTTGAGCTGGAAGATAGTGGTTTGCCTTGCTAGAAGTTGGCATCTCTTGCATGTGCAATACTCATGTTTTCTTTATTGTTATGCAGTCGGCCAGAAAAAACGCCTGTCTGTAAGCTTTCCGACTAGTGCCTGGGTATGCAGCGTGTGCCACAAATTACTCGAGTGGATCGATGGGCAGAATCTGCTTGCCCTGCTCGGGTGTGCACAGTGCAGTGAGGATCCGGTTGTGCTTAGAGTTACAGGTTTCTCCATCTCTAAGAAAAAATTTGATTCAATTTAAATCGTCGGCTTCAGCTACGCTTCTGGGAGTTCATTGTCATTAGGAATTTGATAACTGAAGTCGCCAAATCTTGAGAGATGATTAGGTCAATTCATTTGTTGTCGGGGTAGTTCACCCCGACTGGGTTCAAAGCATTTGGTTTCTTTTGACTTGATAGCTCCAAGTAGTTGTTGAAAAATCTAGTCGGGACATTTTCATTTGGATCCCAATGTTGGTCAATTTGGTCTGCAGCTTTTCGTTGTATTGTCATAATACGTGATTTCTCCACCTATCACTTGTTTTCCAACTTTTGTACATCTACAATACGCCGATAGTGTCGAATCGAGACTTGTCAGTATTTCATGACTTGGTGACCAGTGAGTTGAGAAATCCCCATGTCGATCAGATTGCGGACTGCTGGTGATTATGGCAATGCGGAGCGTGGATGAAGTGCCTCGTATGCGGGCGAATCATAGGAACCAGAAAGTGATTTAGAGGAGTACTTGATGTTTTTCGCCAGTGGGTGATGTTCAGACGATACACAGCCCATGCGAGCGTGTAGAGGGATGTCGAGGTATCTCGTCTAGTATTACTAGCTTGTCGTGTTTATGTTGTCTGGACATTTCTGTCATCTCGGCCTACATCTGCTCAGAGCTTGAGATTTTGTTGCTGACCGTGGTTGAAAGTGATGTCAAACCCAATCCAGTTGAGTGCCCATTTAGCAATTGCGGCCAGTGGCTCGAGTGTGTGGACGTCCCGAGTGGAATAAGATGTGAACAACAGTTACGTTGATGCGATGAAATAGTCGCACAACTTTCAGAAATGCATGAGTCGGCCATATAAAACTTCTCAACTTGAAATATCTCCTTTGGAGTTGGCTAGGGACCTCGCTGATGAAGGAACTGGCTTAGTATTTCTGTATTGAACTAGCTCTGCACTCCGACTACCAATACCGTGCTGATTACTTTGAGTGGTTGCGCTCAGTATCATAGTGGTTCTAGGTGCATAAGGGTGATGCAAACTGGTGTGATATGAGAATTTTCTTGAGTTTCGAAGCTTGGTGGGTCTTTCGGTTCCTGAAAATTTATTTGCTTTTTTCAATATTTGAAAAAGGTGCATGGCACATTCAAAGTCGGAGATGAATCGTTGAGTGCTGCGTATGCAACCTGTCAGCTTTTAGACGTCCTTCTGGCTAGTTGGGGTGCCAGTTCTGATGTTGAGTTTTCTCCTCGTGGATGGTCCCGCCTCGTGCCTCAATGTGAATACGATGAAGCTGAGTAAACTTTTCAGGACGGCACACGAAGGCTGCGATTTTCTAGAATAACTTCATGCGTTGAATCTTCATGGTTCGGAAAAGTTTTCCAAGTTGGTGATGAGGTCTTCTTGGATTTTGACTTGATCACCACGTATCGGTACGCCTCGCAGTGCAGCTGATTTCGAGGTTGTGTGTAAACACCGCTAAATTGCTGTTGATACGTGCTCCAGTATTTTTTCAATCCGAATGGCATAGTGACATAGCAGTATGTCTCAACCGGTCTAATGAAGAAGTCTTCAGGAAGTCCCTTCCTTTAAGCTGATTTTGAATGAGTATTGTGAGTGGCTAGTGAGAAGCTGAGAAGTTCCACTCGCAGTTTGAGTCCAACCATGTCGATTCTTGTAGATCCAAATGGATCTTGCGGGGCAGCCTTGGGTTATTAAGTTGGTTTAAAATCGACACATATGCACCATTTAATCATTCTTGCTTGCCAAACCAAAGAGCTGATTTCTAGCCAATCCGGGTGTAGATCTTTTGATGACCCGGCTGCAACGGCGCTGAGTTATCTTCCTCTGAATAGCATATTGTGGGTCTCTGAATGTGAAGCGGGCCGTATGCCATTGTTACTGGCTTTGGCTCTGGTTGATGTTCGGAGGGGGAATGCTCGATACCATCCCTTAGTAGCTAGGGCATGTCAGAAGGTTTGCAGCAATATATCCCTGTTGATGGAGGAAGGTGACGAGCATGTCTTCCTATTTGGGGGTCGGTTCGATCTCGGACAACGAGCGCTTGGAGGGGTTGGAAAGGTCCAGGGGGTCTTCTCGCTTCAGAATCCCTGAAAATTTCCTGAATGGCTGTGTTCTTGCGGAACTTGATCGTACTCGCTGTTGTAGCAGCTAGTCGATGTTTGTTAGCCTGACCATCTCGGCCCTTTTGGATTGAGCCAGCTCGCAGCTCTCCTTGTATAGGTGAAGGTTGCTTGAGCATTAGTTGGCGAAGAAAGAAACTCCGGCTTGGTCTGGCATCTTGAGCATCAATGTAGGCGTGTTAATGTGCACTGCATGATTTGGCTAGTGGTTGGCCGTCCGAGTATCTATGTGATACGCGGTTCAAATTTGGCAAACTCCAATAATATTCACCGGTGCCGAAATTATCGCCGCGTGCAAAGTCTGGGGTTATCTGTACGAGTGGGAAGTAGAAGAAAGCCGGGGATTAACCCGTGGATAGGGCGCTATAACTCAGCCGTAGCTAGAACGAAGATTTCATCTCGTCGGCGTTTTGGCGAAGTGAATATTGGGCACTGTCCCTCCATCGATGAGATAACCTGTCTTGATGGGTCAGGACGAGTTGGATAGATCTGGGATGAGTCAAGCGCAATCGGGGTGATCTGCGCATCAAGACATGTTGCGTTCTGCGACGTTTAGGCGTAGGTCGGTGGGACCGGTTGGGGGGCCGGGCATCTGCGCGAGAGGAAAATCTGCGCCCCTGGGCGGGGTTCGGAATGTGAGTTTACTTGACGTGCTATAACAGCTTTTGTTTCCTCGTTGGCTTGTGATGCAGACGGCCTTTCCAAGATGTGATTGGAGCTAGCTAGGGATTTTGGTATTGCGAGTAGTGCTCGAATCTAGCTTGTCTTTGTCTTTATTGGGACCAGATGTTTGAAGGCCTGCTCGGAATGCAAACTGTCTTGAGCCATGAAGCAGTCCTTAGAGCACATGTTCTTTTTGGATGAAAGGCTGGCCCGTTCATCATTTTTGATAATGTTTATCCTCGGGTGTCCGTGACTCGAGGTAACACTCACATAGCCCCGTTGTCTTGACTTTTGCTTAGCCGGTGTGGCCGGGAACATTGTTCTGTCTGCTCCTCATTGTTTTCTGCCTTCTACTAGGGCTTCTCTTGTCATCCATGGCTCAGCAACTAACGTATCCTGGTCCGAGTGCGCGTATTGTTTCGCTATGTCAAAAAGGGGGCTTGCATAGAAGTGGGAGGTTTCGAGTAACTTGGCAATGAAACAGGGCGTCTCTGCCTCCTTTCGGAAGGGGCGGATTGACGACTCGGGTGTGATCATTGGATGATTGATTACTTCTTCTCGGAGAAACTTTGTATAAAGTAATGAAAGAGAGATATCCTTTGAGATGGTAGCTTGATAATGATATATGCGAAAGATGGCTCTCATAAAGTGCTGGAAGTTGGGCGATGAAGCGTTGTTCTGGAGTTTCTCAGGAGCGAGTTGATTGCTTAGGAGTCCGTCAGCCATGTCTCATCGCGGAGTGTCAGCTTAGATGCTGACTGGAGGTAGTTATGCCATAGGCGTTTGTGATGCTCCTTAGGCTGTCGGATCGCTAGAATGTGTAAACCATGAGCTAAGGGCTGTGGGTTGGTTCCCGTCGTTTTTTCAATGTCAGTCGGCTTGAAAGTCCTGAAGGCCAGTCGATTTTGGTTGCAGGGCTTTTGGGTGGAGGCCGTACTATGTCATCCACTGAGCTCGACTCCGATACGGTGGTGAAACCGCTCATCGGTGGAGGCCAAAGCGCTCATTCTCGTTTACAGTCGGCAACGTTATCTCATCGTGTTCGTGGCCCATGCGTTGATTGTTTGCAGGATCACGTGTAGTCAGCCTCGGAGATCATGGTTGTCTAACGGTCATTTTGAATGTCTTTTTTCCTCTTTTTGTGCGAGGGGCTGCCCCTCTTCTCCGCGGTGTCGGGCGGCGATCATTGTTGGGTTGCCGAGTGACGTGTGGGTGACTCCGTGTGTGGTTGACTAGAGCCAGCGGTCGGCGTCGTGTCAAGGCAGATGAGACCCAGTTGGAGAAGCCGACAATCGGTCGGTATGAGAGTATCGCCTAATTGTTGATGCTGCTGACATGCAGCAGCGGTGATCATAGCTTTTATCCTTGCTATCGTCAGGGTGGCCTAGTGATTAGGCCCGAACTAGAGTGTATCTAGTAAAGTTGCAACGGCCACAATGTTCTGTTGAGGAGTTACGAAAACATTGTGGTCGCCACTCGGTTTGGAGGATTTGTTGTTGAGCAGTTACCCAGCCTGTGCGATCGTCCTTGTGGGCGTCAGCTCGGCGTGCAGGCATCTTGTTTCTTCTCCTGTTGTTTTCGTAGTCGGCAGGCCTCCTCTTCTTGCTGCTCGCGTAGTTGGCATGCTCTTGAGTGGGGAGTAGAGCACTTGGACACCATGAAGGCTTCGCGTGGTGGACAGAAGCTTCCCGAACTGCTGTCCGACTTAGAGTTGGAATCAGAGTCTTGAGGGTAATTATGATCTACTCCTAGATCAATCTCAAGCGGCTCTGGCCATATCCGAGTTGAACTCAAGGGGATCGGGTTTGTCGCATTGGATGTTGATTGAAGATATCCGCGGCGTCGCTGAGTCCGAACAGGAGATTGACGATCTCCTCCTTTTGTAGCCCGATCTCGGCTAGCTCGAGGCTGAGTTCGAGTTGAACATCGAAAGAAAGAGTTGTCCTGAGACCTGGGCATGTTAAAGATTGCCGCAACAAGTCGACGAGGATCGTGGCAACGTCACGTGGGCCGATCGGTGTGGAGTTAGCTTGGTTCCAGGCCGATCGGATCGGATCTGAGTCGGATAGGGTGAAGTTGCCGAATTTGTCGGCGACAAAGTCGAGGCTCCCGAAGGTGATTGTCTGCCCTGGGAAGAAGTTGATGCCATCGACTTGGGTGGTTGAATCCATCAGGCTTGTCGAAGATGATCTCGCCGATGTCCATACCTAGCACGCCAACTGTCGATGTTTTACACCGGCAATAAGAATATGAGGCTACTCATGAGACCTAAACTTGATGGACTACAAAGGAACATGGAACAATTTATACTGGTTCAGCCCCTCGAGATGAGGTAATACCCTACGTCCAGTTGTGGTGTATTGCCTTTGAGGTTTCTCTAGTGAGATTGTACTTCTTCTGCCCACAGGGGGTATCCTGTCTCCCCTTATATACTGGAGGACAGGGTTACTGGGTAGGAATCCCAGTCGAACTCCGACCAAGGGATTTCCTTCTAGGAATACAACGTACCTGACTAGGACTACATCCTTTCCTTGTCATATAAGGTTATGTATGCCGAGTCCTATTGTATCCGTAATTACAAGATTAGGCCTATCCTCTGTCCGAGTGTCCCGTATGCTTCTCATGAGGTACCCGGGGCCCATGGCCTCCACATTTGGGAGGCGAAAAGTTTGGCTATTTGGGAAAGAAAGGGGAATCTTTTCTCTCTCCACAAGATTTATAGGCCAGCGCTGGGTGGTTGGCTTGGGCTGGCCTGCTTGGTAATGGGCCGTAAGTTATGAGTTCCTAAATGGCATGTCCTATTGGGCCAATAGCTGTCTGTTTTAAAATCACAATATAGATGCTATTTTATAGGAACTAATTAAAATAATCAGATATGCTTCATGTTAAGCCTAATTGCTGGACACATGTGTTCAGATATATGAATTATTTAATATGTATTGAGGATATATCCTTCCAAGGATCAATAGCTGGTCTCCATTAAAATTGGGGATGCAAGTATCTCTCAAGTACACCTACCACATATTGGGTTGAAATCCATGAGTGGTACTCAGCTTACATACTTAGCCAAATTGCCTTGAGCAAAAATATTTCCAGCTAATATGAAGCTGAGTCCAATTTCTGAGAAATATATCACTCGAAAAATACTTAAAGATTAAAGATCTTTGACTTTATGTTTAATTGTTCCACAATTAAGCACAGAGTCGGGGGCTACACCTAATAGGTGCACCTATTCGGCGTGCACTATTCAACAATTTCTATGAAGACCTTCATAGCCTCGTTGCTGGCTGACATGAACCGGGACTTGGCAAAGAGGTACTCGGGCAAAGAGTATTTGGGAGCAATGCACTCGGGAAATCTTCACCATGGAGGATGAGCACTCAACGTCAGCTGTGACTTAACTATGAAGGTCTGAGGGGCTACTGTGGAGGCCATGGGCCCCGGGTACCGCATGTAATGTGATATGGCCACTCGAATAGAGGATGGGACTAATCATGTAATTAGGGATACAATAGGACTTGACGTATATTACATTGCATGACAAGGAAAAGGATATAGTCCTAGCCGGTTACATTGTGTTCCTAAAAGAAAATCCCTTTGTCGAGTCCAACTGGGATTCCTATCATGTAACCTTACCTCCTTGGTATATAAGGGGAGGTAAGGAGCCCCCTAGGGCAGAATAGAACATACACCATAACCAATCTCACCAGAGAAACCTCGAAGGCAATACACAACAGCTGGAAGTAGGGTATTAGCTCATCTTAAGGGCCTGAACCAGGATAAATTCATTTTGTGTTCCTTTGCATCCATCAAGTTTAGGTCTTGCGAATAGCCCCATATAATTATTACCGATACAAAGCATCAACACAAACCCTAAGATTCGGTCTGGTTTCTTGGGGATTTGGTAGAGGAGGATAAGGGGAAAATTTCCCCTCAATTAATTTGGGGAAACCATAATTGAGATGAGAAGAATTGAATGGATTTCACAGCGGATGAGTCAGAGAGGAACTAGGACATCGTCCCGAGCTCGATGGAAGAGCGACGGGTGGGCCCCACCAGTCAGCGAGCGGCTGTGGGGAGACCAGCCAACGGGCCGTCTCGGGTGCACGCGGCTAGCTGTGCGGGGCTGCTGGTCTGCGCGGGGAGAGGAGCGAGGCTGAGGCAGGCCGCGTGGGGAGAGAGAGAATGGCAGTGGGCCAGATTCAGCCCATTGCCTCCGAAGGGATTTAAAAGGATTTCTCAATTTAAATATGTGCCAAAATGCTCTTTCATTTATGAAAAATACTTCCCTTGCTCAATTAATTCCCAAAAAATTTCAGGAGCTAAAGGATTAGGCAAAGTATTTAATAAAATTTTATCTAGGCCCACATTCTATTGGAAATTTTCCATAGATTTTTACTAATTCACTCCTTGCCATTTGTTGATGCTTTGAATCGGCAATAATTATATGGGGCTACTCGTGAGACCTAAAATTGATGAATTGCAAAGGAACATGAAACAATTTGACCTAGTTCAGGCCCTCAAGGTGAGGTAATACCCTACTTCTAGCTATGGTGAATTGCCTTTGATGTTTCTCTTGTGAGATTGTATGTCTTGCCTTGAGGGACTCCCTACCCCTCCTTATATACTGGAGTGGTGAGGATACATGATAGGAATCCCAGTCAGACTCCGACCACGGTTTTTCCTTCTAGGAATACAACGCACCCAACTAGGACTATATCCCTTTCCTTATCATACAAGGTAATGTGCACTAAGTCCTATTGTATCCCTAATTATAAGATTAGGCCCATCCTCTATCCGAGTGTCCACAAAGCTTCCCAAGAGGTACCTGGGGCCCATGGCCTCCACACCATTCTAATTAATTAAAATAATGCATTTCATAGGATTTAAATATTTAACGAATTTTAAGGCGTGACAAAAGTTCATGTAGTGGGTACTGCCAAGGCGAGGTTAATGAAATGTTTTTCCATGGCGCATGTCATTCCTTGGGACTAGGCTCATTCGTTGGGCAAAGTCACAGAGTGCGGGTAAAGCATACATCTATTGCAGTGTGAGTAAACCAATCTACTCGAATAGCCATGCTCATGGTTAAAGTAGCACCGGGACATGTGATACACTTGGCTAGACTTCTAATTCTTAACTTGATGGTTTTGGGGATTGCATTTGGTTTTGAGATGGTGGATCAACTTCTCGAGAGGGGCGAAGGGGTAAATCCTAGAAAATCATGAACGAGAGAGTGGTGGGAAGCTATCCCTAATAATTGGGTGGTGGACAGAACCTCCGTTAATTAATGAACTGGAACTTAAAACTTGATCAGTTGATGCTAGATCATAGGCTTGTGAAAACTATTTATAAAGTTGGTTTTATGCAATGGAACCCTGCCATTCTTTCTTATACCGTGTGCATTACTGCATATCGTGTGGTGGCTTGTTGAGTACTTTTGTACTTACTTTTGCTCTCTATATAATTTCAGCAGAGTGATTGAAGAGAAGCCCTTGTTGGTACGTTTTTGCGTACTTAACAAGATGATCAGAGTGATGTTCCATATCTAGGTCTTGTTCCCCAGTTGACTACTTGTGGCATGTCAATTGGGCCAATTATTATCTTGTTTCCGCTGCAGTTCTCTGATAGGTGCTGGTCTAACCGGCTTCACTGAAAGTAAATATTTCTCTAGCCTTATTCAGTCGTGATATGTTGTGAATCAGCAATGTATGTGTGTACTAACTAGTGATCCAAGGATTGGTACTGATAAACACAGAAGGTTACAGATTTCCAAAATCGGGGGCCAACAAAGATGAAGGGATTTTGATGGCAACGGGGTTCCCGATCTTCCATTAGGCAAAGATAACTCTCGATTTGGTAGAAATTTAACACTCATGATCCGGTTTCTGATCACCAAGACCCGAACCCTACAATCGCAGTACCACGTCTCCTCTCGTTATCAACCGTGCGCTGCCCGGTTGACCTCATCACGAAGGCTAATCCCTGCATGCGAATCGAAGAACACAAGCAAGAACAAGAAAGATTGCAACTCAATTGCAGATGAATGATTATACTCTCGAGTTGGGGTCTCACAAACCGATAAACAGCAAAACTGTTCAAGGACAAAATAATCTAAGTAAAACCCAACTTAAAAGCGGCGGCTACAGAATATATACGAGTTAGGACGTCCTAGGGTGAGGGTTTGCCCTATGAGGGGCGCAATCCTCATGGGTTTAGCCCACGACACATTTACAAGGCCCAAGACCCAAAACAGACTCAGACTGGAAGAGGTATGTGTCTTGTTTTGACGATTCTGGACAGCTTAGGAGGAATTTTGATATAAAACCAAAACCATCTGAAAGTAGACTTCATAAGCTTTCCAACAAGTACTTGTAGGCCCTGTAACTCCTTCTGGATCAAAAGTTATGGCCGTTTGAAATTGACGCTGTCTCTCAGCCCGAAACTGAATCGGTCTCGGAAAGAGGAGTTTACTTGCACTTGTTGTCTCTACTTCAATATGTGGTTTCTTGAGCTATTCTCCATGGTCTTCTCCTAGGTTCCTAAGAACAATAAAATCATCACACGAATTAAATAGCATGCCATTCGTAGAAATATTCACATGTAAGCTTAGGAACGCATTCACCTGGCGATTAAGTTGACGAGCACGTGCACGAGTAATTGGTCCTTGGATCGGTTGCACATCTTGTTCATCATGAAGGGATTGTAAGTGTGTATCTAAAGACATGATGTCCTCATCATCCTCTCCCTCTTGATTTGGAATCGTCCTCGACTCAAGGTCATCTTCTTCACCCAAGTAAGGCTTCAAATCAGTAACATTGAAAACATCACTCACACCATAATCTGCAGGCAAATCAATCCTGTATGCATTATCATTTATCTTTGCAAGAACTTTAAAAGGACCAACAGCTCGAGACATTAATTTTGACTTGCGCAAAGTAGGAAACCTATCCTTTCTTAAGTGTAACCAAACAAGATCACCAGGTTCAAAAATAAGCTCCTTTCTACCTTGACTACCAGCAAGTTTATATTTTGCATTCATACGCTCAATATTGTTCTTAGTGGTCTCATGTAACTTAAGCACAAATTCAGCCCGTGTCTTAGCATCAAAATTTACTTTTTCTAAAAATGGTAAAGGCAATAAGTCAATTGGAGTGAGAGGGTTAAAGCCATATACCACCTGGAATTGGCTCATCTTTGTGGTGGAGTGCAACGAACGGTTGTAGGCGAACTCCACATGTGGAAGACATTCTTCCCACATTTTCAGATTATTCTTCAAAACAGCCCGCAACATTGTGGACAAAGTACGATTCACCACCTCCGTTTGTCCATCGGTTTGGTGGTGGCAAGTTGTAGAAAATAGAAACTTTGTCCCCAATTTCCTCCACAACGTCATCCAAAAATGACTCAAGAACTTGGTATCTCGATCTGAAACAATTGTATTGGGCACACCATGTAGACGAACGACATCCCTGAAAAACAAATCAGCAACTATGGTAGCATCGTCGCTCTTATGACAAGGAATGAAATGGGCCATTTTGGAAAATCTATCAACAACAACAAAAACACTATCCCTTCCCCTCTTTGTCCTAGGCAATACTAAAACAAAATCCATAGAAATGTCTTTCCAAGGAGCACTAGGAACGGGTAGAGGCATATAAAGACCATGTGGATTAAGACGGGACTTAGCTTTGTTACAAGTGCTGCATCGTGCAACGTATCGTTCAACGTCACGCCGCATTTTCGGCCAAAAGAAGTGAGTAGCCAGCACATCCTCCGTCTTCTTCACTCCAAAATGTCCCATCAACCCACCTCCATGTGCTTCCTACAAAAACAAAAGACGAACAGAGCTTGCAGGGACACACAATTTGTTAGCTCGATATAACAATCCTTCATTCATCATATATTTATTCCAAGCTCTTCCCGCTCGACAGTGATCATAAGCTGCTTTAAAATCCAAATCAGTAGCATATAATTCTTTTATTGTCTCCAATCCAAAAATTTTATGATCAAGTTGAGATAACATAGTATGGCGCCTGGATAAAGCATCAGCAATCACATTGTCCTTGCCTTTCTTATGCTTAATGATATATGGAAAGGACTCAATAAATTCTACCCATTTAGCATGTCGTTTATTCAATTTAGCTTGACTTCGAATATGTTTCAAAGACTCATGATCAGAATGTATGATAAATTCCTTTGGCCATAGATAATGTTGCCAAGTCTCTAATGTTCGAACCAAAGCATATAATTCTTTATCATAAGTTGAATAGTTCAAACTAAGTCCTGACAACTTCTCACTAAAGTATGCAACTGGCTTACCTTCTTGAATAAGCACACCTCCAATCCCAATCCCACTTGCATCACATTCAAGCTCAAAAACCTTACCAAAGTCAGGAAGTTGGAGTAGTGGTGCATGAGTCAACTTCTTTTTAAGAAAATTGAAGGCGTCTTCATGTGCTTGTCCCCATCAAAAAGGAACGCCTTTCTTTGTGAGCTCATTCATGGGTGCAGCAATGGTGCTGAAATCTCGCACAAAGCGACGGTAGAATCTAGCTAACCCAAGAAAGCTCCACGCCTGTGTGACCGATGTAGGCGTCGGCCAACTCTTGATCGCTTCTATCTTGGTCTCATCAACTTCAATTCCCTGTGGAGTCACAACATAACCAAGAAAAGAAACTCGTTCCGTGCAAAAAGTGCACTTCGCGAGGTTACCGAACAAACGTGCATCTCTCAAAGCATTAAAAACAGGACGTAAATGTTCCTTATGTTCATTTAAAGACTTGCTGTAAATAAGTATATCATCAAAGTAAACCACCACAAATCTACCAATGAAAGTGCGTAAAACTTCATTCATGAGTCGCATAAACGTACTAGGAGCATTAGTCAAACCAAAAGGCATCACTAACCACTCATACAAACCAAATTTAGTTTTAAACGCGGTCTTCCATTCATCACCCAATTTCATTCTAATTTGGTGGTATCCACTACGCAAGTCCACTTTAGAGAACACAACAGAGCCACTCAATTCATCAAGCATATCATCTAACCTAGGAATAGGATGACGATATCTAATAGTTATGTTGTTAATGGCTCTACAATCCACACACATGCGCCATGATCCATCTTTCTTAGGCACCAAAATAACAGGAACAGCACAAGGGCTAAGACTCTCACGTACATACCCTTTTTCAAGCAAGTCTTGCACTTGACACTGAATCTCCTTAGTCTCTTTGGGATTGGTCCTGTACGGCGCACGGTTTGGCAACGCAGCTCCCGGGATCAAATCAATTTGATGCTCAATTCCTCTCATAGGTGGCAGCCCCGGGGGTATCTCACTTGGAAATACATCAGCAAACTCCTGCAAAAGGTTAGAATAGCAAGTGGCAAAGAAAGAGGCAAGTCCTCAAGTGTAAAGAAAGTTTCCTTGCAAACCAAAGCATAGCAAATAGATTTATTAACATTTAACTCAGAAATCTCAGATTTAGTAGCTAACATGGAAACTCCTTTCAACTTAAGTGTGTCTTTCCTAGCAGGTGGCTCTTTTTTCTCCTTTTTAGGTGGAAACATATCTTTAGCTACTTGCTGATTTTCAGACTTAGAATTTTCAGCACGCGCTATATCATCCTTCAAGATTTCAGCAGGGGTCATTGGTAGCAACTCAATCTTTTTGCCATTATGTGAGAAAGTGTACGTGTTAGTTTCTACCACGGTGCAGCACATCCCTATCATATTCCCAAGGTCTACCCAAAAGCAAAGAACATGCTTGCATAGGCACGACATCAAAATTTGCACTATCATGGTAATTTCCAACAGAAAATTGCACTCTCACAACTTTACTCACCTTCAACTTACCACAAGAGTTGAACCATTGGATGGAGTAAGGCCGTGGATGTGGTTGTGTAGGCAAACCTAGCTTGTCAACCAAATCTGAACTAGCAAGGTTGCTACAGCTTTCGCTATCAATGACAACACGGCATGCTCTATTATGAACCACGAACCTTGATTGGAACAAATTGTGGCGCTGATTTTGCTCCGCCTTCTCCATTTGAGCACTTAGCACCCGTTGTGCTACAATGCTCAGGTACTTGCTTGAATCTTCTGCACCTATGTGCTCCACTTCCTCATCGCTCTTGTCTTCATCACCTGCATTGTTAGTGCCATGTGCTAATTCATCATCAACATCACTTGCACTAGTGTACTCACCATCATCTGTAGCAATGAGGACTCTCTGATTTGGGCAATCATGTTGCACATGGCCCATCCCTTTGCACCTGAAGCACTGGATATCTCTTGTTCGCCCCTTGGAAGCAACCGATGATGCACTTTTTGAGGGTGCCTGTGAACGAACAGATTTACTCACCTCAATAGCACGAGATGTTGGTGCCAATGCCTCTGATCATGCCCGAGTGGTGGAGGGTGTAGCAGTCCGGCCAGTGGTGGAGGTACTTTTTCTAGACCCAAAGGGAGGCCTTGATGTAGACGTGCTTCCCCAATTGTTCCTTCTCAATGGTTGCCTTCCCTGCAATTCCTGTTCAGCTAATATAGCTAGATGGAACAATCGGTTAAGAGAATTGTATTCTTTGTATTGAATAATGTCCTGAATTTGACGTCTCAACCCCCCATAAAATCGAGCCATCTTATCCTCCTCATCCTCCTTTACCTCACAACGCAACATTCCTATTTGTAGCTCCTGAAAGTAATCTTCTACAGATTTTTCCCCTTGGTCTAAGCGTTGCAACTTATTTCTCAAATCACGTTTGAAAGATGGAGGAATAAACCTACCCCGCATTGCTCGCTTTAGTCTATCCCATGTGTCAGGTTCTAGGCCAGATTTATCTAGCTCATTCCACCACATAATGGCAAAATCCTTGAACTCACTAGTTGCTTGCCTAACCCTATGGACTTCAGGAACTAGATGGGA
This sequence comes from Oryza meyeriana var. granulata, assembly GCA_003991445.1. Lineage (NCBI taxonomy): Eukaryota > Viridiplantae > Streptophyta > Magnoliopsida > Poales > Poaceae > Oryza > Oryza meyeriana. The sequence continues at coordinate 15,132 of RYFJ01003998.1, forward strand.
ATTAAATTTTTGCTCTATGGTCATCTCCCAATCCAAATAAGCTTCAGGGTCATATTTTCCAGAAAATGACGGCAAGGTAAATTTAACTTTAGCAAAAGGATCATCGTTACCTCGCCCTTGGTGGCGGTTACCTCCCATACCTCCCATACCTCACCGGTTGAATCGCAGCCGTTGTCGTAGGCGCTCTTCACGAAGTGTATCATGTGCGTCGCTATTGTCGGCTTCCTCTTCTTCATTATCTCCGTCATCGTCAACAAGTGGTGGTGTTGGCTGACGGTTTGCTACCAGTTGTTTGACGCGGTTAGTGAGGGTGGTAATGCTCCCCACGATAGCTTGGAGGTCTTCCCGCATAGCATTCCCGGCAGCTACATTCTCCTCAATCTTCTGATCCAGCTTAACGATCTCCTCTTTTGAAGCACAATCAGCAAAATCATTCACCTCACCTGCCATGGTTAGTAGAAAAGAGGAAATAAACAGCAGAAAAGTGTTATCCCTATCAACTACTACTCTGCAAGGATAGTAGACACTCGCAAATGGAAGCAACTTACCGAGCTCTTACAAGGTTCTGAGACTAGCGAGCAAAGGATGGTACAACTGGTGGCTGGTTCGTGATACCTTGAGGGCGTGATCCAGCGATTGCAAGGGTCGAGACCATGCTGACCAGAAGTATATATGTGGAGCTTGGTAGGCCAAAAATGATAGTGGCACACAATTCAATAACAGATAGTAATGATGAAAAAATGTCCCAAGCACTTGTCCTAGTTGCTGGCCTAAACGAGTTCTAAACCAGATGTGATAAAACAAGGGCGACAAACAAGTATGAAAGGACAGCAGCAAAGAAATAAGGACAAGGTAAGAACACAGCACAAAACAGCACACAGATGGCTCCCTGGTGTGTCCAATGTGCTCCTCTCCTTTTTTTTCTTTTTTTTTCTCTTTCACACCCTTTTTTTTATTTTTCTGATATTTTTTTTCAACTAGGAGCACAGGAACAGCAACCTTAGGAAGGTGGCAGCTCAGTCTGGTATAAGGTGTGAACTGTGCTTCGGAGTGCGAAAACCCAATCTTCTGGCCGGAATTTTGCAAAACGGATTTCGGCAAACCCGATGAAGTGGGGGGTAGCGGATGGGAAATTTTTCGTAGATGTCCATAGACTATTTATTTGCCTGATTCCGACTCCGTATGAGAAAGTTATGGTTGTTTCAAGGAAGGTCCTCTGTATTAGTATTTTGGTGGAGGCTAAAACAGAAACAGGTGGTGAAACCGGGGATGATATGGTGGCGTGGCTACTGGAGAGGTGGATGGCGATGTAGGGTGATCAAGGACGTGATATATGACACTAAAAAAGAACACACAAAGACCAACACTTGCACCAGATAGTTAGTATATGGGAAAACAGAGATAATGGTGGTGGTGGCTAGGGTTTGCAGGGGTGCGGTGGATGGATCATGAACTGGACTCAAACACAATCTAAGCCAGCAACCGAACTTGACCTAGGACACCAACTCAACACTACGGACTCTGAAACAAAATTATGCAAAAGGATAAACACGGTTGAAGGACAGCGGAAAAACCTACGACTACCAATTTTCTTCTATTTTCGTGGCTTTTCTGGACTCTAGGTACAGGAAAAACAAATATTGAATAGGATGGAAAAGATATACCTAACGGGCAACCTTCGCTCTGATACCACTTGATGGCAACGAGGTGCCCGATCTTCCGTTAGGCAAAGATAACTCTCGATTTGGTGGAAATTTGACACTCACGATCCGGTTTCTGATCACCAAGACCCGAACCCTGCAATTGCAGTACCACGTCTCCTCTCGTTATCAACCGTGCGCTGTCCGGTTGACCTCGCCACGAAGGCTAATCCCTGCATGCAAATCGAAGAACACAAGCAAGAACAAGAAAGATTGCAACTCAATTGCAGATGAATGATTATACTCTCGAGTTGGGGTCTCACAAACCAATAAACGGCGAAACTGTTCAAGGACAGAATAATCTAAGCAAAACCCGACTTAAATAGCGGCGGCTATGGAATATATACGAGTTCGGACATCCTAGGGTAAGGGTTTGCGCTGTGAGGGGCGCACTCCTCATGGGTTTAGCCCACGACACATTTACAAGGCCCGAGGCCCAAAACAGACTCAGACTGGAAGAGGTATGTGTCTTGTTTTGACGATTCTGGACAGCTTAGGAGGAATTTTGAAATGAAACCAAAACCATCTGAAAGTAGACTTCATAAGCTTTCCAACAAGTACTTGTAGGCCCTGTAACTCCTTCTGGATCAAAAGTTATGGCCGTTTGCAATTGACGCTGTCTCTCAGTCCGAAACTGAATCGGTCTCGGAAAGAGGAGTTTACCTGCACTTGTTGTCTCTACTTCAATATGTGGTTTCTTGAGCTATTCTCCATGGTCTTCTCCTAGGTTCCTAAGAACAATAAAATCATCACACGAATTAAATAGCATGTCATTCGTAGAAATATTCACATGTAAGCTTAGGAACGCATTCACCTGGCGATTAAGTTGACGAGCACGTGCACGAGTAATTGGTCCTTGGATCGGTTGCACATCTTGTTCATCATGAAGAGGTTGTAAGTGTGTATCTAAAGACATGATGTCCTCATCAGATTTTCCCTCCCGTAACGCACTAAGCTATAAATGGGCCAGATTGGACGCGGGGTCATGGGCCATTTCTCCGCCCAGTTCAACGGCTCAGCTCAAAATTAGGGTTTTTAACATTATGCTCTCAAAGGAGCCGACCATTGGTCACAATTTTGGTTGTGATGCAGATGCTACTTGATTATAGCCTAATAAATTTGTGGTATGCCCTATGATGGGTCAATATCCAATCATCGTATTAATTGGGATTGGGTAGCATTATTGAGGTTGATTTCTGATTAGGGTTTCTGGGGTATGCTCAATGAGGGCCGCCAGCTGCTCACCACAAGTCAGGATGCATATGCCACCTGTCTGGATCTAGTATGATAATGGTGTACCCCATACTGGGTCACTAGCAAATCTACATATTAATGGAGATCTGGACACCTCTCGAGCTACAATAAAGAGGAGGCTTATGGAAAATAAGTCCCTCGCAATTTCACTGTCATGAGCAGACTTTTGATCAAAATTGATTGGGACTTCAGCAGCACTCGGCCGTGAAGCACTCGAGTGCTGAACCACTGGGTCAAGACCACTCGAGCACCAGACTACTCAGACTCAGACTAGAACAAGTTGGGCAAGAGAAAAAAGGGGGGTGGCTCAAGTGCGAAGGACTCGAGGCTACAGTGGAGGACATGGGCCCCAGGTATTGTCATGGAAGGCTTATCCGACTGGCTAGATAGGAGGTAGGACAAACCATGGTATTACAGATGGAGTAGAACACGTAGACATGAAGACGTGCCTCTCAAGGCACGGGATAGAGTCCCATACGGACACCCTCATGTAACTTACTGGAAATAGGATAGGAAACCAAGTTGTACTCAGGTAACATGTAAGCCTGCTCCTCAAGGTATATAAGGTGAGCAGGGACCTCGACAACCAACAACAAGCCTCGTACAATACACAGGAAAACCGACAAAAGTCAACAAAGCAATTCAATCCGACGGATCCCAATCAGCTAAATAGGAATATGGTATTACCTCTCACCGAAGGCCTGAAAGTATCTACATTTCTTTGCCTTGTGTCACCATCAAGCTCTAGGTCCCGTGCATAGCCCTAGTTTCATTGTTGTTGATCATAAACATCGACAACACCCTTTGTGATCTTGGAGCAAGCACCAACGTCATGCCAAAGGCAGTGTATGACAAGCTCAATTTCATAACCCTATCTGTGGAGGCCATGGGCCCCGGGTACCGCATGACAATCATATGGGCCACTCGGATATGATGGGCCTAGCCTTGTAATTAGGGATATGATGGAACTCGGCAGACTTAACCTTGTACGACAGGGAAAATACAGTCCTAGTCGGGTACGTTATATCTCTAGAAGGAGATCCCTTGGTTGTAGTCCGACTGGGACTCCTACTTTGTAACCCTATTCCCAGTATATAAGGGGAGGCAGGGTGCCCCCTAAGGGCAGAAGCAGAAGATCATTGGAGGTTCACAAGAATCACCACCATACATCCTCAAAGGAAATACACTACAACTGGATGCAGGGTATTACCTCATCTCGAGGGCCTGAACTAGTATAAACTCTTTGTGTTCCTTTGCAGTCCACCGAGTTTCGATCCAACAAGTAGCCCTATATTCATATTGCTAGTGTAAAACATCGACAGTTGGCATCCTAGGTAGGGGCTTCGGCAAGATCAATCCCAACAAGCTCGATGGATTCGACAACCGGAGTCGACGGCATCAATTTCTCCCCTAGAGACACAATCACATTCGGGAGCCTCGACTTCGTCGCTGACAAGTTCAGCAATCTTACCGGGGAACCAGCCGACTCTGCGCCGGTTAGCCCACTCGACACTGCAGCAACCCTCATCGACTTGCTACGGCAATCTCCCACTTGCCCGGGTCTCGGGACAACTCTCTCCTTTGGTGTTTGACTCGGATTCGGCCTTGAGCCGGCTGAGATCGGGCTAAGAAGGGAGGAGATCGTCAATCTCCCGTACAGACTCAGTGACGCCGCGGACATCTACAATTTACATCTGACGCGGCAGACCCGATCCCCTACGGTTCAATTCGAATGCGGCCTAGAGCAGCTCGACATTGGATCTAGGGAGGTCGGAGTCATCATCACCCCCATCAATTACTTCGATTCTGACTCCAAGTCGGACAGCAGTCTGAATAGTAGTTCAAACGGCAGTTTGGCAAGCTTTTTCCTGCCTCGCGAGGTCTTCATGGAGTCCAAGGGCTCTGCTGCCACCCAAGAGGCACGCCGACTACGCTAGGAACAAGAGGAGGAGGCCTACCAACTACGACAACAACAGGAGGCCGAGTGCAACGCTCGTAATGACGAGCTACACAGGGCTGGGCGAACCGCTCAGCAATAAATCCTCTAAACTCAAGTCGGCGACCACGACGTCTTCGTCACGCCTCAACAAATGTCATGGCCGCTGCAACCCTACTAGATACACTCCAGTTTGGGCCTGATCACCAGGCCACCTCGACTATAGCGAGGATCAAAGCCATGATTACCGCTGCTACATGTCAGCAGCACCAACAGTCGGGTGACACCCTCATACCGACCAACCGGTCGAGTTCCCCAACATCGGTCTCGTCCACATCAGCGCAACGCTGGGCGGCTGGCTCCAGTCAGCCGCATGCGGAGTCACGTTAGATGTCTCTCGGCAACCCAAACAACAACAATCGGCGGTGTCCCCAGAACCACTACCACGACAACCAAGATCTCTGATACCGACTGCGACATGACCTCCTGTCGATGCTTTGCACCGACAATAAAACTATAGGGCTACTTGGCGAAGGGAAACTCGATGGATTGTAGAGGAACACAAAGAGTTTTTATACTGGTTCAAGCCCTCAATGTGAGGTAATACCCTACGTCCAATTGAGGTGTTATTCCTCTGAAGTATTTGGTGATCAATGATCTTGTGTCTTCATTCTCTACCCTCAAGGGGCGCCCTACCTCCCTTTATATACTAGGGGACAAAGGTACATGATAAGGATCCCAGCCGGATACGACCAAGGGATATCCTTCTTAGAGATAGAGACTTATCCGACTAAGACTGTGTTTCCTTATTATACAAGGTAAAAATCTGCCGGGTGCTATCTTATCTTTAACTGCATGGTTTGGCCCATCCTTTATCCGAGTGGCTCATATGCTGGTAATGAGGTACCCGGGGCCCATGGCCTCCACAGTAGCCCCTGAGACCTTCATAATTGAGTCACAGCTGATGCCGAGTGCTCAACCTCCACGGTGAAAATTGCCCGAGTGCGATGCTCCTGAGTACTCTTTGTCCGAGTAAGTTTTCTTCCCGAGTCCTGCTTCATGTCAGCTGGCAATGAGGCTATGAAGGGCTTCATGTAGATATATGAATAGTGTGCACCGAATAGGCGCACCTATTAGGTGTAGCCCCCGACTTTGTGCTTAATTGTGAAGACAATTAAACATAGAGTCAAAGATCTTTCACCTAATAATCTTTCCCGAGTAGATTACTACTGGTATATGAGATTCTTCGGTATCATGTCAACCGGAATAAATTTTAGTCTTGCCAAGTAAGGTACTACTCGTATATAGGACTCTTCGACTTCATATCAGTCGGAATGTGTGTTTATAGTCTTGCCGAGTAGGATGCTACTCGTATATGGGACTCTTCAGCTTCATGTCAGCTAGAATAAAAGGTTTATAGTCTTTTCTGAGTGGCGTCCCACTCAGAAGTTAGACTCCTCCGCATCATGTCAGCGGGAAAAGATATTTATAGTCTCTCCCGAGTAGTGCACTACTCGAAAGTTAGACTCTTCAGCGTCATGTCGGCTGGAATGATGTTGCTCATGGCAACTAGTGGCCACGCATGTAGGTCGAGTACCACTACATGAAAATAAATCCACAGCGTGGTCAGGTGTACTCGAGAAAGATACCTGCATCTCCAATTTTAATGAAGACCAGCTTGTGATCCATGTAAGGATATATCCTCGAGACCTAGTGGATAAAACAGAAACCCAAACATATATGTTTAGCAATAAGGCTCTCATGAAGCATATCTGTTTACCTCATCAGCTCCTGTTAGTAGCATCAGCACTATGATTTCAACTCAACCTGCGGGCGGCCCACATGGAGCATGCTACAGTAGGAACTCATATCTTGGTGGCCCAGTGCTGACTATGTAGGACCAAGCCCATCTAGTCAGCATCGGCTCTATAAAAGCGGGGAGAGAGAAAAAGATTATTTCATCTTCCCGAAATCAGCCAATTGCTTCGTCTTCCACCTTTGCGCCCAACTTTTCGCTTCCCGCCCAGCTAGGGTTAGCTGCTGCTGTTCCCCACCCGAACTCGAGCGATTCCAATCCACATTTTATTTTCTTCCGGCATCTGTTCCACATCAAACCCCAGCCCTCCAAGAATAATATTAGTGTGATTGGGGGGGCTGGTCTCCAGCTGAGGAGTGATGGGAAGAAAACATATCTTGATCTTCCCTTGAAATCCTCCTTGAAAGGCTAGCACAAGGAGTGGTTCTATTGTGCAGATCTGGCTCCCTCCTTGCGTCCATTCACCGGCTTGTCGCCGGTAGTTTTACCAAGTTGGTTGGCAGAACCAACCTTTGAGGAGATGGGCCAGGTGCATCAATTGTTGGTGAAGTTAGATGACCTCAAGAACGCTGGCCTGACAGGACCCTGGGTGGCTCGTCGCTTCCTGACTCGGCGCATCCAGCCGCTGAAGCTGAGGAGCACATTTGCCTGGGCTTTTAAGGGCAAAAATGACCCTGACCGAGTAAGCAACGAGTCAGCCAACAAGCGCGTAGTGACCGAGACCCTGTTCGGTTACTTCTCCGAAGGGGTGATCGCGACCGAAGACGATAATCGCCGGGTCGCGGCCTATAGCTTCATTCGGCCCCGTACCAAGGTAATCTTTATCCTTCCTTTGTGATGAATGCCTGTGGGCTTGTGTCTGCGATTGTTCAGCATTGTATGGTATACTTTGTTGTCTTGTCTGTAGTGGCATGAAGAGTTTGATGAGGACTCGCGCCCATTGTCGGCCGTCAAGTCGAAGAAGAGGCCGAGGAGCCCCTCTGCTGCCCATCCCGACTCCAAGAGAGCGGGGAAGAAGCCCATTCTGTATCGGGGCGAGGGGGCCATGACGCCGCGCGCCGTGGCAGGAGAGCTGAAGATAAAGGACCCCGCCGCCACGACGCCCAGGCGATCAAGCCCTAGGTTGAGACCTATGGGTTCGAGCCCAACATTGTCGAGTCTGGCAACAGCACCACCGGGGGGCCGGCTAGAGCAGATACCGCCGAGCACGGGGGCGCCCAAGCCAGCCACACCAGAGACGGGGCCGACTCGAGCTGATGTGCCGTCACCGGCTGCGACGCCAACTAATTCACCGGCCGGGCCGACAACCGGAGGTAGCGCTCTGCCAGGTCCTGGGTCGCCCGGCAGGAAACTAAAGTTCTCCAAGAGGTAAGCTGTTCCAGATCTTCTGAGATTCTTGCCTGTTGTAGTATATCGATGTATTTTCTATGCAGGAGGCGTGTTGATATCGATCTCAAGGAGACTGTTCCAACCGCTCCCCTTGAAGATGCTGCCCCAGCCGCGCCGGCGCCCGCGAGCGCACCTGCTGAGCCGGTGGCCAGCTTAGTCGCGGATACTGAGGTGGCCCCGACTGCGGGGCCGTTGACGCCGCCCGACCAAGGAGCAGTTGCTAAGGTTGCTGCCCCAGCCCCTGACCCGACCCCCACCACCGAGGCCATTGCCAGAGCCCCCGAGTCGACCCCTGAGGCCGCAGAGGACGCCGGCGTGGGGGCGGGGACCCCGTCACCGTCATGGTCATCATCGTCGTTGTCGTCGTTGTCGCCGGCGTCGGAGATCCCAAACCTCCCTCAGATTGAAGCTCCTCCTTGTAGGTTCCCTCGGACGTTCACCTGGACAGTGCCTGACGGGACCGTGAAGAGTTTCAAGCTTGACGAAGTTGCCGCGAGAAGGGAACGCGAAAGCTTGCTTCACGCCGCTGTCAGTGGGTCCCAGGGAGTTGGGGTATGATTCTTGTGGCAGAGTCGTGGTGGTCTTCTTGTTTTGACGTCTGACTTCATCCTTGATCTCTTCTTTCCCTGAGCAGAAGCTTGTCGACCGCAACGAGGCGATGACCGAAATTCTGGTCGAGATGGCTCCCCACCTCGCGGAATTAGAGCAGCTCCGGGTGTTGAAGGCCGAGATGGAGGAGCGCCACGCGGGGAGGGAAGCTTGGCTGAAGGAGGGTGCCACCTAGCTCAGGGAGGAAACTTGGGCTCAAGCTGGCAAGATTAGAGGTAAGTTCCCGAATGCATATTCCCAATCGAACCCTTGTTGTATTTCTTCAGCTGAGTTGTTCCTGACTGCCCAACTACGTCTTGGCTGCACGGTCGAGTTCTTGACTAATCTGTCGTGCAGCCCTTGAAGCTGAATTAAAGACCCGAATAGAGGGGGAAGCCCAGCTGAAGGAGGCCGAAAAAGCCAAAGCCGAGCTTGAGAAGGTCAAGGCTGACCTGACAGAGGCCAATGCTGAGCTTGAACGGGAGAGGGCCAAGTTAAAGGAGGCCACCATCAAGCTTGGTGAAGAAAAAGCCGAACTAGAGAAAACCAGTAGCCAGTGGGAGGCACTATGAAAGTAAGTCCCAGCCTGACCATCGATCTTAACCAATCCATTAGTTATTCCATCTGTAACCGAGTCTGACAAGTTTACTCGCTGGTGGACCCAGACAGATTGAGAGTCAATGTCCAGGCCCAGTATCGGTTTTACACAGAGGAGATAAGAGTCCTCAAGGAGTCACGGGAAGCCCTTGTCGGGTCCGTGAAAGGGCTCCTTGACCTCATAGATCCCAGCCCTGTGAGAACCAGTTGCAGCAGGATCCCCCAAGTAGAGGCACGTCTTGAGGACGCACCGAGTGCCTTGAAGAAGTACTCGGATGAGCGTGTTACTGCCGGTGTGGCCCACACCCTAGCAATGACCAAATCCATCTACTGGAGGGCCGATATTGAAGCCATCGGGGAGGGGTTTTGGCCGAGGAGACGACGCCCGAGGAGGCGCTGGAGCTGATTGCCCGGGCGAAGCCGACTGCTGAGATAATTACCCGAGACCTGGGTTTGTAAGGGCAATATATTATGTAGTCGGTATGTTTAAACTTTTAAATTAATGAAAAACCCGCGATGTGTAAAAAAGCACTAATACGTGCGATGCCACCAAGCTTATCTACTCAGTCGTCATTAGCCTTACTTGACTGGGTAGTTTGTTCCAAGTTAGTCTGCTGGAACTTAATAAAATCGTTCAATGCGGGAAACTGTACTCAGGTAAACTCGACAGTTGTAGTAAGGCTTCGTAACTGAGTAGGACAAGCTCGTATATTATTGACAGCACATATATACATGCAGCCCCCGACTCACTACTCGGTTGAGACAAGCGCGTAGTGAGTCAGAGAACTGTACACATGAAAAGTATAAGACTAGGTTAGAAAGGACGTAGCTGTTGCTATGTTCCATGAGTTGCTGATGAGGACACCGTCTTCGATCTTCATTGGTAGGCGCGCCTGGCCGCGTATTCGGCTATAATGAACGGCCCTTCCTAGATTGGGGATAATTTGTGCCTGTCTTTGGTGGATTGTATTTTCCTCATGATGAGATCCCCGACCAAAAAGGCGCGGCCACGGACATTGCGGTTGTGGTAGCGACGCAGGCCTTGAAGATACCTTGCCAACTGGATTGTTGCGGTGTCCCTTACTTCTTCCAACTGATCTAGCTCGACCAGTCAGGTATTGTTTGAGTCGTCTTCTGAGTAAGCCCGTACTCGCGGAGAGCCGAACTGTAACTCTGTTGGTAGCAAAGCCTCGGCACTGTAGACCAGGAAGAAAGGGGATTGCCCTGTTGCCCAACTAACCGTGGTTCTGGGTGACCAGAGAACAGATGGGAGTTCTTGTACCCACTGGCCCGCATATGGTTGTAGTCGGTCAAATATCCTAGCCTTGATGCCTTGTAAGACCATACCGTTGGCTCGTTCGACCTGCCCATTGCTCCGGGGTGTGCACAGATGCGTAGCAACGATCTTGATGCCAAAGTCTTCGGGCAGAAGTCTTGGAATACGCCGCCCATGAACTGAGTAGTTGTTCGGTGATCAGTGTGGTTAGGGACCCCGAACCGGTATAATATACTCATGATGAGTCCTTTGCTCGTGCGCTATAATGTTTGCGACGGGTTTAGCCTCAATCCACTTGGTGGAATTTATCCACTGGCGACGAATAGATGTATAAACCTCCTGGCGCTTTCTTAAAAGGCCAGACCATGTCGACCCCCAGACTGCGAATGGCAAGAATAGGGATAGTTTGGAGTTCTTGGGCTGGGAGATTTGTTTGTCTTGCGTAGAACTGGCACTCGCACTTGCGGACATATCTTTGGCGTCTGTTACTGTGTGGGTAGAAAAATCTTGCCGTAAGCCTTTCCGACTAATGTCCTGGATGCAGCATGGCTTGCCACATATGCCTGAGTGAATCGCCTGCAGAATCTGCTTGCCCTCCGCTCCTCGGTGGTGACGCAACGCTGAGGATTGCCGGATGCGCCTCCTTCGGTACAGGTCTTCTCGACTAGGCAGCGAGCTTTTGGCTTCGACACTTATCTGCTCGCTTGACTGGGCGATCTTCTTCTGGGTGGAGTTCGTCGTCCAGGAGAAATTTGACACAGGAGTCCGCCAGTCTTGACAATATGTGCAGCACCCTCGTCTGAGCCTGGGGTAGGTTCGCCTCCCGACTGCTCCGGCGCTAGTTTCTTCTTGACTGATGGCTCCATCAGTTGCTCGACAAAGATTCTAGTCGAAACCGCTTCTCACTTGGATCCCATATTTGCCAGCTCGTCTGCCGCATCATTATATTGGCGCAGGACTTGTGTTATTTCCAGCCCGTTGAACTTGTTTTCTAGCTTGCGGACCTCCTGACAATATGCTGTCATGCGTAATCCGTCGAGACAAGTCGCAGTCTTTCATGGCTTGATTTACCACGAGTGGGAATCCCCGCGCACAACCAGTCGACATATGCCGAGTGGATATAGCGATGCAGACCGTGGATAAGCTGCTTCGTACCTCAGCGACGTTGTGGGAAGCCGGAAGTGGATCTGTAGAACGTACTTCAGTTTTTCGCTGGTAGGGGACGTCAATATGACTCCGGCCCCGGCACCGCCGATCCGTAGAGAACCGTCGAAGTACATTGTCCAGTACTCTAGCTTTGCTGTTGATGTAGGCAGTTGAACTTCTGTCCACTCGGCTACAAAGTCGGCTAGAGCTTGTGATTTAATTGATGTCCGTGGCTGAAAGGAGATATCGAATGCCATCAACTCGAGTGCCCATTTAGCGATTCGGCCGGTGGCCTCGCGATTATGAAGGACATCCCCGAGTGGAAACGCTTTGACCACCGTGACTTGATGTGCATGAAAATAATGCACTAGCTTCCCGAACTGTTAATGAGTAGGCCGTATAGCAGCTTCTGGACCTGCGGCATATCTCTGTTCTTTGAGTCGGAAAGCACCTCGCTAACAAAGTAAACAGGCCGTTGTATTTTCTGGATGTGACCCTGTTCGGATCGCTCGACCACTAGCACCGTGCTGACTACTTGAGTAGTTGCCGCTAGAATTAGCGGTTCTTGGGGCATAGGCAATGCCAACACGGGAGGTGATGTAAGAAATTGTTTGAAGTCTTCGAAGGCTTGTTGGGCGTTCGGAGTCCATTGGAAATTGTCTGCCTTTTTGTGTAGCTTGAAGAAGGGCATGCCCCATTTGCCCAGTCGGGAAATAAACCGGCTGAGTGCCGCCATGCAACCGTCAGCTTCTGGACGTCTTTGAGGTTAGTCGGGGGTGCCATATTCCTAATGGCGTTGACTTTCTAACGGGGGGGGGTGGGGGTTTTTGTTTTTTTTGGTTTTTTTTTAAGCCTCGATGCCCAGTGATATGAGACGATGAAGCTGAGTAACTTTCGCGGATGGCACACGAAGGCACCACTTTTCCGGGTTCAACTTCATCTTAAACTCGTTCGAAGATTTTGGAAGGTTTCTTCCAGGTCAGCCGATGAGGTCTTCTTTGGACTTTGTCTTGATCACCACGTCGTCGACGTAAGGCTTCCACGTTGCGCCCGATCTGAGTGTGTAGACACCGTGAATGGCCCGTTGATAGGTTGCTCCATCCAGCATTCTTCAAATCGAACGGCATTGGATATAGAGTAACGCTCCAAACGGCGTGATGAAAGATGTCCTTAAGCAGTCTTCCTCCTTAGCCTGATTTGATGGTATCCCGAGTAAGCAGTCGACGAAAGCTGAGTAAGTCGCACTCCGGCCGGGAAATCTACCACCTGATCAATCCTGGGAAGACCAAATGGGTCCTTGGGACGCCTTGTTGAGATCGGTGTAGTCGACGCACATGCGCATTTACCGTTTTTCTTCCGGCCAGAACTGGGTTTTGCCAGCCAATCCGGGTGGTAGACCCTCCTTGATGAACCCGGCTGCGAGGAGCTTGGTAATCTCCTCCCGAATAGCATCCTTGCGGTCTTGAGACGAAGCGCCGCAAGGCCGGTTGCTTGACTGGCTTGGTGTCTGTCTTCACATTTAGGCGTGGCTTGATCACCTCCATGTCTGGGTACACCCGGCATGTCGGCAGCGTTTCCATTGGCGAAGATATCTTTATTGGGCTTGTAGGTAAGGTGACGAGCGCGTCTTCCTATTTGGGGTCGAGTCCGGTACCGACTAGGGCAGGTCTTGGAGGGGTCGGAAGGGTCCGGGGATCTTCTTCGTGTCAGAGTCCGCGTGAAATTCCCGACTTCATCGCCTTTTTTGGCCAGAACTTGATCTTGCTCGACTTCAGTTGTGACGGCTTGCTGAATGCTATCGCTGCCGACTGCCGCTCTTGTGATTGAGGCCAGTTCGTAGCTCTCCTTGTCAGGGCAGGTGAAGGCCTTGCTTGATGTCGCTGCGGAGGGAGAGGACTCCTGCTGGCTACCAGGCATCTTGAGCACCATATATTGTGTAGTGCGGGTATCGCCATGAATTTGGCGAGTGCCGTCGTGTCCGAATATCGTGTGGTACGCGGTCTCGACGAAGTCGGCGACGCTCAAAACTGCAGATGTTTCTTCCGTGCGGAAGTTCCCGCGTGCCGAAGGTTACCGCGGCAAAGTTATGCTGCCCGAGTGGAGTGTGATAGGCCGGGATTATCCATGGAAGGGGCGCAGTGCCGGGGCCGCAGTTCTGTAACGTGGATCTTCATCTCGTCCAAAGTTTGCGCGAATTAAGATGTTGAGCGCGCTACCCCTCCATCGATGAAGGGTTTTCTTCAGCCTAATGTTTCTGAGACCTGGCCGCGGGTCAGGACGAGTGGATAACGTCCCGGGTGAGAAACCCAATTTGGGTGATGTGTATCGGCAATTGAAGGTAATGGCCATCTCTGACCAGCGTAGGTATCTGGGGGTGTCTGTCATGGAGACCGTGTTGAACGTCGCGCGCTGATAGCTTCTGTTTACGCTTGGACTCGTACCGCGAGCGGTGCCCCCCGAAGATGTGATTGACTCGCTGCTTGAGGTCTTGGAAATCATCAGCCGCCGACCCGAGTCTGGCTTGTCTTTGTCCTTGTCGGCGCCAGACGATGAAGCTGCTCGGGGATGCAAACTTCTTGAGCATGTAGCAATCTTTGGCCGCGTGCTTGCCTTTGGGATGGAGGGGCATGGCCTGCTCATGACTTTTTGGTAGTCGTTGTCCGCTGGGCCGCGACCGGGTAGCAGCTCCAATGTTGGCCACCTCGTTGTCCGACTTCCGCTTGCAGTTGCCAGACTGTGTTTTGAGAATGGCTCGTTGTCGGCTTTCGCCCTTTTGGTCCTTCTGTAGGGACTCCTTCTCGTCAAGGGCCTCTGCGACCGGCTTCAGCTGAGTCGCGCCATATTTGTTGGCCATGTCAAACGGCCCAGACAGACGGCAGGTGGGTTTCCGAGTGAACATTCACAGATGAACGGGGCATCCTTTACTCCGCCTTGCGGAAGGCGGCGATTGACAGCCTCGCGGATCATTGAATCTGTTGCGGGCTTCTTGAGAACCGCTCTTGATAAAATCTCGTAGAGCACCTCGTTCTTCTTCTGTGCAGCTGATAAAGATCGTGCTTTGAAACGGCCTCCCGTAGGTTCCCTGAAATATTGGCGATGAAACGCGATCCCATGAGTTCTCCCAAGAACCATCGAATCCACTACCGTCTCGGGAGCCCTGTCAGCCATGTCCTCGCCGAGTCAGCTAGCGCGACTGGGCAGGTAGTTTAGCCATGGCTTTATTGTCGCCCCAGCACCTCCGAACTGCTAGGGTATATACGGTGAGCTAGGACTGCGGGATTTGTCTTGCCGTCATACATTCAATCCCAGTGGGCTTAAAAGCAGTCGGCCAATGGACGTCACTGTATGCTCCTGGTGAAAGCTAGGATGCCTTCGTCTTGCGTGACGGGCTCGGGCTTCGACGCACGGGTTGACCACTCGTGATGGAGACGGCAACGTTCGCTCATTTTCGTCTTCCGTCGGCGGCGCTCATCATGCGTCGTTCGCGGCGCGGGCGCGGGCGTTGATAGGGGGTGAGGTCATGTTGTAGGTGGCTCTCGAGGTCTTGGTTAAGGCCAGGCGATCATACTGGTGATCAGGCACCGGTTGTCACTCTATTTGGTATTGCCGAGTGTAGTGTTTGGCCTATGACTCTTGGGCATGCCCATAGAGGCCAGCACCTGACGGTGTGCTGAAGTGGATGAGGCCAACTGCTGGAGATCTGACATTAGTCGTATCAGGTGTCACTAACTGCTGTTGTTGCTATTGGCAGGTAGGAGGCCGTGATCATCACTTGATCTTGGCGTAGTTGGGGTGGCCTGGTAGATCAGGCCAAGCTGGAGCGTGTCCAGCAAGTTGGCGGCCACAACATTCTACTTGCGGCGTGACAAAAACATCGTGATCGCCGACTTTTAGTTTGGAGAATCTGCTGCTCGGGGCTGCTCGCCCAGCTTTGCGAGGTCCCGTGATTGTGAGGCCTCCGATCAGCCTCCTCTGTTGTTGTCAAGTGCGGCCTCCTCCTGTTGGCTCCTCTTGTAGTTGGCGCACCTCGGAGGGTGGTGTTGAAGCCATGAAATCTCGCGGGGGAGTCGAGAAAACTCACGCAAACTGGAGTCCGCGAGTCTGGCTTTTTGACCATTATCTGACTTCGAGTCGGACTCGCGAGTAGTTTAATCGAGTGAGAATGACCCCAACCTCTCTAGTCAATCTGAAATGCATTGGCCGTTCCAACTGAAATCATAGGAATTGGTCTGTTGTTGCGGGATGTAGCATCTGCAGCGTCACCCCGTCGAGTCGTGTGGGAGATTTGACGACTCTCTCCTTCTCAGCCCAACCCGAGCTGGCCTCAGGGCTAGCGGCAAGTCGGACGCAAAGAGAGAGTTGTCCTGATGCTTGGCGATGTGAAGGACTGCTGCGCGCGTAAGTCGTTGAAGGAGTCGCGGCGTCCAGGGGGGGGGGCGCTGTGGGCGACTGGCGCTACTCGCTGGCTCCTCGGCGGCTGGATTGGATCTAATTCCGGTCCCAAGGTAAGGTTTGACCAATCTGGTTGGGCAATGAAATCTGAGGTCCGAAGGAAATCGTGTCTCTGGGGTGAACTTGTTGCCATCGATCTGTTTGTTGATCATCAAATTGCGGATGAAGAATTCGGCCGAAGCCCTACCTAGCACGGCAATTGTTCGAGCTTTGCAGCAGGCATAAAACTATAGGGCTACTTGGTGGCATTGCAAGGAACACAAAGAGTTTTTATACTGGTTCAGGGCCTCGATGTGAGTTAATACCTCTATGTCAGTTGAAAGGTTTATTCCTATGAGGTGATCAATGATTTGTGTCTTCGTTGCTCTGCCCTCAAGGGGCGGCCCTGCCTCTCTTTATATACTAGGCGGACAGAGGTATAATCTAAGGATCCAGGCCGGATAACGCAGGGATACTCGCTTCTTGAGATAAGGATTATCCGCACTGAAGTAAACTAGTGTTTCCTTATTATAACCAGCGTAAAAATCTGGCTGTAGACACCTAGACATAAATCTTAATCTCTAACTGCAAAATGGAATATCTCGCACCAGCCTCCATCCTCTATCCGACCGATGGACCATATGTGGTAATGTAGAGGGTAGCCGCTGGGGCCATACGGCTCCAACCTCCACTAGGATATCAACGCACAGGGACCCACCACCCAAACAGATGCGAACAAACGACGAGGCGCGGCTGCTTGGAGGAAGAAACGAGGCGGTTGGCGTCTCCACCACGAGGCGGACTTTAACTACGCATCAATCGGTAGCCGGAGCCCTTATGTAGATGCAAAGGACGTACCGGCCTTCACCGCGAGGGCTACAACAGCGCTTCGATAGCCGTCGGCGTTTCCAACGAATTACCGGAACAAAATATAGCGGCAAGACCAATCCCGAGTCCTGGCCTCTTATTGGGACTCAGACGACAAACTCACCACACACACCCACGGCAATCCGAGCAGCCCCAACACGCACAGAGGTATCACGGGGAATAGAGATATATATAGTCACGACGCCAACTGCGGTGAGGACATGGGCGATAGGTGCCCCAAAGCTGGTCAATCGGGCTCCTGGAGAGAAATCTGGAAATGGTTCATTCCAATTTCTAGGGGCTTACGAGAGGTCCGTGTCTTCCGAGCACGACTCTATCAGCTGCACCAGAGGAAGAACGAGTTCTTCGGCGAGTTTAATCAAAGGTTTTCCGAGAAGCGGCAACTCGATCCATGAAAGGCGGGTCGTGCATCTGCCTTCCGCAGGAGTTAAGACGCCGTATCGCCAAGTTACTCAGAACCGTCCTGCCTCTGTCAAGGCTCTCTTTGAGCGCTGGCAAGCAGTATTGCCCACCTCGGCCGAAGCGGTCGCCCAGGCCTTGGTTGACGAAGGAGTCCCGCCGGCAGAAGGACACCAACCAAGAAGACAAGCAGCAAGAACAAATCTGGCGGCTGCAAGCGGAAGTCGAACAACGTGGTGGCAACATGAGGCGTACTTGGTCGGCCGACCCCCATGGAACAACAAGCTACCGAAAATAGTGATGAAGCGGCACTGCCCTTTCATGCTCAGAGGTTTGCTTCGAGCGGGCTTCAACTCTGGCATGACAAGCAAAGCATCCAGATTCGGGTGAGGGCTAGCGATTAATCAGATCCCCAGGCTGAGCTCACCTATCTTGTAAGGCCATTTGCATAGTGATCCAAGCGGTGAAGCAGAACTAACAGGGCAACGCGTTACTCGGTCCTCTACAATGCAGACGCCCACAATATTTGTGTTGTCAGCAGAGATCCCATCACATTTGACCGTGCAGTCACCCGACGGGTTACACAACCAGGGTGTTATCGCACTCGTCCTAGACCGGTCATCAAGGGGCATCAAGCTGAAGAAGGTTTCATTATAGATGCGAGCAGCGCTCTCAAATCGCTTTTTGCCAAGACTGGACGAAGGTGAAGATTCCTCGTTCGAGTATGGCCGAAGTAGGGTGCCTCCACGGGGTATCCCCGGCCTATTTCAACACCTCACAATAATCCTCTCTTGCTGGTCAGCATTTCCGGCAGCGGGGGATTAACTTCTGGCATCAGAGAACATCTGCTTTGAGGTTGCGATTTTCGGAATCTGCGTACCACGTGATACTCGGGACGGCTGGGCACAGCCAAATTATGGCGGTGGCACACTATATACCTGATGCTGAAGATGCTGGCCAGCGGAGTTCTTTCGCTTCGGCAGCGATGTCAGCAAATCCACTTCACACTGCGTACAGGAGAGCTGTGAGTTGGCTATCTCAAGAAGTGGGAGGGTCAGGACGCAACAGCATTCGGCAAGCTGTTACAACCAAAGTCGCAGGATCATCAAGTTCGGCGGCAAAAAAAGCAGCAAGTCAGGATTTTCATCATCACAGCAGACTCTGCACGAAATAGGACCGCTTGGACCTTCTGACCCCTCAAGCACTGCTCTAGTCGG
>RYFJ01000989.1:0-272543 GCA_003991445.1 Oryza meyeriana var. granulata
TTTCGTCGCAGGGATAAATTTCACGAAGTGGATTGAGGCAAAACCCGTTGCGTACCATTAAGTTGGCAAGAGCAAAGGACTTTAATCATGAGTATTAATGATACCGATTGGGGTGCCTAAACCGCATCATAACGGTAACGTGCTCAGTTAACGCGACGTTATTCGATTTCTGTGATGACTTCGGCATCAAGATCTGTTATGCATCTGTGGCACACCCACGGAGCAATGGGTAGGTTGAGCGTGCCAATGGCATGGTCTTACAAGGTATCAAAGCCAGGATAGTTCGATCGACTACAGTCATATGAGGGCAGTGGGTACAAGAACTCCCATCTGTTCTCTGGTCTCTAAGAACCACGGTTAGTCGGGGCAACAGGGTAATCCCCTTTCTTTATGGTCTATGGTGCTGAGGTTGTGCTACCAACCGACGTTAGAGTTCGGTCTCCACGAGTTCGGGCTTACTCAGTAAGACATATCAAACAATACACGATTGGTCGAACTAGATCAGTTGGAGGAAGCTAGGGATATCGCAATAATCTAGTCGGCAAGGTATTTGAAGGTCATGCGTCGTATCAAGTCGGATCATCCGTGGCCACGCCTTTGGTCGGGAATTCTTCGTCTTGAGAAAAATACAAACCACCCAAAGAGAGGTTACAAAACTATCCCCATATGGGAAGGGCCATTCTATCACCGAGGTTACATGGCAGGCGCCCTACCGACTGAAGACTTGAAGACAGTGCACCTAGTCAGCAACTATGGAACATAGAACAGCTACGTCCTTTCTATTACCTGAGTTCTGTATTTTCCTCATACATAGTATGAAGTGTTTCTTGACTCACTACGTCGCATTGTTTAACGAGTAGTGAGTCGGGGCTGCATGTATTATATGTGCTTGTCAACAATATATCGAGTTGTTTTATCTAAGTTATGAAGTGTTTGCAACGACTATGTTGATGTTTGCCTGAGTATAAGCTTTTTGCGGTTTGAACGATTTTACTTAAGTTCCTATAGACTAACTCAGCGTAGACTATATAGTTGGGCAAAGCTAACGATAACTAAGTAAAACCAAGAACTTCGCGACATTGTACACATATCTTACAAAAGATTTATATACACCGATTGCATGATGGATTGTTCTTACATTCCCAGGTCCTTGGTGATTGCCTCTGCAGTCGGCCTCGCCTGGGTGAATCAACTCAACACCTCCTCAAGTGTTGTTCTTTGGCAAACCCTTCACCGATGGCCTTAAGAGTAGTCTGCCTGAGGTTAGATCGACTTGGTCATTGCGAGGGTCTAGGCCACACCGATGACAACACGCTCATCCGAGTACCTCTTCAGGATACTCGGGGCTTCGTTAAGGTGTGCCTGCACCTGGGAGACCGTGTTGGAGCTGATTCCCACATGGTGAGGATCCATAATGTCCAGGAGCCCTTTCACGGACTCCGCAAGAATCTCCCGTGACTTCTTGACGACTTTGATCTCCTCTACAAAGGCTCGAAACTGGGTTTGGTCGTTGGCTCGTGCAGCTGCTCGGATTCATTAACAAGTAAACTTGTTAGCCGAAATTGCAGTAGGAGCACCTAAAGGATTGGTTAAGATCATTATCAAAGGGAAGACTTACTTTTGTAGTCGGCTTCCACTTTGGCTTTGGCCTTCTCCAGTTCGGTCTTTTCTTTCTCGAGATTGCCTTTGGCCCTTTCCAGCTCGGCCTTGTCTTTCTCGAGTTCGGCTTTAGCTTTCTCGGCCTCGTTCAGCTTGGTTTCCCCCTCTGTCTGGGTCTTCAACTCAGCTTCGAGGGCTGTATATCAGAATAGTCAAGAGCTCGAGATTACAGTCAAGACATAACTGGGCAGTTGGGAAACAACAAAGCTAGAGAAATATACATGGGACTTAGTCGGGAAGACAAATACAGGAGACTTACTTCTGATCTTGTCGGCCAGAGCCCAATTCTCACCCCTGAGCTGGTCAACTACTCCCCTCCACCAAGTCTCCCTCTCTTGGCTAAACCGCTCCAAGTCGGCCTTTGAGGTCTGGAGTTGGCCCAATCGTTGGAGCTGGGGGGCAAGCTGGGTTAGGACCTTGTTTATCTTCTCTGAGCGGTTGACGATCTTCTGCTTAGGGTAAAACAGAGCAAAGCAGAGTCAAGTGGCGGAATACCAAAAATAAGGAAAGTCGTTGGTGACTCAACATTGCAAGGCTCGCTACACACCTGGATCCCCTGGGACGCGGCAATTGCAGCGCTAAGAAGAACTTCACGCTCCCTCTCCGTTGCCTCTTTATCATGCTTATAGCATTTCGCAGTTCCCTCGGGAGATACTCAGTGGAATGTTCTCGGAAATCTGCAACGAGGGGCTTCAAGCCTGGGGAGATCCGTTTCCTCTAAAGACGACGAAGACACAAACGGTGACATGGCCCTAGCCCCCGACTCGGCAACTGGTGGGGCTTCAGGGACTCACTCGGGGGCTAGAGCAGCAGCTTCAGTATCTGCCCCTTGGTCAGCCGGCGCTAGCAGCCTTGCTGTCGAAACCGCCTCAGTCTCTACAGCTAGGATGGTCACCGGCTCGGCAAATGAGCTCACTGGGGTTGGCTCGGCTGGGGTTGGCTCGACAACAGGAGCAGCCGGTGTGATCTCCTTGAGATCGATATTGGCTCATTTCCTGTACGATGAGTCAAATATCAAGATATTACTATACTAAACAAGATTTTCAGAAGATCCAAAAGTTACTTACCTCTTGGAGGTTTTGTACTTCCATCCGGGAGTTCCAGATGTCGGCAGTGGAGGGCTACCGGCTGTCGGGCTGGATGGCGCAACAGTCGGCGGTGGAGTCTTTATCCTAGTCGGCCCAGTTTCTGGTGTGGTTGGCTGGGGTGCTGGGATGCTCAGTGGCGCTGCCTTATGGCTCATTGACGATCTTGTACTCGGTGGTGCTATCCTTGGGCTCGATGTTGTTGAGCCTGGTGGCGCCGGTCTCGGCCTTGGACTCGGCAGCCTGGGAGCTGTGCTGGTGGTGTCTTTAATCTTCAGGCTCACGGCTACCGCACTCGGTCTACTAATTTTCTTCTTGCCCGGATCTTTGACAGGTTTCTTCCCTACTCTCTTGGAGCTGGGCTGGGTAGCAGAAGGACTCAATGGCCTTTTCTTCGATTTCACAGCCAACAAAGTTTGGGAGTCTTCATCAAACTCCTTACAATCCTGCAAGTGGTTCAGCAGCATACATCACACATTGCAGATCAATCCTGGATACACATCTACAAGCATTCATCACAGATGGACAGCAAGCTAACATTAGCAAGAGTTACCTCTGGACGAGGCCTTTTTTGGCTGTAAGCCGATGTGGCACGCTCGGCATCTTTTGTCTCGACCACTCCGCTGGAAAAAATAATCAAGCAGCATGTCGGTCACCTTGTGCTTGTCGGTCAGGTCGGGATATTCTCAGCTGGGATCGTCTTTGCCCATATAATCCCAGCCAAAGTGTCTCCTCAGCTTCAGCGGCCTGATGTGGCGAGTCAAGAAACGCCTGGCTACCCATGGACCAGTCAATCCGGAGCCCTTCAGCTTATCAATCTTGCTAATCAGCATGTATACTTGGCCCATTTCCTCAAAACTGGGCACAGACGACCAGTTGGGCAGGACCTCCGGAGGCAGACCAGTGAAAAGGGGGAGGCGTGGTTCAAGATTAGAACAATAAAACCACTCCCTATGCTAGCCTTTGAGGGAGGATTTCAAGGGGACATGGATATAAATATTCTTCATCTCGCTCCTGAGCTAGATACCGCCCCCCCAATCACTTGGACTTTGTTCTTGGAGGGCTGAGGTTTGATGTGGAACAAATATCTAAACAAATTCAAATGGGGCTCCACACCCAGAAAACACTCACATAGAGTTGCAAATATAGAGATTTGCAAGACCGAGTTGGGATTCAGATTCACCAACTCTAGCTCGTGGAATGCAAAAAGTTGGTGAAGAAGATCCGAAGACGGAAGAGAAAGACCCCAGTCGAAAAAAGAGGCGAAGACTACAGTCTCATCACCTTGGGGCGCTAGGATTGATTCCCCTTCCGCCGGACGCCAGTGGATGACTTCATGGCTTTGCAGTCTTAGCAACCTCTCTAGATACTTCAGCTTAGTCAACCCGCAATCCGAAGTCGGCCAAGACTCATCAGTCATCTCTAGGATTTCTGACGCTCTCGGCATGGCTCAAGGTAAGGAAATTTGGAGGAAATGCGATTGAGGACTTGGAATAGACACGGAGGAGCGGGATCGCCCGAGTCTCTAGTGGGAAGCACTAGCAATGGCGAACCCTAGTGAGGCAAGGTGCGAAATTTCGGTGCGAAAGCTGGAAGACAAAACGATTGGTGGATTGGAGAAAATGAGGAAATCTTTTCTCTCTCTCCCCGCCTTTATAGAGCATGTACTGATAAGTGGGCTTGGGCTTGCAAATTCGGTACTGGGCCACCAAGATATGAGTTTCTACAGTAGCACGCTCAATGTGGGCCGCTCACTGGCTGTGTTAAAATCACAGTGCTGGTGCTACCAATAGGAACCGATTGGGTAATCAGATATGCTTCATGAAGGCCTAATTGCTGAACACATGTGTTCAGGTATCTGTATTATCCACCAGGTATTGAGGATATATCCTTATAAGGGTCACAAACTGGTCTCCATTAAAATTGGGGATGCAGGTATCTCTCAAGTACACCTGACCACATATTGAATTGAAATCCATAAAGTGGTACTCGGCTTACATGTTTAGCCAACAATTGCCATGAGCAGATATTCTTCCAGCCGACATGACGCTAAAGAGTCTAACTTCCGAGTAGTGTACTACTCGGGAAAGACTATAAACATTTTTTTTCAGCTGACATGAAGTTGAAGAGTCTAATTTCCGAGTGACATACTACTCGGGAAAGACTATAAAATATTTTTGGCTGATATGATGCTGAAGAGCCTCATATACCAGTAGTATACTACTTGGGAAAGACTACAAGGTTAAAGATTTTTGACTTTATGTTTAATTGTTTCACAATTAAGCACAAAGTCGGGGGCTACACATAATAGGTGCGCATATTCGGCGCACACTATTTGTACTTCTACATGGAGCCCTTCATAGCCTCACTGCCAGCTGACATGAAGCAGGACTCAGGAGCAATGTACTCGGGCAATCTTCACCGTGGAGGATGAGCACTCGGCATCAACTGTGACTCAATTATGAAGGTCTCAAGGGCTGCTGTAGAGGCCATGGACCCCAGGTACCTCATGACAAGCATATGGGCCACTCGGACAGAGGATGGGCCTAGCCTTGTAATTAGAGATATGATAGATCTCGGCAGACTTAGCCTTGTACGATAAGGAATATATAGTCCTAGTCGGGCAGGTTATATCTCTAAGAGGAGATCCCTTGGCCATAGTCCGGCTGGGACTCCTACTTTGTAACCCCGTCCCCCAGTATATAAGGGGAGGCAAGGCGCCCCCTGAGGGCAGAAGACACAGAGATTCATCAGAATCATACATCCTCAAAGGAATACATCACAACTGGACATAGGGTATTACCTCATATTGAGGGCCTGAACCAATATAAACTCCCCGTGTTCCTTTGCAGTCCACCAAGTTTCGATCCGACAAGTAGCTCTATATTCTTATTACCGGTGTAAAACATCAACACACCATGAGGGTCACCAGCTGAATCTATGCTAATACAAGGTTCGGGTATCTTATTTAGCTATAATTCTGATGGGTAGCGTACGCTCCATGAGGGTCGCCAGCCAAATTCTATGCTAATGCAAGGTTTAGGTACCTTATTTGGCTTTGCCGAAGTCAGAGAAGACCCGTATCGTCAAAGCGCATCCGAAATTCTCATGCACTGCATCACACCTAAGGAGGGTAAGCACATCCTGTAATATACCTACTTAGGCATCTGTGGTAATCATGCTGCATCCAGAACATAAGTCGAAAAGGCTTACGGACAAGGATTCCTCTGGCTGATTACGGTTACCGATGCTGGAGTACTCATCCTGACATGCGAGGGATGCTAATTTTATAGGGCTGCGTTGGGTAGGTCGGTTTAGGCTGGCTTATTTGGTAGTAAGCCAAAGATATGAGTTTCTCGATAGCACGCTCTGTTGGGCCACTCACTGACTATGTTAAAATCACAGTGCAGATGCTATTCACAGAAACCAATTAAATAATCAGACATGCTTCATGCTAAGCCTATAGCCGGGTGTATACATTCGGGTATCTGGATTATTTACCTGGTATTGAGGATATATCCTTATAAGGATCGACAGCTGGTCTTTATTAAAATTGGGGATGCAGGTATATCTCAAGTACACCTGACCATGTATTGGGTTAAAATCCATAAAGTGGTACTCGGCTTACATGCTTAGCCATTATTTGCCATGAGCAAAAATTATTCCAACTGACATGATGCTAAAGAGTCTCATATACCAGTAGTGCACTACTCGGGAAAGATTACAAGGTTAAAAATCTTTGACTTTATGTTTAATTGTTTCACAATTAAGCAAAAAGTTGGGGGGCTACACCTAATAAGTTCGCTTATTCAGCGCACACTATTCATATTTCTACATGAAGCTCTTCATAGCCTCATTGCCAGCTGACATGAAGCAGGACTTGGAAAAAGAAGCAATCGGACAAAGAGTACTCGGGAGCAATGCACTCGGGAATTTTTCACCGTGGAGGATGAGCACTCGGCATCAACTGTGACTCAACTATGAAGGTCTCAGGGGCTACTATCGGTGCCATGGGTCCGGGGTACCTCATGAGAAGCTATTGGGCCACTCGGACAGATGATGGGTCTAGCCTTGTAATTAGGAATATAATAGGGCTCGGTAGACTTAACCTTGTACGACAGGGAAAATACAGTCCTAGTTAGGCACGTTGTATTCCTAGAAGGAGATCCCTTGGTTGTAGTCCAACTGGGATTCCTACTTTGTAACCCTGTCACTCAGTATATAAGGGGAGGCAGGGTGCCCCCTGAGAGCAGAAGAAGCAATCTCACCAGAGAAGCCTCAAAGACAATACACAACAACTGGACGTAGGGTATTACCTCATCTCGAGAGCCTGAACCAGTATAAATTGTTCCGTATTTCTTTGCAATCTATCAAGTTTCGATCCGACGAGTAGGCCTATATATTTATTGCCGGTGTAAAACATTGACAGTGCCCATACCAAAATACCCCTCTTATGTAACAATATTTTAGTGTAAAATTTCACCGTCTCCTATTTTCAATTAAGCTTGTCTAGCATATGGAATCACTCCATACATCCTCCAATGCAATCAATAATAACAAATTAATATGGTATGCATCCCATAATCTACACCACAAACATCTATTGCAAGAGCTTTGCACAGAAAAACGAATTTGGTTCAATTCCTCGCTCCAAATTTCCTCCATAGGGTTTGCCCTAAACTCAACAAAAGCGTGGCAAAAAGAACAAATGATCAGAGGAATCGGAGGAGATTACCTTCCACCTGTGGTCCACGACAAATCCCTACCAAAAAATGTTGATTTAACCGAGATTTGGGGAGGGGACAAGAGAGGAGCTCCGGGCAGCCTGTTATGTATGGGCTCTGGAAGAAAGAATGGGTGAGGGAGACTGGGCGCGGTGGGGGATAAGTGCCCGACTTCAGTGCCAACGCGACTGGTGCTGAGGGGTGGCCACGTCGGCACCCCCTCGGTCAGTGGGAGAGCCACGGTGGCCGGATGTGAGCTCCAACCGCCTTAGTGCTAAGATGTAGGACCTTAGCGTCGTGGGCTTCGGTGCTGAGGTTCCGGTTCATATTTGGAATAAATTTTGAGTACGGTCTATTTTTGAAATTAGTTTTAAAAAAGGGTTTTCCGGGCTGCTCATCTTCTTCTCTTCTCTTCGATCCCCCTTACTTCCAAAATGTTGACAAATTGACTCTTTTAGAAAACTAATTTGAAGAATGAACCGTGCCAAAAACTAATTGCAGAAATGAACCGTTTTCTCAGCGCCAATCTCGATGGCGCTGAGCTTTAACATCTCAGCGCAAGTAACGTTGACGCTAAGTTCTTATGCGAGGTGCCATGCTTTTGCCATGTCATTAGAGGTTTTGACGCTGACCTCCCTAATAGCTAAAAGCCTGTGAAGACTATAGAAAACAAGTGAGTGCTACTAACTTGATGGTAAATTGTTTGGACTCTCACCTTGAGGTTTAAGGCCCCATCTTGCATCTTTTTATATATTTTTCTTACCAACCGTATACACTTGATAATTGTTATCTTAATTTTCTTGTAAAATCACAAGTTTAAATTTATTTTATTTTGAACTTGAGAAAATACGAAATATCTTTGAACTTGGTATTTTGACAATTCATCAATTAAGAATAATAAATACATCTGTAATATTTGTAATCATGCAAAATAAAATGCATAAAAAGCTTTCTTATCAATTTTTTCAGGCACAACGATTTTCTATTCTACTAGTACTGATATAATTTGACATTAACATCTAACATAGATTAATCCCGCTTTGTCAAAATACCAAGTTGAAAGATATTTCGTATTTTCTCAAGTTCAAAATAAAATAAATTTAAACTTGTAATTTTACAAAAAAAAATTAATACGATTGGTAAGAAAACATGTAAGATAGGGGCTTGAACCTTGGACCTCAAATTAAGAGCCAAAATATTTCACCACCAAACTAGTAGCAACTACTTGTTTACTATAGTCTTCGAAGGCTTTTAGCTAGCAGGGAAGTCAGCGCTAAAGATTTTGACGCTGACTTCTAATGATATAGTAAAAGTATACCACATCGGACAAAAGTCAGCACCAATGCTACTAGCGCTAAGATGTATAGCTCAGCATCATCGAGGTTGGCACTGAAAAAACGGTCTGTTTCTGTAATTAGTTTTTAGCACGATTTATTTTTCAAATAAGTTTTCTAAAAGGATTAATTTGTCAAAATTTTGGCCCTTTCTTCCTCGCTCTCTTCTCTGTGAAAGCGGCAGGGTGAAGTCGGGCGCGGCAACGCGAGCGCGACGGTAGCGGTGTTCGGTGGGCGGCGGCCGGGAGAGGCGGAACTTCGGCGACCAAACTTCACCGGCGGCTGCGGCTGAAAGGAGGCACGCGCGGGCCCGCGCGCGTGGGGACCGAACGCTTGGGCGCTGCGGCGGCTTCCTTAGGAGCTCTGGTGGGGTGGTGGAGCTGAGCGATGACGGCGGTAGCTCAGGTGGCGTACCGAGGGAGCAGAGGCGGCGGGGCGCTCTTCTTCGTCAGGGGGAAGCTGGGGCTTGTGCTCCCCTACCTCGGCGTGGCTCGGGGGTGGCTCTCCCGGCCGGAGGAGAGGGTGACGACGGTGGCGGTGGTGGAGTCATGGTAGCGACGGCGGAGAGGCTCACAGTTCGTCGGCGAGCAGTGACCGCGAGACCGAATCGACCCGGCGCGGCCGCAGCTCCGATCGAGATAGAGGAGGTGGTGGCGCGAAGCGGGCGAGGGTGGTTGAATGGCTGGGGGTGGCAGCGATCTCGATCGGGATAGGGAGGCGGCGAGGTAGCTCTGGTTGGGTGTGGGTTCGGCGGACGGTGGCGGCGGCTTCGTCTTGAAACAGGGAGGCGGGTTTCAGGCTGCCGACCTCGGCGCGGTTCGGACCGGGTTGGGCGGCCGGAGGGGAGGAGGAAGGAAGGCGCGGTGGAGGAGGCGTGATGGCGGTGGTGAGCGGGAGGGCGTGGATGGCGAGTGCCTCTCGGCTTTTATAGGCGGCGGTGGCAGGGTCTTGGCGCATCGGCGAGGACGACGGGGGCGCCGTCGGTCCGGGAGTCCAGTCGGAGTGCTAGGAGGCGGCTGAGCTGACCTCCCGGCGGTACAAAACGCGCCCCGTCCTGGTCGCGTTCTTCGGTCCGCCGGTCCGAAGGGCGGCGCGGCGTGCGGCGGTAGGTAAGGGTGACGCGATGGGACAGGACTCGGCACGCGTGAGCGTTGGTGCGCAGCGGGATTTGCGATCGCGGACGCGACGCGGCGAGGGCAGAGCACACGCGGGACGGAAAAGCCGGGCAGTGCGGCGTGCGGAGGTACGGGCTCGCAGGCGAGACTCGTGGCGGGCGCAGGGCTTGGCGTGGCGCGGGTGGCTCGGAGTTGGCGATGTGGTGCGCAGGAGCAGCGGCCCGGTGCGACGCGGCACGTGCACGACACTGTGTTCGACGCGGCCATTCGCCGAGCCCGTGCCAGGCGCGTCGGGCTGGAGTAAGGAGGGAGACGAGTGCGCGGCGGCGGGCGAGCGGGCGTCCACGAGATTGGCGCGGGTGTGGGTCCCAGATTGCAGCGGGTGATGGAGAGACGAGCGTGCGGGGAGCGCGTGCGTTGCGCGGGGCATGGAGGCCGTGGCGCTGAGCCGGCTGGGCCGTTGTGGCCGTGGTCCAAGAAGGGGATGGCCACACAGAATTTTTACTGTTACTAATTTAATTTTTTTTTAAATTTACAAAACTAATTTTCGATTGGGATCAATTGCAAAACTACCCTCCTGCCGCCCTGGGCCACGGCGGGATTTAAAAACCGCCGTGGCCCAGGGCGGCGAATGGCATCCCCGTCGCCCGGGGCTAACGGCGCCGGCCGCCGTTAGCCCCGGGGAGGCCACGTGGATTCGCCGCCCTGGGGGACGGCGGCGAATGCCCCCAGGGGGCCGAGTGCAAAATTACATTCGCCGCCGTCCCCCAGGGCGGGTTATAGCCATTCGCCGCCCTGGGGGAGGGCGGTTTTTTGCCTGCACCTATAAAATCCCTTCCTGCAGTCCCCTCGCGTCATTTCTCCCTTCCGCCTCCAGCGTTCGTCCAATAGAGCTGAGGGAAAGGAGGAGAAGTACAGCGGCGAAGCCCTCGCAGATTTTTTAGCCGAATCCAGGTATTTTTTTGATCTTCCTCTGTTATGTAGTCAATTTTTTAAACAAATGTTAATTAGTAGTAGACTTGTAGTGTAATATCCGATATAGTATGAAAATATTAGCGGTTTGGCATAACCATCGTTAGTGTTAAATTTATTTGGCCGTACTAGAAAAACATAGCGGAGAAGTAGTAAATTGTAGTTATTTTAAAAATAAATATGCTCCGCCATGGCCATCGTTGGTATACGTCATTTTGACACGTTAGATAAACCTAGCGTATAACTTTATTAGCGCCGCTGGGTCAGTTTGTAAAATATAGAAACGGTAATGGTTTGACTCATACGTATAGCCTTTTTATGGAACGAATATTGATTAGTACAGATTAATAAAATCTTTTTTGTGAACAGAAATGGCAAATAGAGTTGTATTCGCGATATATCACGGTGAAGGAAATGTCAGACAAGGACAATATGGGGTAGATTTATCGGAGTTCAACGTAGCACAAAAGGGAATTATAGCTCCAGCTGAGAGAAGTTTTCCTGGAGTTTACAATTGGTTAATGAGGGGATTCGGAGTAGATCCTCAAGTAAATGCAATTACGGTGTACGCACTGGTTAGCTGGGCTGTGGAAGGTTTTTGGTGGGAATTGATGCCAATAGATTCAACGGCCAGCTAGGTATTTTTTGTGGAGAGTGCACTGCAGCGAGGATGGGCACCGAGCATCCTAGTGGTAGTGCATGACGTGGTCAGCATTGATCAGGCTGGTCCGAGTACAGCGGAAGGGCCCGATGAAACAGGGGAGCAAAATGAGGCAGAAGACGAGGGTGCCGGAGAGGAAGGAGGCCAAGAAGACATGGGACCGGGGGGGTTTGCAGATGAAGGGGAGAGACACCCAGGTCTAGTACAGGAGATGGAAATTGAAGACTCAGAAACCTGAGCATATGGAGGATGATGATTCTTCGGAGGACGATGTACACCCGCAGAATGGGACAACGAGGACTTCTCCGGACTCGTTGTCTCAGAGGGGCACACCGTGGCATGGGAGTATCGGCAGAATGAAGTGGTGCAAGGCGCTAGATACGCCGAAAAAGCACAGTTGACAGAGGCTGTGAAGATGTGGGCCGTGTCACTTGGGAGGGAGTTCTGGGTATCAAAGTCCACAAGATTAGTGTACGAAGTGAAATGTGCAAGTTCAAGCGATGGATGTCCATGGAGGATGTATGCATCCAAGAAGAAATATGACGACTGTTGGTCCGTGTCAATCGTGACGGAGCACAACTGCCATCTTCCGGGTGTTCAGAAGTACCACAAGAACATATCATCTGCATTCATCGCTTCAGAGCTGTATTATGCTGTTGTGGAGAACCTCCGGTTCGAGCCCAAGTCAATTATCAGCCGCATCGAGGAGAAGTACAAGTACACCATTACATATGCCAAGGCATGGAGGGCCAAACAGAAGATAATTGAAACAGAAGATAATCGACTACATCAACGACTGGCTCATAGCCACGGAGGACGTCATCACGGAGCTGCACCCCTACACAGCCGCCAGGTACGAGCAGTACCTTTCCTGGTACCAGGCCCGTACCAGACTACGGGTGACGTACACTCCCGAGGCTCCACAGGCGCACGTCGCGGGGGTGCGAGACGCATACCCGACGCACCGCGACCAGGACTACTTCCGCGCGGTGAGTCAATGGTTTTCATACTATTTTCAATGGTAGGTGCCACGCGCAACTAACCACGCATGTCCTGCTGAACAGGCGGACGATGCTAGACAGGTCCACACGGAGCTGGACCTACTGCGGCAGCGCCTACAGGCTGGCATCCCTCTTACGCAGCAGGAGCAGACGATCATGTTCGACCGGATGTGCAACACGATGCGCTCGGTCGTCCGTGCTCTGAGTTGTCGCCGTCCCGATGCAGTCCCACCGATGCAGATACCTATGCGAGGTCCCCATGGTGAAGGGACATCGGCAGGAGCGGCGGGTTCTGTAGGGGCCAGTACGTCGTGGGGAGCAGGTCCTTCTGGTACCGCCGGAGGATCGAGGTCGGCAGCCTCCACGATCGGGCGAGGATTGTCAGGTACGTCAGGATTGAACCTATTCTACATAACTAACTGCACTTTTTATACCGCTAACGCGAGATTTTCTTTACCAGACCCACGCAGCGGATCTCACCTCCACCTGGGGGACACTGGGCGGGGATCTGCCCCGAGCACCTCTGCTTGGATCTCTACCGAGGACGACCTCCTTCCGGAGCAGGACGTGATCGGGTCGTCACAGCTCGGAGGTGCACCGCACACACAGCCGCACGACGCCGGTGCTTCCCCTGCTGCTCAGGCGGTCCGAGCCACCCGTGGGGTACCGGCAGACCGCCTGACGTACTCGCGCGAGCACGTGCGAGCGCAGCCTAGGAGGACGAGGAGGCGTATGACCTAGGGGCTATTGTTGTATTTATTTATTTATAGGTCTCGCATTACTTCTTTAAATTTGTCATGTCCATATTCACCTCCTGTAGACTCGATCCCATCCTTCAGATACATTGTACTGCTAACAATGTAGTCTCGCTTGTTGTATTTCGTACTATGGGTGTCGCATTCATCATGCCGCAATGTGAATGGCTCGCATCTACCTATTATCATGTCATTAAAACGGACCGGCCTATTACCATGTCATTAATTAAGTTTTACCAAAAATAAACTTGAAAAAATGATCAGCACGATTTTACAAACCAACGCCCACCATCGTCGGATTATAAAAAAAAACTGTCAAAAACATACCCTAAACCACGATTAAAACTAAATTTTGTTAAGCGTGTAGGCGAAAGACGGGGAGGAGTGGATTGCGAGTGCCAATCCAGACATACGAGGACTGGAATGCGAGTGGCGATCCGGGAATACCCTCAGTTTGACAAGTTCTTTTTACGACGTGAACAGTATATGATATTTGGTTTTTTTTAAACATCGACTCAATAAATGCAATGGCGCAATAAATAGAATTTAAGAATTTAATTTTGACAAATAAATTTTCAATAATTTTGGGGTGAAAAATTAGCAACAAAATTTTCAAATTTGGTAATTTGCAAATGGCTCCAGGGGGCCGAGGCCTGGGCTGGGCAATGGTCCGATCGGGAGGGAACGGTTTGATCGGACGGTTCGATCCCTGTGCGAACGGACCGTCCGATTGCTGGGCGGACGGTCCAGTGGATTTACCGCCCTGGGGGACGGCGGCGAATGCCCCCAGGGGGCCGAACGCAAAATTGCATTCGCCGCCGTTCCCTAGGGCGGCGAATGTAATTTTGCACTCGGCCCCCTGGGGGCATTCGCCGCCGTCCCCCAGGGCGGCGAATCCACGTGGCCTCCCCGGGGCTAACGGCGGCCGGCGCCGTTAGCCCCGGGCGACGGGGATGCCATTCGCCGCCCTAGGCCACGGCGGTTTTTAAATCCCGCCGTGGCCCAGGGCGGCAAGAGGGTAGTTTTGCAATTGATCCCAATCGAAAATTAGTTTTGTAAATTTAAAAAAAAATTAAATTAGTAACAGTAAAAATTCTGGCCACACAGGAGGGGAGGAGGATGGGGTGGGCCAGCTGCTTAGCTGCTCGGGCCAGGATGGTGGTGGACCGTCGCGACGGTTGGGCTGGAGTGGTCGAGGGTAAGGAGGTGGTGGGCCTTCTTCGGCCACGGGCCCATTGTCAGCCTTACTCTGGCGAACTCAGCTTCGCTCCGGCGAACTCTCTCGCTACTCACGCAATCAAGCACAGAGCAAACATACGGGAATTGAAAAATGGAATTGACACAAGTGTTTGGTGCTGCAAAACCAACCAGCAGCTTTTCTGATCTTCATTCATCTATTTATAGGGATTACAAACAAAAACAGAGAGAACTTAGAAACTGAAAAACTGAAAAAGGAAAAACAGGGGAATGGCCGTAGTGGCCGTCCGCCATGTGCGCCATGACTTCGCGACGTGTATTCTCCACGCCAGCCATGCCGCGCATCACTCCCTGGACTCACGCACCATTACCCGATGGCTGCGTTTCGACTCGGCAACGACCTGACAAAAACCTTACTAGCTACAGTCAACTGCATCAAAAAATCAGAGTGCAGCCAACGGAAAAGAAAGTGGGCAGGCGCAGGATTATAATATCCATGTTCAACAAATCTCCCCCTAATCCTAACGCCTCGGACCAACCTCGATAACTCCAATTTTGGCCAGAAGTTCACAGAAACGAACTCGCCCAAGTGACTTCGTCAGGATGTCTGCGAGTTGATCACCCGAGCTTGTGAATTCCACCTTAATCTTTTCATTTTCAACATTGTCCCTGATGAAGTAGAATCGGGTGTCAATATGTTTGCTCCGGTCATGGAAGACCGGGTTCTTGCAAAGTAATATGGCGGATTTGTTATCCATCTTCAGAACGACCGCCTCCGCTTCGCTGTTCTGAATTTCAGCAAGCAATCGGGCCAACCAAACTCCCTGGCCTGCTGCAGTCGCGGCTGCAATATACTCCGCCTCGCATGAAGACAGAGCCACAACTTTTTGCTTGTTGGACTGCCAGCTGATTGGATTCTGGCCGAGGAAGAACAATGCGCCGGTGGTGCTCTTCTGATCGTCGATGTCGCCAGCCATGTCGCTGTCGCTGAACCCGTGCAGCTTCGTCTCCAATTTGTTGGAGCGAACAAAACAGCAGCCCAAACTGAGCGTACCGGTGATGTAGCGCAGGATGTGCTTCACAGCGGCGTAGTGATCATCGCGCGGTGACCCCATGAAGCGGCTGACATAGCCGACGGCATAAGCGATGTCCGGCCGTGTGTGTACCAGGTATCGGAGACTGCCGACGATGCTCCGATACTTAGTGACGTCCACCGGCAGTCTGTCACTTTGCTTATTGAGCTTCAACCGCGCTTCCATGGGCACGCACGCCGGATTGCACCCTGACATACCTGCGTTCTCTAGAATTTTCCGAGCATACGCCGACTGGTTGATGGTGATGGCCTTGGCTCGTTGTTGTACTTTGATGCTGAGGTAATAATTGAGGAGGCCGAGATCACTCATGCGGAATAGTGAGCTCATCTCCCCCTTGAATTTGGCGATCTCCCCGCTGCTGGCACCAGTGATGATGAGGTCGTCGACGTAGACGCCGATTACGAGCCGTGCGGCGCCGGTGCCGCGGGTGTACACGGCATGTTCAGTTGAGCTCCGTGTGAACTTCAGATCGCGGAGGCTTGCGTCCAGTTTCGCGTTCCATGCTCAAGGTGCTTGACGAAGACCATACAACGCCTTCCTCAATCGGAGTACTTGGTTTGGGTGCTCGTCGTTGATGAAGCCAGGAGGCTGCGCCACGTACACCTCCTCCTCCAGGTTGCCATTGAGAAACGCCGTCTTCACATCCATGTGATGGACCGGCCATCCTTCTTGTGCTGCGACGGCGAGCAGCAGTCGCACGGACTCCATCCGCGTGACGGGTGCGAAGACCTCATCGTAGTCGATGCCGTGCTTTTGGACATATCCTTTTGCGACGAGGCGTGCCTTGTGCTTGACGACGGCGCCGTTCTCGTCCTTCTTGAGCTTGAAGACCCACTTGAGTCCAATGGGTCGTTTGCCGGTGGGGAGATCGACGAGGTCCCACGTGCGATTGTCCTCAATCGAGTTCATCTCTTGGTGCATCGCCTTGCGCCAGCTCGCATCGCGATCCGCCTCTTCGAACGTACTCTGTTCCTTGGCGGCGAGGAGGCAGAGCTCGTCCGAATCGAGCTCCACCGGCTCGGTGGTGGAGTTGATGTTGGTGATGCTGCGGTAGCGACGCGTAGCCCCATTGTCGTCGTCAACATTCGGGTCTGCCGTGGGGGGCGACACGAATTAGACTTGTGGGCTTGCTGGCTCAGAAAAAGACACCGCAGGTTCCGGTGACTGTTCATCGAAGGCCGGTGGAGTTGGCAAGGCGGCGTTCACGGCGACAGGCTCTGCATCATAATAGATCGTGAAAGAGTCGGACGATGTGCCCGTACCTGTCTTGTTCTCCCCCCAATTCCACTTTGCCATTTCGTCGAACACCACGTCACGTGTGACGCACACGCGCTTGGCGGCAGGGTCATAGACGCGGTAGGCCTTGCTGCCGGGTTCATAGCCAAGGAACACCATGGCCTTGCTCCGGTCCTCCAGCTTCTTCAATTGTGGCTTCACCACCTTCACGTGCGCCACACACCCGAAAGTACGGAGATGATGCACGGCCGGTGTTTGACCGTGCCACGCCTCATATGGGGTCTTGCCGAGGACGCTCTTCGTGGGCAACCGGTTGAGGATGTACACCGCCGTCATCACTGCCTCACCCCAGAATTCCCTAGGCATTTCCTTGGCCTTCATCATGCACCACGCCATGGTTACCACGGTCTGATTTCAGCGCTCCACGACGCCGTTCTGTTGCGGCGAGTAGGGCGCGGTGAGATGACGCCCAATCCCCTGCTCGGCGCAGTAGAGACCGAACTCCACAGAGGTGAATTCACCACCGCGGTCAGTCCTCAGCACGCGCAACTTGCAGCCGGTCTCCACCTCGACTCCTGCCCTGAAGCGTTTGATCGCAGTTGGCACATCGCCCTTGCTGGCCAGCAGAATCAACCACATATACCTGGAGAGGTCATCGATTAGGAGAAGAAAATATTTCTTGCCGCCGTGCATTGCAGGGGAAATCAGCCCGCAGAGGTCGCTGTGGACCAGGTTGAGGCGCCCCTCCACGCGGTGCTTGGCTTCCTGTGGGAAGGGTACTCGGCGTTGCTTCCCAACCAGGCAGCCGTCGCAAATTTGGTCGACGTGGTCGATGACGGGGAGCCCGCGCACCATGTCGCGACGGCCGAGTTGCCGCAACGACTCCAAGTTGAGGTGGCCGAACCTTCCGTGCCACAGCCAAGCTTCATGTCCAACCTTGAGCGCGAGACAAACCGGTTGTGCAATGTCGACGTTGAGCACATAGAACCGGGTCGCATCACGACGGACACGAGCTAGTAGTTGGCGAGCCGGATCCCGGAGTGTCAGCACCCCGTTCTCAATCCCAATCTTGCAGCCGCACTCGTCAAGCTGGCCGAGGCTGACGATGTTCGAGCACAGGCGAGGGATATAGTAGACGCCGGTGAGAGCTCGGTGTTCGCCGGTCTTGTAAGAGAGGAGCACGGTGCCGCGCCCCTCGATTCGTACTCCCGAGCCGTCGCTGAATTTGACGGAGCCGCAGACGTTGGTGTCGAGCTCGATGAAGGCGTCACGGTTGCTTGTCATGTGGTTTGTCGCCACCGTGTCAAGGATCTAGGCAGGGTCGATCGGGTCGCCGGTGTTCCCGAGCATCACCAGCGCGCGCTCTTCGTTCAAAAGAACTTCCTGCTGGTCGCTGTCGGCTTCAGTGGCAAAGACCTGGGCTTGTGCCAGGAGTAGGGTGGCCTCCTGGCCATCGTCCTGCTCCTCCTTTACCTGCAAAAGGTTGGCCTGTGCCAAATTCTCCCGATCCCGCTTGGCCTTGTGACAGTCCCTTGCCCAGTGGCCCATTTTGCCATAGTAGTGGCACTGGTCCTTCTTGACATCGTGGCTTGCGGTCTGGGCTGACCCAGACTTGTTGTCACGACCGCCGCCTTCGCGCGCCTTCCCATGGCCGCGACTGCGCTGTCGCCGGCGGCGAGAGGAGCCACTGCTCCCGTTTGCGCCGCCGCCGTTGGTGGTTGAGCCCTCCCTAGTGTGCTTCTTGGAGCGCGCGACCCACTCCTCTTCTGTGAGAAGAAGGCCACCGGTTTCCTCGTTTTTAGAATCGTATCGATCCTCGACAGCGAGCAGTCGGCCGGAGAGATCCTCCACTATCAAGGTGCTCAGATCAACCAATGTTTCAATGGAAACGGCGATTTGGCGGTACCTCTTTGGGACGACGTGCAGGAATTTCCGAACCATCTTCTCCTCGGTGATCACATCGCCAAGGAGAGCAAGGTCGCTCACCAGCCCCTGCATCCGGAGCTCGAAGTCCTCGACGGACTCACCGACCTCAGTGCCTCGAACGCCTGTCGGAGCTTCTAGGCCTTCGCTTCGCGCATGCGGTCTGCCCCCAGACGCTTGGTCTGGAGGGCGTCCCAGGCTTCCTTCGCTGTATCCTTGTTGGCGATCGACCGGAACATTTCCGATGGCACAGCCCGGAGAATTGCAGAGAGGGCCTAGCGATCGGTGCGGTACGGGGCGTCGCCGGTTGACACCGCGTCCCACAGGCCTTGCGCCTGCAGGTTCACCCGCATCAACACCGCCCAATCCGTGTAATTCGTGCGAGTGAGCATGGGGTAGGATACTGGGCCGCCGGCTTCCCTGATCACCTCCCTGACGACCATCTCGCGGCCATCGGCATCACGGTGCCTTGGTCTACGCGGTGGAGGGGAGGGGGATTGCGCGCGCCCACGCCGCGAAGGAGTTGGAGATGCGCCGCTTGCAGGAGCTGACATCGCGCTCTGATACCACTTGTCAACCTTACTCCGGCGAACTCAGCTTCGCTCCGGCGAACTCTCTCGCTACTCACGCAATCAAGCACAGAGCAAACACACGGGAATTGAAAAATGGAATTGACACAAGTGTTTGGTGCTCCAAAACCAACCAGCAGCTTTTTTGATCTTCATTCATCTATTTATAGGGATTACAAACAAAAACAGAGAGAACTTAGAAACTGAAAAACTGAAAAAGGAAAAACAGGGGAATGGCCGTAGTGGCCGTCCGCCATGTGCGCCATGACTTCGCGACGTGTATTCTCCATGCCAGCCATGCCGCGCATCACTCCCTGGACTCACGCACCATTACCCGATGGCTGCGCTTCGACTCGGCAACGACCTGACGAAAACCTTACTAGCTACAGTCAACTGCATCCGAAAAATCAGAGTGCAGCCAACGGAAAAGAAAGTGGGCAGGCGCAGGATTACAATATCCATGTTCAACACCCATTGTGGTTGCGGCCCATACGGAAGAGGAGAGGAGGGAGGAGGGACTTGGGCTGAGGGGAAGAAGGACGAGACTGCTGGGCCGGCTGGGCTGCTGTGACAACGGCCCAGGTGGAGGGAGGATGAGGAAGGCGCAGGAGGGCTAGGCCATAGAGAAGGAAAGAAAAGGGTGACCCGATTGGCATAGTAGTCTTTGTGAATTTCTTGAGACTTATTTGCATGGATAGTTGAAGTGTTTGATTGGATCTTTGAATTCAAATTTGTTATTTGAATTCATAGAAATTTTAGGACTTCAAGGGGTGGGAATTTAATTTAGATTTTGACAATTGAGACTAGATTTGAGTCTTGAACAAATTTAAACAATGTTAGATTGAAGGAGAAAATAAGAGGGTTTAAATGGGATATTTTGAGTTCATATCTGATATTTGAATTCCCATGGATGTCAGGGTTTTCGGGGATAACATTATGGGATGAAACACGAAACTATTCTTATTGTAATGGTCTTCAAATTTATGAGAATCTCAAAGGGATTCAGTGGAAAGAAATTAAATCCTAGAAAGGAGTTTGGAGAATGGAATTTGCAATTTGCTCCCAAATTTCCGAATTGATTTTAGGTGGGTTTTTTTGGAAAGATTAAAGGTAAGGAACTTTGGCATTTTGAGCCAAGGCCCGTAGTGGAATTTCAAAAGTATTTTTGGGAGCGGGTTCGAACTCCAACGCTCAAAACAGAGATGATTAATTACTCCCCTAAAAAGATGATTACAGTCGATAAAATAATTTTGTTATTAATTTATTGATAGGATATCTTTATGAACCAAAATAGTACCTAGAGTTACTGGAAAGATGGGGGTAAAATGATCCCGATCAAGTTTTTAGCACTTAATAGCGATAGATGAGGACGACGATGACTGTACAGAATAAAATATAATACTACTCCAAAGAGTAAATTGCACTATATGTACAATAAGTTGGGGTGCATGTGATTCGCTAGAATACTCGCAAAACTGAGCAATCCAATACAGTATGCAATTTAGTATAAACGATTCCGGTCTATAGCCATGTAGCGCACAAACTTACAAAATGAGTAGGAGTACGATTTAGTACAGGATATGTATAACCAAACAGGTGTTACAAATTGGCATGTGGGTGAATATATTTATAGATATTCTCCACGGTGAATCACATCCTGTGTGCCTCACGTGAGTCGCTGGTTCATGTGCTCAGCTGGCATGCACGGGCCCATAGTCCGGCACAGGGGTTGGCCTTACCGCATGGTTACTGTAGTTACCACTTAAAATGTTAGAGTACGGTATTGGTTGCTTACAATTTGGTTTAAACAAATTTTATCTGAATTTAAATATTTTTTAAAAAATAAAAAAATCTAGTAGGTAGTACTTAAATTATGCATTACTATAATAAAAAAGTTTGTAAAAATAACGAAGTTTACTTTATATTCTAGAGTTTCATCGAAATTAAAAAATAAGAGATGTGGTGGGATATAATTTCTACTTTATTTGAAGGGTGATGAAAAAATTATGCAATATTACATTATTTTTCTAGAGATATACACAATTTTTTTTGAATTTTCTATAATTTTTTAGAATTTTTAATACGTTTTATAGTTTTTTTTACTCCAACGTACCACGGTTACCACGATATCGCGTAATAACCACGACCTTATCATAAGATTTAAAAATTTTAAATTTAAGTTTTTTAATAGATTTCATACGGTTTTAGATGGTTACCGTGATAACCACATAGTAACCACCATATTAGGAAACGATAACCCCTATGATGAACACGGATCCGACATGACATCTTAACAGTCTAAACACACCTTCAAGTTGGTGCACTGTAGTTATGCTTGTTAATGCAGTCGGACAAGACTTGGTCAGATTGAATTTGGCTACAATAAGTCACATTTACTTGCCAAACTGTTGCACGGTATTACTCGCTCGCTAAGTTATATATCTGTAGCGTAATTATTTACTATAGAAAATAAGTATTCTTGCATACAGAAAAATAAGTATTCGGAAATGTTAGGGGAAGTCCTTGCTTCTTATTTACAGCCGCGCCCTAAACAATTGGCTGACCTGCATATTTCTTTCTGTGTACAGGATGGTTGGAATTTACTCTGGTAGCGGTCACTTTTCTTCGATTCTACTCTTTTACGCCATTCTTTTCCTTAGCAGAAGAAACTATTCGAGGAGTGTGGTCCGATATAATAACGGAGTAGAAAACATCAAAATTTATTTGTTAGAGGGGCGCAAATACTATTAATTTTCTTAAATTTTATTGAATCTACAGTGAACACCATGCTTAGGAAAGGGAGTGTAAAATCATTATCATGATTAATATTTTATGATGAATAATTAGTTTTATAAATGATTTATTTAATAAACATTTGTTAAAAATATAAGTCGATTTAGGTATGAGTGTGTGTGGCTAATGCGAGTCTAGTTGAGGAAGAACTTATGCTTGGATATAGTTTATTTGTTTTTACATTTTTGTATGTATAGATAAGTCTTGAGACCTCGAGAGTATTGCCGGTGATGGATCGGGAGTCGATTTGGGAGAAGTTGATTCCGGATGATCGGAAAATCACGCGGGATATTAAAGACTAGAGATCAATGTACGTGGAGGTGAAGATTCCATATGGGATACAAGAGGAGTTGTGTGCGTATGGAATAAGGAGTTTATTTTGGATAGGAGCCTAAGATTGGAAAATTTGAGTCCTAATAAGATTAGGAGTGGAGTCCTAGTAGGATTAGGAGTTCTACTCCTACTTTGTGTAGGAGATTTTAGGTATAAAATAAATGAGAGGTTGAGACTTAGAGATATAACTTTTGGAAGAGAGAAAAATTAAGGTTTAGTTTTGAGAGAGTGAAATGTTTTGTATACATTTTGTAGACATAACTTGATGCAATAAAGTTGATCTATTTTTAATAGTTTTGTCGACTTATGTTTTTTTGTTCGTGGGCGGTTAGATCGAGGGCATCAAGGTGATTGGATCGGCGGCAGATAGACAATTAGACCGATGGTATATGGCAATACATGACAACTTTATTTAAGTTAGAGGGTTCTTTTATTTCTATTAAAAAATTTGGTTGTTTGGTCCTCTAATAGAGTTAATTCTTATGTTCGATTCTACAGGATACAGGAGGAGATGGCTCATGGGCCTTTTATCTGCCCGTGATATGCAGGTAGTCGTCAGGGTAATGAATGGTCAAGGGATGCCTATTTGGATGATTAGATATGTGTATAGCCCCTGTTAGCAATATATACTCTCTCCATGCTATTTCTAAAATATACCAATCTAATACTACATCTATCTTAGATTTATAGTATTATATAATGTCTAATTATAATACTAAATTTCTATATTTTTGTACGAGTAATTACATCCCTCGGACGTGACACGGGTAGAGTGCGGGTATTGTCTTCTATCTCCGGCACCACTGATCCGTTGGAGCCAAAGCCAAGCAGAGCGTCCGGAGCTACGGACACGGACGGAATGACACCAAGATGTGCCGTATTGGGTTCAACGCACCGCCCCATCTTGTTATGTGTACATACACATTCATAGGAGTATGTGTGGTTTTGTACTTTTGTTTATGTACGTACCACTGTCATATGACATTTTAGATCACTCCCTAAACTTGTATATATCTCTACTTGAAATATTTCGGTCGAAAACTCATATGTAATTATTGACGTCGAAAACCGCCGGGGCTGTTCGGCGCCTTGGAGACACGCGAAGGCCTAGGAGATCTGTTTAGCTCCAGCGCAGGTCATAAATATCTGAGGTTCGTAGGCGTGCCAGTCAATTTGACTCCGCAATTGACAAGGAGACAGAAAAAAGTTAGATCAGTAAACCAATCGGCCTATAAGAATCCTGTTAGCCGATTGCTCGTACCTGCATTCGTGCCCGGATCTTCGCTCGTGCCCGTGCCTGGGTTCTCGATTGTGCCCGTGCCCGAGTTCTTGGTCGTGCCCGTGCCCGGGTTCTTGGTCGCCGATAGCACTTGTATATCGGCTAGAAGTCAATAATGGTATAAAGATGGAGAACTTCGCTAGCTTCCCTCAAGCCGACTGCCTGACTACCGATAGGACTTGTATATCGGCTAAGAAGCCGATAGTAGTATAAGCAAGTATTAGATCAGTCAATGATAAACAGAAGATATGCATCGGCTAGAGGTTAATGATATGAACCAGCAATAACCCAACCGTGCATCGGCTAGAAGCCGATACTGATATAAGCAAGTAATCCAGCCGACTGCCAAAAACAGAAACACTTGGATATCGGCTAGAAGCCGATGATAGAATAAATGGGCAGAGCAATAACCAATAAACAATGCAGTCGGCTTTATTTAATAAGAAGATAACCTATCGGCTAATCACTCCGACAGAACATCGCATAAACACCCATCGGCTCAGCAAGGATAAATCTATTATTATCAATCTAGTAGTTCAACTCAATTGATGCAGCACAGATTAATAGCAATAAAAGAACCTTGATGAGTCGATAGATCTAATTCAATTGTGATGTATGATAACTTATCGGCTATACATCCCGATAAGACGCTTGCACAAAAACCATCGATCTAACAGGAACAATTTATCACTGCAGTTTAGTAGGTCGGACCCAACCGATGCAGCACAAACTGATGATAAAGTGTTCCCGGTAAACCGATACGATCTATGTACGTGTGATGTGATATATCTACTCGGCCTATGAGATCAAACCTAACTGATGCAGCCGTAGACAGAGCAGAATATACTGTGGTAAGCCGACTACCATAAACCGACTAGAATATCGGACCTAACCGAGGAAGTCCTAGTCGATAGGTAGTCGGGGTAACGAGACTTACCCTCTCGCAGGAGTTCGGACCTAACCGATGCAGCCCGGCTCGAGAAGCAAGAACCCGTTGGTAAAGGGTGGCGATGCGCCGAATTTGATTGATCGTTGTGATAGTTTACATGGTCCTTGGACATACGTATTTATACCCTGAGTTAATACAGTCCTGATCAGATACGAAACAGGAGTCTCCTAACTATAAAAGGAAAAATAACAAACCCTGATCGAACACGAGATCAGGTTTTCTAAAAATTATTATCCCTGCCTAATTTATAGATAAAATATTAACTGCCATGCCGTGGTCTTCACGATTCCTTTCCATACTCGGTCTCTTCCAGATAAATCTCCATCGGCTTGAACGTAGTCCTTTCCTTAACCGAACATGACAGAAATCCGTGCCAAATTTTGGCGTTAACAGTAATATACAAATTGAACTCTCAAATTAAAGATGATTAATTACTCCCCCAAAAAGATTATTACAGTTGATAAAATAATTTTGTTATTGATTTATTGCTAGGCTATCTTTATGGACCCAAAATAGTATGTGGAGTTACCACGAAGATGGGGGTAAAATAATCCGTAAGACGGATGGGCACTCATGGCGGACTTGGAAGGATACGAATCCTTTGCAACACTACCCCTGCAGTGGCAGTGGTTGATAGGTGGGTTTGATCTCATCAGTCACAGCTACTACAGATACAGATACAAATACAGACCATCTCCATCACACCAGGAACTACTACTCCTACGGAGTGTTGATAGGAGCGTATAATTAATTAAGCAATTGCTATTATAAACTTGAAAAATAGATTAATATAATTTTTAAAGCAACTTTTAGATAAATTTTTTTAAAAAACATACCGTTTAGCAGTTCGGAAAGCGTCTTTATGAAAAACGAGTGTGTTTTCACCCCCAACCCTTACATTTAAATGGGCCCCTAGTAAGCCAGCATACGCACTCAGGAACCTTTTACACATTGGCCCTTTATGTCCTTAGTAATAAAGTTAGCCTGTATGATAATTAAGAACCGCTCATCTAAGAGATAGTTCGAATCTAGGTGAAGAGGTTAAAAAACATCTTGTTTTCTATAAACACGTTTTCCGAACTATTAGACGGTGCTTTTTTTACAAAAAATTTCT
This sequence comes from Oryza meyeriana var. granulata, assembly GCA_003991445.1. Lineage (NCBI taxonomy): Eukaryota > Viridiplantae > Streptophyta > Magnoliopsida > Poales > Poaceae > Oryza > Oryza meyeriana. The sequence continues at coordinate 25,794 of RYFJ01000989.1, forward strand.
ATCTAAAAGTTGCTTTAAAAATCATATTAATTTATTTTTCAAGTTTAAAATAATTAATACTCAATTAATCATGTGCTAATGGCTCACCTTATTTTGTGTGATCATTTTTTTCTTTTTCTTTCCTCACCTTTAAATTATTCCTAAGCTCTGAGCATTTCTTGGAAGTTGCAAAGGACAAGCCTCCACGTAATGTTACTGTTGAACTGTTGTGATTGATAAACAACGTTTGGTACTTTACCGTCCAAAAAATAACTATTTAGAAATATTTTGAAGAAATTAAGCATTAATATAAAAGGTCTAAAATGCCTTTATTAATAAATGGTGGGATGATGAGAATTAACGATAGTAAAGGTGGGGTGCGGTGTGGCACCCTAGGACTCACATTCTAGGAGGCCACAATTGTACCTATGTTACATGTACCAGTCTCAAGAGATACAAACTGGTACACACAGAACATCAATGATCCATCTCTGAGTACATTATTATATTACTGGGATAATTCGTACATAAGTTGTCATTATGGACAGACCCCAGATAGACAACGGCATAACACAACGGAACAGCAAGAAACGACAACGACATAGCGGAAGCAAAAGGAGAAAACAACTATGTGACTTAGCACTAAGTAAACCACTAAGATGCAAACGATGCCATAGGCACGGTTGGGGAACTAGTCCCGAAACCCTAAAAGTTCTCGAAGTCTGCTTGATCCTAGAGATACTCCTCAATGGTTGGATCGGCTTCTTCCTCTTCAAAGCCTGGTATAATATACATATATAGGAAGCAAGGATAAGTACTATCGTACTCCGCAAGCCAGGGGGAAGATGACATGTTCGGCTGGTCAAGGGGGCTAGAGTTTCATTTGCAAAGAACAGCCTCCTATATAAATGTTTATTTGCAAAAACACTAGTGTGTTGAGATCTAGTTGCCCGGAAGGAGGCTCGCGCCTTGATCCAACCCGCAAATTGCTTTGCAACAACCTGCCAAAATAGTGAGTGGATCAATAATTTCTTATTATATTTTCCCTTCTTTTCCTCTATTATTTTCTTAGTGGCTTCAACCATCTATTAACTCTAAGACCCGGCTTCAACTAGTTCTCAGCTCTCTTTGATGATTCCGGCTACAACCGGTTATTAGTTTATTTTCACTTTCCGGCTACTATCGGTTAATCTGCTCTTTTTCAACTTCTAGCTTCAACCAGAAAGCTTTTCCCTGGTTAGTAACCACACACTTTGCCTACCTCTATGGTGCTTTAACACCCAGGGTCACACAGTCTCGTTTCTGGCCATACAGGCCCTCCGTTTGCCACACAGGCTAACTCTAGTTACGACTCCCATCCCACCAAACAATTTTACAAATCACTGGCAAACAAAACTACACTATAGGAATCACCTTACATTCGACCTTGTCCGGGGGCACGGCTGTTCGAGCAGTTCAACTAAACTCTGCAGAGGTTACACACTTTAGCCACACGACATGAACTCACTCCTACTACCCGTCGGTAGAGGAGATTCGTGACAAGGCCTTCCAAAGCCGGCCTAGGGTTGTCTAATGCCTGTAGAAGGGTCCACACAGGACCAATGCTTAAGGCAGGTTACAACTGCCATCAACACGGGAGCTCATGAGCCTCAACTCCGATGAGTCCACTCCCATCGGCACTAAACTTTCCTAAACCTACTATTTACTTAACCAGGGGCATCCCATTATATCCGTATGGTCGCACTGTAGGATGCTCGAATGTAATTCCCAAAGGAAACGGTCCTTAACGACACTACAGAGCCCCACACAAGCACTGGCTCTGCACACTAGAGTTTCACAGTCTACCTTTGTTTTGCAAACATACCGACACTCCGTGTGTCGGGTTTTCAAACAATTGAATAATCCACGAGTTTTCCCACATGACAGTACAATCACGGCAGGGCTAAGCCAATCTACTGCGGCGATCGTACCCATAGGGTATGATGCCGGCGTGCCATTTGTGGAGCTATCAATGGTGGCATAATTCAATATCCTACAGAAAAATAAGTGCACATTTATAATGTTTGCAATCCGAGGCCGAACAATTTAAAGTGTACACTAAGCATACACAATTATAATCAACATAATTTTACACATATAGGAGGCAAAATGGTCAAAGGTGGCTTGCCTTGGTCCTGTAGAGATTCTTCCTCGTCAAAAACAGCTTCTGAATCGTCCGCGGGTTCAGGATCTACACCCACAAAAGAGTAAATCACTACAAAAGCTAATAAAATGAACATTAAAAAGGAACTAGTAGTGCAATTGTGTAGATCTTATTTTTATAAAAATTTTGCAAGTTGAACGGAGTCAAACGGAGCTACGGTTTGGTAGATATGAATTTTTGAAGTTTAATTGAATTTTTGGAGTATTGGAAATGATTTAATATTCTCTAGAAGGGAATATTCCTCAGGCTGACATGTGGGGCCCTCTGTCAGTGGGAAAGAGGTGCCACCGGGTCTGTGGCCCATGGTAGACCGGGTCTACCAAGGAATCCGAGCAGTGGTGTAGTGGACTTGGTCCAATAGGCCGCGAGCTGACGCGTGGGGCATGGGGGCCAGTGACACAGCGCATATGGACCGGGTGCGTGCACACGCGGGAGGCGGTCATCGGCGGGCCGGGTGCACTGCGGTGGACCGACGTGTGGATCGGGCAACGGGACCTACCTGTCAGTGAATCCGGGTGGTGGACCGGGCTCGCAGTCGTCCAAACCCGAGCGGGTCCCACCTATAAGGCACACAAAGATACAAATGGTGTTTTAAACAAAGATTAGCAAGGGTGGGGGCCATATGTTAGTGAAATAGAGGAGAGGGATTAGTCAGAGGATTACTATGCATGGCAGATTAAAGCGTTGTGGGGCCCACTTGTCAGTGGCCCTACTCTCTTTTTTTCTCCCCTTCTCTCTTATCTCTCTCTCTCTCACTTTCCTCTTTTCTTTTCCCCTCCCTCTGTTCTCCCACCATGGAGGCGAGCGGCGCTGGGTGTGGGGCGCCGGTGGCGGTGAGCGCCGGATGATGGGCGAGGGGTGGAGTGCGGCGGCGATGGCCCTCCGGCAAGAGGCAGCCGGACGCTGGGGAGGCGGCGCACACGCCGGGCCGAGCCGGAGGTGAAGCAGGCCCGACCAGAGGGGGGGCGACCGGCGAGGGCTCCGCCTCCGGGCCAAGAGGTTGGGGCCCGAGTTCCTCGAGCTCGATACGGGGCTATGCTTTGGTGGCCGGGGAGAGGAAGGAGGCGGCGGTGGTGATGCTGGCGGCGGCGGTGATGACGGCGATCGGGTGGGGTAGTGCGACGGCGGCTCGGACTGCTGGCGTCGCGGCGAGGTGGAGACGGCCTGGGCGGCGAAAAGGAGGAAGATAGGGTCACGAGCGGCCTCTTGTAGCCGTGGCGCGAGACAAGGTCGCGGCGGCTCCTTGGTGAAGGGAAGAGGCAAGGCGGCACAAGGACGAGCGAGGACGAGGCGGTGCCGAGTGGGTGAGCTTGGCTCACCCTTTCGGCGTGGGCGCGAGGCACAAGGCTACGACGACTCTCCACTCTGCGTACTGGACTGGGAGCGCGGAGGGAAAAGAAGGGGACTTGCCGGGCCCTTTTCGGCATGGGCGTCGTCCTCCGGCGCTATGGCTCCAGGGTAGCGACTGTGCGGCAGGGCAAGGTGGCGAACGGCGAGCAGCTAGGGTGGCGTCAATGCGGGGCCGGGATGAGCTAGGACTCAAGAGGAGGCGGGAAGGCGTCCACGGGGCACGGGATTCGCGGGGCGGCAGGGGAGGTGCACGTCCACGGGCGCGGGATTCGCGGAGCGGTACGGCGCACAGGCGGCCTCGGCATGGCACACGGGAGGGTGACGCAGTGTGGCGCGGCTTGCAGGCCAACGCCCGAGCACCTTGCGTGCACGGGGCGGGGTTGGCTCGGCTGGGCTGGCTCAAGAGAATGGGCCAGTGGGCTGGCCTGGGGAGGAGAGGAGGGAGTCTTGGGCTGCTTTGCTTGCTGGGCCAGAACAATAGGGAGATAGGGTAGCTGGGCCGGGAATTTGGAGGAAACAGAGTTGGGCTGAAACAATGAAACAGTGGCCCAGGCTGAACAGTGTACTCTCACAAATTTTTCAGATATTTATGATATGGAAATTTGGAGGGGGGAATTATGTGGAGTTAGAATTCAAAATTGAAATATCCCGATATTTGGAATATCCTGAAGTTTTCAAATTTGAATTCTAACTAGCATTTCGGAATTTTAGGGAGGAAAAGAATCGACGGACAAACTTGGGATTGATCGACACTACGGCCAAAATGCGAGTAAAACCCAAAATTTGGGAATTACATTTTTACTAAAATAACTTTTTGACAGAATTGAAATCAGGGCGTTACATGCGGATCTCGAGGATTAGTAAGATGATAGGGCCCACTAGATGTAGCATAGGAAGTAATAGGAAAAAGTCACCTTCTCTATGTCCTAGTTAGTTATATTTAGGATAAAAGTTAAACCTAAAGGTAGCTATGTTTTAGAACGGAGGGAGTACTTTCTTTGTCCCATAATATAAAGGATTGAAATATTTAAATTTTGTCTCAAATATAAGAGATTTTAGAGTTTATCTTGAAATATAAGAGATTATTGGAGTACTAGTTACCTCATCAAACATTCCTCGTTCAATTTAAACCCTTGTTTAGTGAGAAGCATCCTAGTCTTTTTACTTTCTCCTTAAGTTTTCTAAAAAGTCCTTACACCCTTTATATGAGGTAGTGCCAGATTAACGAGAAGCACCTGCCTTCAAATCTTCAATTGCAAGGATTAACGTAAGGGTGGGGCAGAAACAAGAAAAAAGTTATTACTATTAATCACATATTGGTATGAGCAAACATACAAAAACGGTCCGGAGAGATTATAAATGTTTGCTTCAAGTTTAGCGGTCATCATCCTCGACTGCCATCGAATGATCGAATATAGGGAATCCGAGAATTTTTTTTATTTTTATATTTATTTAATAAAAAATTTACAAAACTACATTTTCATTTCAAAAATTTACAAAAATATACTCCCGCCGCCCTTTGGGAGGGCGATATTTCTGAAATCGCCCTCCCAGAGGGCGATATGATGACGTGGCTGACGGCCGTTGGCCGCGCGGCCCATGGCCGTCAGCCATTTTGCAGGCGGCCCCCCGGCCACCAATAAACCGCCCTCTGAGAGGGCGCAAGGGGGCCGCCTGTAAAAATCCGGCTGGGGGGCCGGCCCTTTTACAGGCGGCCCCCTTGCCGCCCTCTCAGAGGGCGGTTTATTGGTGGCCGGGGGGCCGCCTGCAAAATGGCCACCCCGAGCCGGCTATTTTGCAGGCGGCCCCCTTGCCGCCCTCTGAGAGGGCGGTTTATTGGTGGCCGGGGGGCCGCCTGCAAAATGGCCAACCCGAGCCGGCTATTTTGCAGGCCGCACCCTTGCCACCCTCTCAGAGGGCGGTTTTGGGGCCGCCTGCAAAATCTGTCCGGACGGTCCGCACCCTATACGGACGGTCTGGACAGGCTACTTTTCCGGCGGCCCAGAGTACTGTCCGGACCGTCCGCATCCTATACGGACGGTCTGGACCGGCTAGTTTGCAGGTGGCCCAGAGTACTGTCCGGACCGTCCGCACTCTATACGGACGGTCCGGACTGTACAAATTGTTGTTTCACAGTATATAGTCCGGACCATCGACACCCTATTCGCACGGTCCGCACTGTACAAATGGTTGTTTTGCGTTATATAGTCTAGACCATCCTCATCCTGTCCGAACGGTCCGGACAGGCATATCTGTGGCGGCAAGGAAGAGAAAGTACCCACGCTGCACACAGTAATTACATCTCTACTTGGTTATCTGTTTAAAATTCCCTAAGGCATATAATAACGATAACTAGAAACGTTTGATGTGTCGTTTGTACTCTTTATATGGATAATTTCATTATGTTCGTATGCAATTAACGTGTGTTCGGTTGTCACCGCTCAGAATGTACTTTTGCCGTAAAATTGAAACTGAAAAATTCATGTTTTTGATCAGTTTCGTCACAAACATAGATCGTAAACGATCAACGAGCGTAAATAAAGTAAAAGGGTTTCTTCAGTATACATAGAATTAAAAAAACATGATATACAACAGACAAACTATCACTGATGCAACGTACTACGGGCCCGGACCGTAACCTCTAGCCCTCTTTGTCTTCTTACCCTGCGCTCGCACCTGCCCCTGGGAGTACGTCAGCCGGTCTGGTGGTACGGCACGGCCAGCGCGGGTTGTCTGCACGGGTGTGGCAGTTGGTGGGTCCTGTGTCTGTGGTGGCGGAGCTCCTTCGAGCTGCGAGGCTGGTAGTATCTCCTGGATCTCCTCGCCCGAGTCCTCCAAATCGTCCCCCTCGAAAGGATCCGGTGCCCAACCGCTGCCGCGTGCGGCCTGCATGGAGGAGCCAGCGCCAGCAAACATCCCCGGCGCTGTAGAGTGGAACCATGTACACCAAAATATTGATAATTGCAAACCAAAATTTGGCAAGGCAAAAATAAACTTTGATATAACCTGAAGGACCTCCTGTGGTGGCCCGAGGGGCAGTTGTCATGCCCACGCCCTGCGTGGAGGTGCCAGCGCCAGCAAACATCCCCGACGCTGTACAGTAGAACCATGTTCACCAAAATATTGATAATTGCAAATCAAATTTTGAAAAGCAAAATAAACTTTGATATAACCTGAAGGACCTCTGTGGTAGCCCGAGGGCAGTTTTGTCATTCCCAGCTGCGCGTGTGGTCGTCCGTGGTACACTCCATGCGTCGATGTGCTAGCTCCAGAGGGATGTAAGTACGGTGTAGCGAAAGCTGCAGGGAAACATATTGATGTACAACAGTACATGTCGTAGAAGGAAACATGTTATGAACCGATGGTTAGTCCAATTTACCTCTGGAGGGGCCAGATGGCTGACTGGAACCCTGCAGTCGCACTCCTGCTCCTGCTTCTGTTCCTACTAGCCGTGGCTGTTGCTGCTGTACAACTACGGGAGGTACCGCATCGACCGCACGACAAGTGAGGGCACGAATCACTGTGAGCATCGTCTGACGAATCCTCCCGAAGGTCGTCCTCTGCTCATCGGCATTGAGCACAATCCCACTGTCCAATCGTCCGAACGCCGCGTTTACATCAGCCTGAACCTGTCGCGCTGCGTCGGCCTATTTCAGATGTGACGTGAACATGTGTTAGAACTGTAGACACGTACAAAGGAAATAACAAAGTGCAAAGATAATGTGACGTACCGCGCGGAAGTAGTCCTGGTCACGGTGTCTAGGATACGTGTCCGTCGTAGCGGCGACGTGTGGCTGTGGATCATCTGGGGTGAACGTTACGCGTGTGCGGGTACGGGCCTGGTACCACGTGAGGTATGCTAGGTAGGCCTCCTCAGTGTGTGCATGTATGTCGTCGACCACCTCCTCTGTCGCCAACAACCAGTCGTCCACGTACTTCTGCAATAGAGGATACCACTGAACACCGGCTGCATGTCCCCTACGATTATATCTATTTGCAGAGAGTGCATTAGACTATATTAAATAGTTATAGTAGTAAACAAAGATCGCAGTTGTACTAACCGGTGCACATCGCGCGGCACATCGATCTGCACGGGCACAGGGGAGTACTGACGTAGTCCGAACTGTCGCAGCACGCGCTACGGAGAGTGGGGCTCGACGAAGATGTCGAACACCAACAGCACTCTCGTCATCCAGTACGCCTGGTCGCACGTGCAAAGAGTAGAGAGTCTGAGCGGTGCACGGGCCTCGATGGCCTGCGGACTATACGGCTCCCAGACGACGTCGCTGGGCAGCAGGCGATCGAACTCCAAAACGAATTCGGGGTAGGCCCTCCTAACCTGCGTGTGGGCGTAACGACGCTGCAAAATAGGAAAAGGTTAAACGTCAGTGTTTGCGCATAACTGCTAAATATAGAATTTCACATTTTGTACCTTACGTCGACACCATATGGTCCCCATAGTCGGACCGTCCTCGGGCCACTGGCCGTACAATCCTCCAAGGCCGCCCTCATAGGAAGAGTGCTGAATCAGAGGACGGCCTATCGCGAACCGCTCGGCCACCCATAGCTGCAGAAGGAGAGGGCAACCGGCGATAATCGCATCTGGATCGGTCTTTGTGCACGCGTCACAAAGAGCACGGTACGTCACCGCTAGCACAGCAGATCCCCAACTCCACTGCGGTACGCGGCCGTCCTCGCTGTCGGCGATCGCACAAGTGTAGTGGATCAGTCCCTTGTCTACCGCGTGCCCGTGAGTGTTGGTGAACATCACCCACCCGAATAGCCACAACAGGTATGCCTCCATGCTCCGCTGCACCGAGTAATCGTCGGCGTCATCGGCTAGCTTATCTGGCTGTAAAGGAAGATTATAGTCAGCAGCTCTGTTGCTTTGTAGATCAGATGATTGTGAATGAAAGGAATCCGCGACTTACGGTGAACTGTAACAGCCAAGCCTGCGAGGGGCCGTTCGTGGTGTAAGGCGGTAGCGAACCCGGGTGTCCAAGTTCAGGTCGACGATGCACGGGCGCAAACCGAGCAGTGATGTCCTGCGACCAACCGTGCGCCCCGTCGATCGGGCCGACTGCGTCTCCTGCGAGGGGAAGTCCTAGCAGGTACGACACGTCCTGGAGTGTAGGAGTCATCTCGCCGCACGGTAGGTGGAACGTATGGGTCTCGGGTCTCCAGCGATCCACCAGTGCGGCCATAAGTGACCGATCAGCGTCCCATCGCTTGGCGGGATCTCTCTCGTCCGGTGCGGGCTCGACTAGCCTACACAGCGGAAGAAGTCCAGCCTCACACAACCTGCAGAATATAGCACTGTAATCAATATTGGGGAACATAGATATGCACAAATGATGTGAATGAATATTCGTACAGCTCTTACCTCTGACGGAACCAAGGATCTATCCGCAGGAGGTGACGTGAAGGCCGTGGACAGAAGGTGGGTAAGTGGGCACCCTCCACGGCTGACAGGTAAGACCGATGGGACCGGTCGAGACCTCGGTCCAACAGCTCCGGTGTATCGTACGCCATACCTGCATGCAAATAGAGAGTTAGCGTTAATTATTGTTAAAGTTTATAGCATTGTTACATGATAATAAAAAACAATAGGACGGTACATATCTTCTATAACAAAGAAGTAGTATAGACTTACACTACACCGTAGCACCACTAATTGTTCGAGAACGCCTAAGACGGGGCATTGCACCAGCAGTGTTTTCTTTCTCATATATCGACACAAGTATGCCCAGTGGTCAACCACGTTGGAATGCATTCTCCACATACCATCTCCAAGTGGCAGTGCAATCCACCGGCATTAGTTCCCAAAAAAAACTTTCAGCTGCACGACTGACTACTACATACAAGGTTATTGCGCTGAGCTCGGGGTTCAATCAAAACCCTCGCATCAGCCAGTTGTACACTGACCCAAAACTTCTCTCAGCTGGTCTATCAATCCCCTTAGCCGTTGAACTAAAATCCGACAGATCTACCCCTTCTGGACCATATCTAACATTCCCTTGCCCGTGAAATAACTGAAATATCACCTTATTTGACATTTCTGTTGATGAAAAAATTCAGTTAAACTAGATACCAATATTTTCCTCACATCTCTACAAAAATTAAATCATCTAACACATTAACTAAAGACCTACAGATCTACGAGTAAAAACTTATTTTCATATAGTACTATACACATAACCAGTACAATACTACATTAATTTATGTATAGAAATAGAAATTACAAATAGATAATAGATTTTACCTGCAGACAAATCAGTAAGCTGACAGAGCTTCGCTGCTTTCGTTTAGGCTCGCTCTCAGCTCTCTCTTCTTTTTTTCTGTAATTTCAGTGAATTTTATGACATTTTTGGAGTTGGGGAGGGGGTTTTATACTGCCCAGGCTAAAAACCGCCTTCTGAGAGGGCGGCAAGGGGCCGCCTGTAAAAATCCGGCCGGGGGCCGGCCATTTTACAGGCGGCCCCCTTGCCGCCCTCTGGGAGGGCGGTTTTTAGCCGAAAACCGCCCTCTGAGAGAGCGGCAAGGGGGCCGCCTGTAAAATGGCCGGCCCCCGGCCGGATTTTTACAGGCGGCCCCCTTGCCGCCCTCTCAGAGGGCGGTTTTTGTGTGGCGGGGGGGCCGCCTGCAAAATGACTGACGGCCGTGGGCCGCCGGCCAACGGCCGTCAGCCACGTCATCATATCGCCCTCTGGGAGGGCGATTTCAGAGATATCGCCCTCCCAAAGGGCGGCGGGAGTATATTTTTATAAATTTTTGAAATGAAAATGTAGTTTTGTAAATTTTTTATTAAATAAATATAAAAATAAAAAAAATTCGTGCCGCTGCAGTGCTCTCATCAAGCCCGTCTCCACGAATTTGGGCCCTAGGATAAAATGTAAATTGGGCCCTACAATTAAAATAATCCATATATCTAATATAAATAAGTCATATTTTCGCTCAATTAATTTAGTGTTCATTAGCTACAGTTAACCATCTAAATCTTGTATGCTAGATAGCCCTTACGCGGTCTTAATTATTCAAGCATGTGAGACGAGGTAAACCTGCTTAAGCGGTTTAGCCACTTTGTTTCCTCTCTATTGTTTTAACTAGTAACATTCTCAAACATTGCAATGGGTTAGAATTATACGATTAGGGATAGGCTGAGAGTGTGTATTGAGAATAAAGCACCGAATTCTATGGTGGTTACGCACGTGATGTGGGAAGAAATGAATGAACGTGCTCCGCGCATCGATTTCTTGATAAAAAAACCTACGCCCAATTTTGAATTTTGAAAGCAAGAGCTTTATGTATGAGTGGAAGCTACAAAAGGTGAATTAGGAATTTATCTAGTAGGAGATGATAATCTTTTCCCATGGAGATAGAAAATTCGTCCGCCCAGTTTTATTAATTTGTAAATTCTCCCTCTGCTAGTCAAATAAATGAAATTAGCTGATATCTTGACGATATTAGGTGGTGGGAGGAGGAGACGTTAGGAGGACGGCTTCGCTTTTACAGTAGAGAAAAAAATAATTGCTTCCCATTGTTTTCACTTTATCAACGGTTACGGCACCCATTGACCAATTCATAGTCAGTTCTATATATTTATCCTTGATCAACAATGATTATACAGAGAGAAATAAGGCTTTATAGAAATTGATGATGGCACGAAAATAAACATTTTTATGTGGTATTTGTTTAAAGGGGTAGTGTTAACTAAAAATAATTTAGCAAGAAGGAATTAGAATGGAAGTAAAAAGTGCTACTTTTGTATGCATGAGGAAATTGTTCAACTTCTGTTTTTTGATTGTCACATAGCTAAAAGTCCTGACTAGCTTCGCTGTCTGCGTACCGTCTCGGAGTCACCTTCCTTCTCATCAACCTTCGCTTCAGCGACATTGTTCTCTTCGGCTTCTCTCCACCTAGGGCAGGTTCCCCACTGACGACGCCAATTGTTATCAAAGAAAACAGCAGGTGGTATTTGAGTATAGACAAAGAAAGAAAATATTTGTATTGAATCTCAAAAACTCTACTATTACAGTGCCCTGGGAGCCTATTTATAGGTTTAGTGTTTTACTTACAGATCCTAGTGTCTTATTTACAAGTGGGGTTACATTCTGGCCCCTACATAGGGACAACTACGAGGGTACACATGTCTTTTTCTAGGTATAGGGCCACATGGGCCGTGCTGGGCCCTTAGACAGGTTGTTTCCTTGATGGACCTTCCATCCTCTTGGGTTGAGATGGTGCTGGCAGACCGTTTGACATCCTACTATATTTCGCCTGTTCACCAGGCCCTTCACTTGGTGCCTTTGGCTTTGTCTGTTCGCCAGACTCTTCACCCGGTGCGTCTAGTCTTCGTCCGTTCGCCAGGCACTTTGTCTAGTGCTTTAAGGCTTCGTCTGGTGTGCTAGGCTCTTTGCTTGTTCATCTGGCTCTTTGCCTGGTGCTTTGATCTTAGATCGATAAAAGGGTTTGCGGCCTGTCTTCAACATTATATAACTCTATTGTTTAAAATAAAATATTAGTAATTTAGAATTTGATATTTTGGCCTTTCATGTAGGCCCCAATATTTATGATGCTTGTCGCCTATTTTATGCTAGCTGCATGCATGATTAGTTTAGGAGGATAATTATATCCATAAATACTTTTCATGATGTATTAATTGAAGGGAGTTATATATTTTTATTAATAATATAAAATATCAATAATCAACGGTTATGATTTACCGAGGCACTCTTATCTCTAGAGAGGAGCTCAAGGAAAAAAAAAAGTACTTCTGACCGGCTCCTCCTACCCTTTCTTTTTTTTAAAAAAAACAACCACGTCCAGCCTTGAGGCATATGTGGCCCTGATATATAATGCGAATAAGACAAGGAAATTCTGCCAATTGGTATATACCTCTGTCGCGTCTTAGCTTACCTGACCGCATCTCCAGCATACATGCATGTTGCGTACAGTTTTGACGTTTGTTGGGATCCAACCACGTTATAAAAGTGGCTGGCTGGCCGCATGCATGGCTGCGCCACAAGCACAGACACAATGCTTCTTTAGCTGCATTGCGCCCGTGAGCCCGATAGTGCATGCATTTGGGTTGTGCAAGGACCCATCTAGGACGACTAGCTAGCCCACCGGCCGCCGGCGGTGGGAAGGGATCGCCAGCCCGACGCCGCCGACCCGCCGTACGTTGAGATGGAGGAGATTGAGATAGCGAGCCTTGGGAACCACACGCCACGAGAAGCGATCCCCATCGTGGCGCCGGATGCTGAGATGGCGGGGGAGGGGCAACCGCCGCAGCAAGCCCCTACGGCAGGTAATTCTTTTCAACTCTCTATGGAGACTGACCGGCATGTACGTACGCACGTATTCATTTGCAGTACAAAGTAGTTATCATGATCAACCGGCGCTTCAGAGCTTTCTCATCCCCTTGAGCCAAATACTTTCTTTATTTTTAAACATATAAAGCTGTTAATTTTTAGATATGATATTTGACTATTTATATTATTAAAAAATTAGTGTAAATATAAAAATATAATCGTGCCTAAAAGTATCTCTAATCACAAAACAAATTAAGATATTTACTTAGTGTTTTCAATAAGAAAAATGGTCTTCTTCTTTTAATGCAATTTGTGTATTCGAGAAAAAAAATAAGAAAAATGATCAACATCATGTTCAAAAGTCTATAGCACCATATATTAAAAATAGTAAATTTTATAAAAACCCTATATATTATGGTCCATGTTGTACAAAACCATACGTGTTTGGCATATGCGACATAACCCCAAGTATTAGCTAGGGATCTAAAGTTTCATATACCACACCATTAACCAATTTAACTTAATACTATGTCAAAATAAAAAAAATGTTTAACTTAAATGGCTACGATATTTATATGATGGACAAAAAACTCATAAAGTTTGAGATATGATTGGACAACTCATAAGTACAATGAATCAAAGTCAAAATAGTCAACAATGTAGTTTGTAAAACTTTAACGTCATAATATCTAGAGTTATGTGTCACATGACAACACTATACCTACGGTCATGTGAAAACACTATACCTAAGTTCATGTGAAATTTATTTTGTTAAAAAATGGTGGTAGTATTTTTTCTTAAACAATGCATTACTGCACACTAACTACTCTCTCCATTTCAAATATAACAACCTTTGGCTGAATTTGACATAACCTAGTACTACTACAATATTAGGTTATATCAAATACAGTCAAATGTTACTATCTTTTAGACGAAAGAGTAGATGCTTGCCCATGGGTCCAAAACATTGTCCCGTTCAAGGCTTCAAATTTGGGAGATGCATGTTCACAGAACTCTCGTCGTCCCCTTTACCAACCGGTGATTTGCCTTCTCGTCCCTCCCTGTTCCAAGCGACGACTACTGCAATGGACCATGGCGATGCCCAAAACCCAACCTTAATTATCACTTTGCAGCGCGCACAAGAACGTACGTTCAACCAAATAGTCCAGCCCAAGGTTCCAGAAAAACTGGTAAATGACCGGTCTGCGGCTGCCATACAACTGTGGACTCTTCCACGCCACCACGCATGTACCTGCCTTGTGGTTCTGTTCAGCGGGCCTCCACACCTCTGCAAGCTCCCCCGCACACACATACACACGGGGAAATGGTTACATCAAGGCAAAATTGCCCATAGTTCTCACCGACCTGACAAATTAAAAAATGACAATTGATAATGGCACTGCTTGCTAAAAAAACGGCAATCTGCAACGGTGCACATAATCATTTGAAAGCAAAGGGTCAGTGATTAGAGGACGGGTCATCACTAATGGTTCCTGCACTAACCTCTAACAGTTTTAATGATGGAACTGTTAGTGATGATGTAACATGCAGAAAGAAAAAATCCGTACGGCTTTTCGCGCCAAAGGAAAGTCAGAATCGAGCTCGAAACCTCAAAGCATAAGAGCTTCGTCCTCCAGGCCACCTATCATGCATCTCGGTGATCGTTACTTTTCTTGATCATCATGTGATGTATATGTGTGCTGTTTGATCACTCATGGCCTCTATGATATTTTTATCATGTCTAACTATTTTTAGTTGAGAACCACATGAGATTACCTCCAATATATAAGAGCACTCCGAGTGCTCTATGTCACCTAGCGTCCATGACAATAAATAGCTTGTAACGTAGGACTAAATCTAGTGTGGCAAGAGAATTTAATGAGGTAAGAGAGGTAGACCATATGTCTTGCATAAGACACAATCAAGGCACACAAACCAAGATATCAAGAAACAAGTAAAATAGCATTGGGGATGTGAGGGAGAGAGAAAGATAGAGAAATTTGTTATCTGGTTCTACATGTAGAAACTATGTACGCCTTCTATTAAAAAATATAAGAGGTATTAGATTTCTTTAGGATAAAACTTTGACTAAAGATTACTCTATTAGAATATAATTTTTATGATATAAAATTGATGTTATTAGATTTGTATTCAAAAGTACTTTCTCATGATTCTGTCTTTGTATCATAAAAATAAGATCTTAATAGAGTATATTTTAGTCAAAGATTTCTTCTAACAAAACCTAACGCGAATGGTAGATAATGTGATGTCTTGCATTAGAAGTGCCATAGTACTTTCATGCTTACTGTAATTCACTAACGGTTTATAGATTTAAGCAAAACTTCAAACGGTTGACTTATAGACTATTAGGGACCTGTCGGGGGCTGGGCATTTTATAGTACTATGAGCAGGATGTTTATCGGTTAATTAAATTGCAGAACATTTGACGTTTTACAATATTGTTGACATGCGCTAAAAATGAAACCGACATGCAGATGATACAAGACATGTGGCAGTGCCCATCGATCAGCGATGCCTCCTTTACATGGTCCCCCATCAAATCTGCACGACAGACCGAAGAATGCACAACCCAAGCTATATCTCTGTCGGTCCTTATCATTACCGGGAAAACGGGCTGCATAACAGGTCGAAGCTATGGAAGGAGAAGTGCAAAAGCCGTGTGAAGGTGCTCTTATCGGAAGATGCGCTAAAAGACATGGCGACCAGGATTGAAGCTGATGTGAAGAAATACTATGACACAAAATCGTTCCCGTTTGGCGAGGACAACAACGATGTTTTCCATGAGATGATGATAACCGATGGATGCTTCCTACTAATGACCCTATTTGATATCAGTGGATGGAATTTTGACGCAGAGCATTCTGCAGCAGCTGAACAAACTTTTGTTCCGTGCGAGTGGGATAAACTCTTCTGGTGGCACGAAATCTTGCTCTATGGGAACCAGCTCCCCTTCGTTGTTGTGCGAGAAATCTGCCGGCTACTTCCTCCCAATGAAGGCCGAGAGGATGCCGTTCCGAGAATCAGCCACATGGTATTCAATTCTGCGCTGGAACGCTACACGATGAGGAAGGATGACCGTTCGGGCAACGCCGACCATATCCTCCACCTGTGCCACAACCTGCTCAAGCCAACGGACGAGAACCGGAACGGAAACGTCGACAAGGCGGGCCGGTGGCGGCGGGCGACAGAATACAGCAAGCTGCTGGTGGAGTTCAAGAGGAGAGATATCAGCGAGCACGGAGCGCAGTGCATCACGGACGTAAGGGTCGTCCGCGGCCATGTGTTGGAGATGCCCTTGTTGGACTTGAACCCAGATAGCTGTAGGCTGCTGCGAAACCTGATGCTGCTGGAGAATATGAACGAACACCTCGGCGGCTATATCACTTCTTACTGCAACTTCGTATCGCAGCTGGCCTGTACCAGTGCGGACGTTAGCTTCCTTATGGAAAGGGGTATTATTGTGCACAGTGAGGCTAGCGAACAGAAGGCCGCCAAGAAGCTAGGCAAGCTCTGCGATCAAATCATTTATGATGCCAAAAAGGACTACCTCAAGTCAGACTGGTGCGGGCTGGATAGGCACTACCGGAGCCCGGGGTCGATTGTGTGGGCGAAGGTGTTCCTCCACAAGGATTGGAAGAATCCGCTGATTTGGCTGGGTAGCCTTGCGGCCGTCGCCCTACTTGTGTGTGCCATATTACCAACGGTGTACACCATAGAGACCTACAAAGATCAGACTTAAACACCGCAGACATAGCTAATTATTTAGCCAACCTCACACCATTCCGTAGTAGCTACATGATTGTGGGCGCTTGCTTCCTGCCATGTTTTCATTACTATATGCTCTAGACATAATCATAGAGATGGTTGTATTATAACTATATTTATGAGTTTATGAATAAAGTGTTTGTTTTGTTTTTCGACATAGATAACTTATTAGATTAATGAGTATGTAACTCATAAGTGAGAATGTTTATGTAATATCTTACTATTTCTACTTACATAATCCATGATCATATATCACTAGCACCAAATAGGCTATCGCAGAAGGCCAAAACATATTTTTTTTCGCAGGCAGCCGATCATCTTTAACTAAAAACCAGTAGAAAACGAGCATTTCCATAGGCGGGCGGCCTAATACATCAGACTGTGAAAATCCCTCTTCACAGGAGCCGTCTAGGAAAAAAGTTTTTGCAAGCTGTAGTTTTTCTAGCCCGCCTGCGAAATTTGTTTTCGCAATTGACAAAAATATGGTTCTGCCCACCTACGATGATTTCGTGCCAATTTTAAATTTTTTCGGCCAAAATTTTTTGTGACAATTTTAAATTTACTTTTCAAATTAATTATGTACTGTATATACATACGCTGTGGATTTGATTGAGCAATAGAGTGGTGAATTCACACCTGATTAAATTTGATCAATAAAGCACTGATGATGAACTCATCAGTGCTGGTTTTAGCTATGAGCCGACACTGATAAGGCCCATCACATCAGTGCCGGTTCGAAAGGACGCAGACCGTGTGGCCGAGCAAAAAAATCTATCAGTATTAGGTTTTTTTTCAACCGGAACTGATAGGACAGTATGAATATGATATTGTGTAATAGTAAGGCCAGAATATCCCTATTAGTTTTGATGTAGGCGGTTTGATAGTGTACTGGATAAGCACACAACTTGGGTATACAAACTTAATATTGTTTCAGTGGTTTACTGTTGCAACTTTTCCCATCACATTAGATCAGTTGAGCATAATGGGATTTTTCTTGGCCGGAATTATGTTTGCAGAGCATTTCAGAAGTGCCTCGATAGGTTCGTTTTCTCAATATATATTGTAGAATTTACAAACTCAAGTTGCTTTATTTTCAGAATTTTTAGTTTGTCACATGCACATCATAGTACTCATGGAATTTATTAATTATCAGAAGTTTGTGTATTTACTCTGTTGGTAGGTCTCAGACTATACTGACCATGTTATTGTGGTTATTGCATAAGACATTTTAGATACTCACATACCTGACGAATATATGGTAGAGGTTAAAAACGCTGCTAGGGGAATGTATTGAGATGGATACTGTCAGGACCCGGGTAGGGACCATCTGAGTACTTTGCTAGTCCCAGAAGCTCATACAGGATAAGGGTGATAATATCACAACCATATCTCGATTATACAAATAAGTAGCAAACAAATATAAGCAAAGTTGGGGGTCTGATGGCAAGGTTTACAATTATTGGGCACACATGGTCAAATAGACAAAAGAAATGGAACTAACGGTGCAGGGCTCCATCAACTTGCTAAAGGTGTAACTAAGGCACGGGAGCCTACTCAACTCCTCCAGCCGGGAATTTCTCCTGAAACAGCGACAAAGCCGCCTAGTCTGCAATTGGCGAAGCAATAACAGGAATGAGTACATAAAATACTTAGCAAATTTACATGAAAATATAATGTAGTATCTAAGGATAATAAAGGAATGATAGGTGTTAATTGGCATCAAAGCATTTGCAGTTGAGGTATATTAAATAGATTAAAACTGAATTTAAACAACATTTGCAATCAGGAGAGTTTAACTGACCAACCACAAAGGTTCCACATCAGATAGAACCACAAAGGTTACCTGTCCACAAATGACCATAGTACTATGTATGTATCTATACTTCTATTAATTGGACACATTCTAGAAGCCTCCACATTAACCAAAAAAATCTGGCCCTTGAGATGGATTGTATCATCACAAATCCAATTTGCATATTTAAAGCTTTGTAGATTTAAAGCAGGGGAACGTAAGCCGATGGGACTTTGCCAACGGGACACGATCACGCAGATACAATTAGAGTTAGTTCCAAATATGTTTGACATCTCTAAATTTAAGTCTTCTCCATTCGAGTTAGTTCCAAATATGCTTGACATCCTAAATTAAAGTCCTCTCTATTGATGTGATATCATCGAGGACTATCATCACCGAGATTACAACCAGCAATCATTGAGATTACATCTAATAGTCTACTATGTCATTCTAGGGTAAACTTCTTCTCTTTCTTCAAAGTTGAGTCATAGGATGTGCAACTTTGGAAAGACCTTCAATAAATTTTCAACAATAGCCTATCATACACAGAAAATTCTTAACTTTTGTCATGGTTTTAGGCAGCTCCCAGTTCAACATTGTCTCCATTTTCTTCAAATCAATTGCAACTCCAGAAGCTGTGATGATATGTATCGACGGAATTCCACTTCCTTTATTCTAAATTCACAGTTGCTTAATTTGGTGCATAGAATTTATGCTTTCTCAAATGAACTAACACTAATCTCAAGTGCTGCTTATGCTCCTTCTCATTCTTGGAATAAATGGGAATGCCATCAATAAAAATAACTACAAATTTATCTAGATTTAGTCCATGAAAATCTTGTTCACCGGATTCATCAAAAGGCAACTACTCCATTTGTTAATCCAAATGACATGGCTCTATACTCATGGAGCCCATAAAGAGTATAGAAGGCAGTCTTCAGAATGTCCTTTGGTCAGATATGAAGTTGATGATTTCCAAACCTAAGATCAATCCTGGAGAAAATTACAAATCATTAATCTGAGGCAAAGCGTACTTATTCTTGATGGTCATGTTGTCATTCAAGACTCGATAGTCTATACAGATTCTCTTTATTTAATTTTTCTTTTCCACAAATAGTATTGAGCTCCTTATAGCGATGTACTATGTCTAACATAACATTTCTCTTGCAGTGTTTCGTCATTTCAACAATATCATTAGGCAGACAGTCTCTTGAAAATAGGGGTGGTACTGGGCCTAGCTCGACATTAAAGTCAATGTTCCGTTGAGGCATCATTCCGCAAATCATGAGGAAACATGTCTACATACTCACGAACAACAGGTGTCCCTTCGAATGAACTAGCCTACATGTGATGCAACTGAACACTTCTGCCATCTGTGCGTACTGTTGCTTGAAACTTCTCTATCTGGCCCTTCAAATTCTAAAGAGTAATTGATCCATGGCCACAAATTCAAAACTGCCTTGTTTTTGTGTAACTTGTCCATACCAAGGAACATGATGTATCTAGCATAACTAGATTAACTAGAAACTCAACCTCTTCTACCAAAACCATCACCCCACGACAACCAGTATGGGTTTTCAACTCGGAGCCAACCAACAAGGTACATCTTAGGTGCCTTATATGCACCTGATGCTGAGTAGCAAAGATCCAAAAGGAAAAAGAATGCAAAGATGCAGAATTCAACAGAAGAATGGATGTCTAAATTAATAAGAAACTTATACATGACATTGTTGGCTGGCTGAGCATCCTCTGTGATCATGGTGTTCACTTGGTCACTCATATCAGACTGTTGTGCTGTGGCCTGGATGTGAGATTGTTGTGGTTGTCCCTATTGTTGCTGGTTCGACAACTATTGTTTAATGAGCCTCATGAGCTCCATCAAGGTTGTTATAAAGGTCAGAAGGTTGGCTTGGTTCACTTGAGGTGTAGGTGGTTGTTGTTGATTCGCAACGTCATCTTGTGCTACAGTCTGGATAGGTGCTGAGTTACCATGCGGTCCAGTTCTGGTATTCAACATCTGTGGAACCATCCAAGATTAGTTTCTCATTTGTTATATTATAAATATAGCTCAAAAAGAAGGCACCACATTCACTCTGGAGGCCTATAAATTACCACGTTAATTAAAGAAAAAGATAAATATCTATACCATTGGATTGGGATACGTCCAGATTATAACGGTACAGATTGATTGAATATTATTAATAGGTATTAGAGTAGTTGACATAATAAAGTTGTATCGTCCATATGCAAAATCTGGTATGAAATGAATTGGAATCAAACTCCAGTTCGAAAATGATTAGGAGTTGCTGAAACAGATTCGGCCTATCACCAACATGATGACTGGGAACCAGAACTTCAGTCTTTTTTGGGTTCGGTCCCAGGAATTTGGGCTCTTTCTTTGGTCTCGTTTTATATTTTGCCCACCCCTAGGCGTCAACTTGCATGCATGAGATTAACTCGGTTGATTATGTGGTGGTACTGAACTAGTTACTGTGATTCTTAATTTCCCGCACACATGCACAAGAGTAATTCTTAACCTTCAAAAGCAAGCATGGTCCATTAAAAAAAACTAGCGCTAGCCGCTAGGCTGAGGTTTGCAGAAGGCAACCACGGGTCCATGTCCGATAAAGGCTAGTGCATACATGACTGGCACCGATGAGACAAAAGTGATTCCCTTGATCAAATTCCCTCCACACATTGACATAGCAAAGCCACCCACACCAAATTGGCTACATCCACCTTGAATCTATACCAATCTCTAGACATTTGCTGAGCTACATTATTTTGACATAATATACAGGATATGATGATCCCAAGAAACCTAACCAGAGGTGTTCCGTAGGCTTCACCTATCGATTGACTATCCACCTCATCGCTAGGTACCAGAAATCAGCGAGCTGTACATAATTGTCAGTTAAGATATACCTTTCCATTAAGCTACTCGAAAAAAAAGCAAAAGGCGAATCATTGGGGCCAAAAGCTCCGTATGCATCTGTACATTTTTGTTGATAATAATAAATTAGATGGCTTCTCCTATTTGTGTGTTTGTTGTTTTGTTTTTAGAAAGGAAATAATACAATTTTGGGATTTTACAATATAATAGTTGTTGAATTAAAATCCAGCCTTCAAATCCCGTTGGTATTTGAGTCATTTTAATTGGCCATTAAAATGATTTACATTTAATACATTACAAAATTTAGCACCATGTAACTTACAAATTTGTATTCTTGGTGTTCGGTTAATTTCTTGTTTTATTCCTTGAATTTTTTTTACTACCTATAGAATTTGGTATATGGCGCCCATCTGTGTTGTGTGCAATGGTGAAATAGACGGTGATGCACGATGCTGGCCCTCGACTGGGGGGATGCTAATTAGAGAATGCATGCTGGTTTGCTTGCCAACGAAGACCTTATCCACATTTATTACTTCAGTTTGTCTTCATCGTATTGCTTCGGCTTCCAACTCTCAATAGAGCCATCGCCCCCAAATCCTCCTCTTAGCACATGAGCTAGTGCCACCCCCAATCCCCACCAACCACTTGAAGACCGCCCTCCTCTGACGAGAAGCTAGCGAGCCTAGCATCCCCTTCTTCCTCCTCCATCGTGCTACTGCCCTACCCTTTCCTCCTTTCTAGCAAGAGACGCCGGCTTCTCCTGGCAAGACGCCGATGAACCGGATGCACCCGTCTTCCTCGTCCCCCGCTAGACGTCCCATTCTTCTTCCTTGTCCCCGGCGAGACGTTCCATTCTTCCTCCTCGTCAACAAGCCCGGTGCCTCATCCCTACGACGACAAAGTCACGCATCCTTTTTTTTAGATCTGAATGTAGGCGTATAGAAACTTTCAAATGTTTGAGTTGAAAGTTTGAAGCTACCAATAGAAAGTTTTGAAAATTTGAGTTGATTGGAGTAGTTTTAATTTGAAAGTTTAAGGATTTGGGTATAAAGTTTTTGTGGTTTTAGTTGAAAGTTTCAGTTTTTCAATGGAATGTTTTGCAATTCAAGTTGAAAGTTTTGAGTCGGAAGCACAAAGTCACATATTTTTAATCGAAAGGTTTGCAATCTGAGTTGAAAGTTTTAGACCGCAAGTGAAAGTTCCTCTGATTGAATGTTTGGAAGAGGAAGCAATGAGTGCAGAGGCATTGTCAGAATTGTTCGCCCATAACGAGCACGCGCGAATCAGCTTTTCCGATTGACTGGTGCGTTAGGTTAATATAGTCGTATCCATAATAGTAGAGAGCACCATGCATGTGTCCCTATTCCAAGCGTAGCTATCAACATCATCCAAATATATGGACGCCACTGCGACGCCACTTCCGGCTGATCGTGTTGTTTGGTACAGTCAGCCATTCACCCCGGAGACGGACCATGGTTCTCTATGGAACGATATCCTCTGCAGTACTGGTTCTGCAATGCTGCTGACTGACATATGGATCCCACTTGCTCCAGGGCCCACACGTCAGTGACTCCTATTGCAGGTGCAATACTGCAGAGGAGTTGAGTCCATTCTTTATATACGAGTGTACCCCACAAGGCCACTAGCTAATAAATTTATAAATTTAGTGGTTGGCATGGGTGCCAAATTGTGCTCGCCCTTTCCCTATCGAGCACTCATACTAGCGCCGGGTTATTGCATGTACGAATTGGGTGGTGGTGATGGGATGCTGGTATACCTTACCGGCGCAGGGTGGATGGTGCATGTAGTCATTAGTATTAAGAATGCCATGAAGGTGGGGGATGGGAGTTTAGTCCTTCCATATCAACTTAAGTCGTATTATTATGTGAAAGTGTTATAAACTTTTGAGGTCTCATAAAAAAATCCTTGAGGCATATGGCCTCATACTTGCATGCTCTACATGATAGTTACAAAAAAATTCTAAAAATTAGGGACAACATATATTGTTGTGTCACTCGTCCCTCCGGAAACATGCACAATGTTAAATTTACATATGTGAAGAAATAAAAACAACAAATTAGACCATAAAGTGTCGTCATATTCAAGGTTTGATTTGTAATTTGGTATCTCCATGTATATGTATAGTGAACGTAATATGTTTTTAAATTTTGCACAACTATTTGGACCGTATGCAAAAATGAGATCACATGTCCTCAAGGGCATGGATTCAAGTTCTATGTTTACAAAGCTCTGGTTGATGCTCAATGTGTTGTTAACGCAAAGATGTCTTGTGTTCGAGTCATATAGCTAGCAAACTTTAATTAAAAATTACAGCTCCTACTACTACGCAACGATGTCTTGGTTGTTCCATTGGATCACTTCCTTTTACTTATCTTGGGCTACCACTTGGCACAACCAGACCCAAAGTAATTGAATTTGCTCCCCTAGCTGATAGAGTGGAAAGAAGGTTGTCTACCACAATCGCCCTTTAATCCTATGGAGGCAGGCTAACTTTGGTAAACTCAGGTATTTTCTTCACTTCCTGCTTACTATATGTGCACTTTGTCCCTTCCAAAGGCAGTCATTGAGAGTATTGATAGGGCGAGGCATTGTTTGTGGAGAGGTTTTGATATTAACTCCAGTAAGAAATCTCAGGTCTTATGGGATAGAGTTTCTCAACAGAAGAAAAGAGGAGGTTTGGGTGTATTGATCTCAGAAGACAAAATAATGTTCTCTTAATGAAGAATCTTCATAAGTTTTATAACAGGCTCCATCTGCCATGGGTTAAGCTGATCTGGCATAAATACTACTCTAATAAAGTGCCTCATGTTGTCAGGCCGATCGAAAGGATCGTTTTGTGGAGAGATATCATGCAATTTGTTGACATTTTCAGAGGCATTGCTAAATGTGAAGTAAGAGATTGCAAAACTTGTTTATTTTGAGATGATTTATGGAATGATAAGATTAGATCGATCTCTTTTCCAAGAGCTTTTTCTTTTGCGACCAACAGAGTTGATTTAGTGCATGCCGCTGGTTTGAAGTGTCTTGGTAAAAACTTCATCCTTCCTTTGTCAGAGCAAGCTTACCAAGAGCTTTTGGAACATCAAAATCATGACTCCCTTGTGAATCTGACAGATAATATAGATGTATGGTCTTATATTTAGGGTAATGGATCTTACTTCTCATAGAAGGTTCATGCTATCAACTATATGACCATCCGGCTGCCTTATATCTCAAATGGATATGGAAGAGCAAATGCACAATGAAAACGGAAGTCTTTGGTTGGTTAATGTTAATAGATCGGTTGAATACAGGGATATGTTGGATAGGAACCACTGTGCACCCGAGGGATGTGATTTAACTTGTGTTTTATGTTCCACTAGAGCAAGGGAGTCCTTCATACACTTGTTTATTGAGTGTTTATTTAGTAAGGACTGCCGGAATCAAATTGTTTTTTATTGGGACACCTTTCTAGCCTTTGGTAACATGCTGTAGGAGGCTCGTTCAATTTATGTTTCATCTCATTTTACCGAAAAGGTCTTGTATCAGCGGCTGATCCAGCACCCGGGCAGGTCGGGCTCCGCCACTGCTGTCTCCACTATAAATTGCTATTGTCATTCATAAAAACTGATTTTTATTAGGAAACGCTATTAGCCGCCCGGGCTAGACGGCGTCACTAGCTCTGCTACTATCTTGAATGCTACTTGGAATATTTAGAAGCAACACAATAGGCAGATTTTTTTGAATATCGCCCTCTAATCGGGCCTAGAGATCGCTCTTAAAGAATGACCTTCTTATTATTCATAGACTCAATTTTTCCAAGAGTATCTTTAAGTGCTTGGTTGGACTTCTTGTAATTTGTATATCCCCTTCTTTTATTAATAAAATTTATATGCTGTGGGAGCTTCCCCGTAGTGATTTAGCTAAAAAAACCATTTCCAGAAGCAGTCAAAAGGCATTTCCAAAGGCGCTCTACCAAAACACCTGTAGAAATGGCCCATCTACAGCAGCCAGACGACATGGTGTGCCCTACCTGGTGTTCTTCACATGTATTGTCCCTGATGGACCGCCAGTGTAGATCTAGAAGGCGCATGGGAGAAAGTCATTTTTGTAGTAGCTAGCTATCCCCGCAATTGTGGTTCTTGGCTGCCGGTCAACCGCCATGAGGTGAGCAATTTCATATCCTTCTACAAACTTTTCAGTAATGGATGCATAAAACTTGACAGTTTCAAGTGGGTGAAGCTACACTTCTGACATGCGCTTAGTCACTGTCGTGAGAATAGTGGAGGAAAAACAACCGTGGACATTACTGTGGTTCTATGCAAAATGATATCTGGGGCCCAAACAAACCAGATGAAATTAAATATGTAGCAAAGTGACCAGAGTGAGAAACGTAATAATAAATAACTGGCTTTAGCGGGAAGTGATAAAATAATGGCATAAATAAAAGTAGGTTAAAACTACTGAAATTTACCTCTGAGGAAGTATTCCCCTTTCTGTTCGAGTTGTGAATCTCGTATTCCTTTGTCATTTGTTTCAAATTCATTAGAATTCATGTGGTAAAATTAAAATATTTATAAATACAAAAACAAATAGTATGTACCTCGAACCGTCTCATCAAGTTGTCAATTTCCTGCCTCAACATCTGAATTGCCCGGGTGCAAAATTCACCTAATACATTAGTCCGGTATATTGAATGCCAAACAAATCAAAGCCAATGCAACACAAATGCATTAGTACATATATATTTGTACTTTCCTAAAATATATTCAATGCCAACATACATACTTTCGCAAAAGTGTGAACACTAATAGAATTACACCAATTGCTCACAAAGTCTTGCACACTTTTGTATTAGTCAGTAACTTCCTTCAAAGAGATCTTGAAGGCAATTTTGACTTGCCACTCTCACAGCAAGCTTATGCGGAATTATTGTAATTCAGTGATATTATTAATGAAGTAGATTTGGATTTGGATCATGATCAGTGGACTTACATATGGGGCACTGTGAGGTTTTGCTTCACAGAAATTCTATGCACTTATTTTCAGGGCAATGCAACCTCCAAGGCATTTTGTATGGTTATGGAAGAGTAAGTGTACTTCTAAAGTGAAGGCTTTTGAATGACCTTTTTTAATGGATAGATTAAATACACGATCTGGATCATAAGCATTGTGCCCCGCCAGATTGTCAACTATCATATGTTCTATGTAGCCAATGCCCTTTGAAAACTATGAAGCATTTGTTCTTTGATTGTCCATTTGCAACAGTATGTTGGTCAGCTGTTCGAATTATTTGGAATACATCATTGGGACTGAATATGATGATGGTAACTGCTAGATTATAGTACCAAGTTGGATGCTTTATGGAGAAATTTTTGCTAGTTGCTTGGAACATTTGGAAGCAAAGAAATGAATTGATCTTTGATCATAAAGTTCCTTCCTTTTTTGTCTTGGAGGCGTCTTTTCAAGATCTCCTGTTACTTTTGTTTAGATTAAATGAGAGACAAGTATATAGTGAGAGATTGGGTCCTTTTTGTTCTAATTTAACTTTTGCTTTCTATTTTAATAAAATTCTTTAACAGCGTGGGCCTCCCCTGCAGTGCTTTGGTAAAAAAAAAAACTCACAAAGTCTTTCACCCAAACTAGAAAACATTTCTGTTGGATAGAAATACTATGAAAGGGGTGGTGATTTAAATGATATTATCCATGAATTACACAAGAAAAACATGGACGAATCATATTCAAAATTAACATTGTAGGTTTTTGGCAATTCGTTCTACAGACACTAAAATACGTAGCTTTTTTTCCTGATAGTGTATTTCCATGTGGATTGAATGAGGAAGAGTGTGAACTTTAAGGCCAATGATGACGTGGGCAACAATTGAACACCTCAGCCTGCTAGAAGCCTATAATTGAGACCCATATTACCTAAAAGCGATTGCAGTTGGTGGCTTAGTAGCAGCTTAAAAGGTTATGGTCAGTTTGTAATCCTTGATGCTCCAACCTTACTGCCACAAGCTAACCTTTTACACGAAACAAAGAGAAAAGTATACGTGGAGTGCTATCCCTACATTAGCCTAATGTACATGATTTGGTGTTATATATTAGGAGCATACCCTGATAAAAAAAGAATTTTTTATGTTAATTACTGTGAAATATACTAAAATTTTAATTACTGTGAAATATACTAACTTCTGGCTGTTTGATATAGAATTTCATCATAGATGTGCGCATTGATCTGTTAGGTTCATATAATTCTATTTGTAATATGAGTCTATGCTGACTTGTACCGTACGTTAATTTGAATATCATCTTTGAATAATCTCCTCCTTCCGATGTTGCATGGTTAAGTTAATGACTACTAGGTGGTGTGGAAGGCTTAAATTATATATTTGGTTATCTTCAAAAAAGATCTAGATTCGATATTTTTGTGCACAAATTTTAAAAGTACCTGTAAATACTCTAGCTATGTACTCTCTCTCTATCCCAACATAGAAAACGTAACTGCTTTTTACACTATGACTACTTAAAAAAACAATTTGCTCGTGTTCTTTTTCATAAAAAGGTTAAAAATGGACATGTGGACCCACCAATAAAAATGGTCTATTCATAGAAAACTCAAAAAACTTTGGAACACCTCAGTCAGACTTAAAACGAATTATCAATAAAATGAATCTACCCTACCCTATAGTGCACCAATTTGTCTTACTTATTACTCATTCATCATTCATCAAATCCAACTGTCCATGACCATCTATGTTGATCTAACCGTATAGATCGGCTCCACCTCCCTCGCGGGCAAAGCGAACAAATTGAGGCACCTGGACCTTGCGGTCCCACGTCCATGTCCTAATATTCTTGAGAAAATTGACAATATGCCACTATTAACATTTGGCGTTGATAAACTGCCACTCTTTAGGATGCAATTATTAAAAAGCCACCCATTACATTACCACCCTTGATAATAAGCCACAGTGAAGGGTTTTGGTCATTTTTATTTTCTTTTCTTCACAGATTTACAACACAAAAAGACCGAATTGCCCCTGCCCGTTCAACCAAATCATATCAAATCGATTGATCCATCGATCATCTCCTCGTTCCGTCGCTCTCCCCTCTCTCTCTCTCTTCTACCGCAAGAGGCCGCTGCTAGGGATCAGCACATCCCCGGCCCCCGCGCTCCTTCCTCCCCGTGACTAGCCATGGCCCTTCCTGCCCAACGCGACAACCAACGATAGCCTTGTGACACCTTGATTCCTAGCCCTGTCGAAAACATATTTTGGGAAAAGTTTTAATTCAAAAAAAAAGGTTGGAGTACGTTCGAATTTCGCTTGTTTGTGCCGTAAAGATCTCAATCCATCCATTCGAAAGTTAAATATTGTTACAATCCTTTTTTGACTACAAGCTCCAATCAAAATCCCCCTCCAAATGTCAATTCAAAATTCCCTGGAGAATTGTGATAAGTCACTGTTCAATATGGGCCGTCCCCCTCGGCCCAACCCGAGCCGCCCCTCTTCCTTCCCTCAATCCTCTAAGGCCGGCCTACTACCCTCTTGGCTCGGCCTTGGCCCTCTCTCCCTCCCTCGCTCGTGTCATCCTCTCCGTGGCCCAGCTCACAGGCCGGCCGCCGTATAGGCCTGGCCTACGATCTCCCCCACGCAACGGTCGCCTGCGCCTCTCTGCGGACGCCCTCGCCCGCCACATAACTCCGCCCTATCGACCCCACCATCAGCGGCACTATAAGAAGCGGGCGTCTGCCCGCCAGACACCGCGCGCCCATCGTCCTCCCCGCGCCAGATGCGTGCATGCCCCACATGTTCGATGAAATGCTGAGCTGGGCAGCGCAGCACCAAGCCCACACGCTAGCGCCGCCGCGGATTCCACCGGCCAGGCACTGCTGCCTGTGTGCCTGTTCCTTTTTCCTCAACTACCACTGTCCCTGCCGCTCCCACGCCGCGCGAATCCCGCCGAAACCTACGCCCTGGCACCCATGCCGGTGACGTCCGCCACAGACCCTGCCAGCCACCGCCCCCACGATGCTGCTCCCTTGCGTCTGTCGGACCGACCGGTGCGACACACCGCACAGACCACTGCGGGTCTCTTGGGGGAAGCCCGACGGTCCACCGGTCCGACGCCGCCACCCCCTTTTGCCCTCCGGTCAGACGCAGCCCCCATCGCTCGCTATCGAGGCGCCGCGCGCCTTCCCCCATCCCCACGACACCGTCGCCAGACGATCTCCTCCGTCGCCCGTCAATCTCCTCCGCCACCCCACCACCCGGCGACCAAGCTCTCCGGTAGCTTCGTCAATCTCCTCCGGCCACCATGTCCCAAGACACTCCACCCTCCCCCGTCCTAGCTCCACCCCCACCGGCCTCCGCCTGCAGCTCTGTCGTCGCCCCAAGCCCGAGCCAGTTCGTTGGCTAGCTCGGTTTTGTTAGAAATAATATTCATATATATATCTGCATGTTTGAATTTCATTTTGCATGGTAGCACATAATTGTATAGACTTTGCATAAGGCAGTAGTGTGTGGCACCTCAGGAACTACACGTGTGATACATGCGTGCTGAGAGCTGTGCAATACGGCTCGATGGAGACGCCGAATATCTACGATGAGCAAAGGCGTATACATGCATGGAGCTGTGGTTGTTAGCTAGCTGGAAGATAGGGTCAAAGTAGTTGAAGTTTGTATGCACTGCACACGTAAATAACCATGCAGTGTTACAGTCCGGATGAAGAGGCATGAAGTGATTTTGTGGCCAGGAGAATAGGACATGGCTTGCATGGCCTTTTGCACGTTGCATCAGCTTAGGATCATGGCATTAGTCACAGCCAAGTGTGGTTGGCCGATTATTATCTTTTTGTATGTACGAGTCTATATATGAATGAAAAAACGGTATGGCTGGTGTGGCCTATCAACCAAAAGCTTGTGCGTGTGTTCGTTTAGCTCCTGTGTTTGAGTCCACAAAAAAGAAAACAAAGCTTGAGTGTTTGTGATAAACACTAAAGTGAGAGGGAGTGATTCCCAACAATTGATATCAGAGTCAGGTTGATGAAGATGATGCCGCATGACAATACTTCATTGGGCAAAGCCATTGTGAGCAGTGGCTTGGGCAACTCGACGGCGGCGGTGACGACAGGGAGGCTCCTGTTCCCGATGCTGACAAGGACGAACTACGCGGCGTGGGCGATGAGGATGAAGTTCCTCCTGCGAGCCAACAGTGCATGGGGTGCTGTTGATCATGGGAAGGCACCAGTGGACGAGGCCATGGACCAGCTGGCCTTGTCTATCATCTCCCAATCGGTCGATGACAAGATGCTGCTGCGAGTTTCAGAGAAGGAGACCGCCTGTGATGTGTGGGCGGCGCTACGCTCCATGCATGTGGGCGTCAAGCGTGTCCAGGAGGCAAGGGTCCAGTCCTTGCGAGCAAATCTTGATAACCTCAAGATGAGTGATGCAGAATCTGTGGATGATTATACTATGAAGTTCATGACGCTAGTTGGGCGTATCCATGAGCTCGGAGATGCAGTAGAGGAGAAGTATGTCGTGAAGAAACTGCTGCGATCTGTCTCCACCAAGTTCATCAATGTCGTTTCGGCAATGATGTTATTCGGTGACACCAACAAGATGGTCATGGAGGAGGCCATTGGGTCATTGAAGGCTCATGAAGAGTTGCTCAAGGGACAGAAGGAACGATCTGAAGAGCAACTCCTCATGGCAAGAGGACAAGACTCGACGCGAGGTCGAAGTCATGCCCAAGGCAGCTGCGAAGGACGCAAAGACAAAAGCAAGGTAAAATATTACAACTGCCAGGTTTTTGGACATTTTGCTTGGGAATGTCCTAAGAAAGAAAAGGAAGCCTTGTTGGCTCAAGGCTATGATAGCGATGAACTAGCTCTTCGCTGAAGTTGTTCAGGGATAGAAGAATCAAGATTAGGGGGAAAATGTTAGAAATAATCTTGATTCATATATGTATCTGCATGTTTGAATTTCATCTTGCATGTAGCACATAATTGTATAGGCTTTGCACAAGGCAGTAGTGTGTGGCACCTCAGGAAC
This sequence comes from Oryza meyeriana var. granulata, assembly GCA_003991445.1. Taxonomy (NCBI): domain Eukaryota; kingdom Viridiplantae; phylum Streptophyta; class Magnoliopsida; order Poales; family Poaceae; genus Oryza; species Oryza meyeriana. Next base: position 57,163 of record RYFJ01000989.1, read on the forward strand.
TACACGTGTGATACGTGCATACCGAGAGCTGTGCGATACGGCTTGATGGAGGCGCCGAATATCTACGATGAGCAAAGGCGTATACATGCATGGAGCTGTGGTTGTTAACTAGCTGGAAGATAGGGTCAAAGTAGTTGAAGTTTGCATGCACCGCACACGCAAATAACCATGTAGTGTTGTAGTCCGAATGAAGAGGCACGAAGTGATTTCATGGCCAGGAGAATAGGACATGGCTTGCATGGCCTTTTGCACGTTGCATCAGTTTAGGATCATGGCATTAGTCACAGCCAATGGCTGGCCGGTTGTTATCTTTTTGTATGTACGAGTCTATATATGAATGAAAAAACGGTATGGCTGGTGTGGCCTATCGACCAAAAGCTTGTGTGTGTGTTCGTTCAGCTCCTGTGTTTGAGTCCACAAAAAAGAAAATAAAGCTAGAGTGTTTGTGATAAACACTAAAGTGAGAGGGAGTGATTCCCAACAGGTTTCGCCAACGGCACCCCGGAGCTCCGCCACGGGAGCCCATCGCCATCACCATCTCGAACCCAGCCACCGCCGTACCGGTTGATTTGACCCCGCGCGAGCGCCTCCCATCAACGGTCGCCACTTTCCAGAGCTCTGCCTCTTTCTCTAGCCCCCGTCGCCGCCGCAGTGTCAGCATCTCCGCGCTCCTCCCCACGATCGGCGCTGCGGGAGCGAAAGAGGGAGGAGGACAAAGGAGGAAGATGGAGGAACGAGGAAGAAGGGAAAAAACAAACAAAATAAGAAAAAAAAAGACATAAGGCCGAACGCCGTAGCCGACTGGTGGGCCAGCTGGCCCCATCTCCCGGTATCACCGATCTCGATGACAGGTGGGTCCCCCGGTCCTACTATCTCGCAAGGTAACCGACACCGACAAGTGGGCCAGCAGATCCTACCTCCTCATCCCCGCCACTCTCCATTGTAGGTGGGCCTAACCTAGTCCCATCCCCTAGCCTAACTCTCTCTCTCTCTCTGGCACATGGGCCCCACCATCCTTCGGCCGATAGTGGTAGCCTAGGTAATATCGAGCTAACGGCCTAGTAGGCTGCCTCGCCGGCCCAACAAGGCCAGTCCACCAACTACCCCCCAAGCCTCGGTGGACCAATTCAACCGTGGAACCGAGGCCTAGGCCTCACTGACAAGTAAGCCCCACTTGTCAGCCCGAGGTGAATATTCCTATGAATATTCTCCTCTAATTTTTATAAATCATTTTCCTATTTTCAAAAATTCATATAAACTTTAGAATTTTATATCTTCCAAACCGTAACTCCTTTTAACTCCGTTCAACTTCAAAATTTTTTTTAAAAATGAGATCTACCTAATGGCACTATTACTTTTCTATGTCATGTTTATCTTTTTGGCTTTTGTGTTGATTTCTCCTTTTCACGCGTAGTTCCTGAGTCCGAGGAGGATCCAGGCGTCGCGCACTAGGAGGAAAAACCCCTGTAGGAACCAGGCAAGCCATATTTAATCATGTTGTCCCTATTTTATGAATTATATTGTTTGCAAACATGCATTGCTTAGGATTACACGATAATATGTTCAGCCTCGGATTGCGAGCGCAACCGACAGTCCTACCCAGTAGTCACACTTATTTTCATAGGATATTGTTTTCCCTACCCTTGATAGCCCTACATATTATACGTTGGTAACATGTCCATTCGGATGCGCACACCGAGGTAGTTTGTCTTAGCCTGTCACGTTGTGCAATCACTTGGGAAATCTATGGACTCATCTACTCAACATTTTAAAACACCGATACTTTGTGAAATAAAGGTTGTTGTGAAAACTAATGATATCTAGGCTTGTCTTAGTGGTTTGGCTATGTATCATCGTTAAGGACTGTTTTCCTTTGGGAATTCCATCAAACATACTACAGTGCGAACACGTGAATATTGTGTGATACTCCTAGATGAGTACTTAGTTAACTTATGTTTATCTTGTATGCCAGTAGTTGCGGAATGTGGGGATGTAAAAGATGGAGATGTGTGCTTATGGACTTAGGCACTTTCATGGCATTTATAATCTGTTAACGGTAGAAGTAGGAGACATTACTGGTATCCTAGAGTAGATGAAGGCATGGCTATCTGATACTCGGTCGTGAGACTTGACCCGACTATATGGCATGGGATTATCATGAATTAGCTTTGAAAAGGCCTTGTCACGAACTTCTGATGCCAACGGGTAATCGGTGTCAGTTTCGTGTTATGTGAGTAAAACGTACAACCTCTGCAGAGTTTAAATAAACAGTTTGAACAGCTGTGCCCACAGTTAAGGGCAAATGTGAGGTGATTCTTATAGCGTAGTTTTGTTTTGTGTTAGATTGTGAAAATGGTTTGTGGGATGGGAATCGTTGCTAGAGTCTGCCTGTGTGGCAGACGGAAGATCTAAGTGGCTGGGAACAAGTCTGTGTGCACGACACCATAGAGATAGGAGCTAAGACGGCTCGTTGGATGTTGTGGAGTTGAGACAACTCGTTGGGCTGAGACTGCTCGATGGGCTATGACGGCTCGCCTAGAAGTGTTAAATAAAGATATGAAGAATTGGTTGAAGGAAGAGAAAGGAAAATAATAAAGGAAAAGAGGAGAAAATGAAAGAGGAGACAATCTGATTCATTAATCACCATAACAACTTGTTAGAAGCAACTTGTGGACTGAAATGGGGTGTGAACCTCATTCCGGTAATTAAAACTTGCCTTACTAGTGCTTTTGCAAACAAATCTTTTAAAAGGCTGCTTTCGCAAATAAACCCCTAGCTCTCTTGTTTAGTCAAACATGTCACTTTTCCTCTGACTTGCTGAGTACGAAAGTACTCACCCTTGCTTCTATATAAATATATTAGGGTATAGATGTGATGCTCCGGGCCGAGCTGTCCTGTGTGTCCGGGGCGGCGATGTTCAGGGCGTTACAAGCCTCCTCCAAGCCCAGATTCATGGCACCAAGTATGCCCCTTACTCCTGTCCTCGCCGCTACTTGTGTAGATGGAGAAGCTTACGGTTTGCCGCCTATCCTCCCTGCAAGATCCGCCGCCGCTTCCTTCTCCGTCGGGCCGTCGCATCATCCCTAAGTCCAAGAACCATGAAGGCCTTGACATCTTCTACTACCTCGTCCAGATATATCAAAGTTCCATCCTTGCACAATCATTGTTTTATTGCTTGCTTGCTTTTTTCAGTAGTTGCCATGCCTGAATAGCATCTCTGCTTCACCTCTGCAATGTGGATTACGAGTGTGATCTTGTTGTTTCTGTCACTAAAATCAACCATGTCGACCCTGCCACGGCACCGCCAGCCAAGCCCTGTAGAGCAATGTACGTACGCCCTTGTCAGCTCCACTGCCATCCTTTGATTGACTGCTGATGCTGCTCTTTCAATTCTTCAGCACGCCGCCATTGCCGTATGATGCCTCGTCACCTCCGGTTGTGTACAAGGAGGAGGAGCTGACCCTGCTGCTTCCCAAGATGGAAGGATGTGAGAATATATCACAGGCTTTTTATCACCTCATTCTTCCTGAACCTGCATTCTTGTTTACTGTTCTATTTCATTGCTGATTTGATGTATGTATAGGCCCAAACTAAGAGAGCGATCTCAGATGCGAAGCGACATCCAGAAGAAAGCCGAGGAGCACCATTCAGATAAGGGAAACAAAATCTCAACAGCAATTGTGAGTTGCTACTGCAGTGCTTGGGTTTGGGTTTCTTTTGGTTTTGTGTTGCAGTGTCTCGGTGGTGTCTTTGGTAGTTAGATGCTGCTTTTTTGTCCTTTTTAACTTGAACTATATGGAATTTCATTTGTTTCCAATTATTACTTTAGTTTTATTCAGTTGTTTATGAATTTCTATACTGGAATGCAGATAACATGAGCCTCTTGGCTGAATTGCAATGGTATTAGAGAGTCAACCCAGTCGCAAGACGTATGTATCGAGGATCAATGGGTGGTTGCTAATAACACGATGCATATAGATAACAAATGTGGATGTGGACAAGGAGGCAATGGTCAGTGGCGGCTGCGCAGTCCAGTTTCTTGCAACTCCACCACTGCTACTGTGCTCTCCTATAGCTTACATTTTCTGACCATGTTCCACCCTACTACTTGCGAAAAAATCAGTTGGAATTTCATTTGTTCCAATTATTACTTTATTTTCTTCAGATGCTTATGAATTTCTACACTAGGTGCTTGATTTATTTTACATGTGAGCATTTTATTTTGTCTGTGTTTCAGGGATGCATAGAGTAGAAAAGGTGTTGAGGGAAATAATTGAAGATAAAAAATCAGCAGTACTCCATGAGTCCAAGTTGCTATCAGCGAAGCCCTTCACAGTGTTTGTGAAAATGCCTCTCAACAATATGTTCACATGTGCTCTTTAATATTTGTGCATTTTTTTTATTGTAATGCAAATTGTGCCATCCAAATGTTTTGCTTGATATAGTAGGTGAGACCTTTGATCACGATGGCCTGATCGATTTATGTATTTCAGTTGGCAAGGATCTAGAAAGCAAGCATTCTTGCAGCTATCTTGGCTCTTCTTATTAAACCGAAATGATTTCTTCCTATGCCGTTTAATTAATGTCAATGTAATTATAGTTCTCTTGGCTTATATGTAATTTTGCAATATGGCAATGGAGCATATTCATTTCTCTTCTCTATTCTTTTGCAAGGGCAAATTTATGAAGATTTTCAGTTCTGGTACATGGTGAAGTATCTCCATATTTTCTTGTTTCGGTTTTAGTTTGTGGAGAATGCTGTTTTAATTCTTTTATGACATGTACCAAAAGTGTTTGATCAACAAAACCAGCTTGAAGCACAAAGTATTTTGCATTGTGTATGACAACCCATCGTGATGCTTTAGTTTCAACAGATTACAATATTGACGATCAAAAGTTCAGAACAATATGTTTCTGATGTCCTTTTGTTCAAATAATTGCGACATTTTGATGCTGAAAGTAGATTAATCGGTTGTATAACCAAAGTGTATTAGTAAGATTGATGGCAAGCACTGTAGCCAAAATGTAGATTACTAAGGGACCATCAATTTCAGATTGATGTGTTGCTCAAAATGTAGCTAAAACTAAGAGACAATCAATTTTACTGTTGATCAGGTGATATCTCATGAAAAATGTAGCCAAACAAAACTAAAAAAATGTTTTTAGTTCCAAATAACACGTGTGCCTCATTGTCTTGGTAATATATATTTCCATTAATTTATTTGTTCAGCTTTACTGTTTTCTCTCTTTTTATTAACTCTTGCTTTGCCGATTTCTTTTTCATCCTCTGCAACAATGGGACGAGTAGTGATTAAAACTAAGAAGGAAGCAATGAAGAGTCAAATACAAGGTGATGCAAAGGTTCAATGGCATATGAAAAATCAAGTAAGTAGATAAGAACTTGCTTAATTTATTCCCATGTGGATATGAATTACAAACTAAAACAAAATTTTGGTGCATGAGCATACTTGATTGCTGCGATCCTAACAGACGTATTTTATTCTCTCGTAGAACTCAGTTATCAAGAAATGTAAGAGTAGCATATCAGGTGGTCCTTAAATGGCCAGCAGTGGCTGTGACATTTGGCTGGAGACATTATCACAGTTGGAGCAGAGTTCTTGGGTAATAGACGCGTCATGTCCTTCGTGTGAAGGTTTTTATTTTTTTCTAAAGCCGTCCCACGGTGAACTTCAAATTAAGCCGTTAATGATTTGGACACGATAACAACCTATATCTTTCTTTTCTTCATACAGTGTGAAATATGTACTAATTATCCAAGAGTTCAAACCTTGTGTAATCTCTTTTTATGAAATATATAATGTCAAAATTTATGTCGTTAGAATATCTTGGGAAAAACGTGCATTGCATTAAAAGAAATATTATAATCAAATATTGACCACATCAAAATATTGAAAACCATGCACATAATGTGCATATATTAAAAGATATTGAAAAATGTGCATATATTGGAAAACGTGCATTTGCATCAAAAACGTGCAACTTGACATTAGTGAACAACCATATTAAAAAAGAAATGTGCATATATTGGAAAAACGTGCATTGCATCAAAAAAGTGCAATTTGACATAACTGAACAACCATACTAAAAGAAATATTATAAGCAAATATTGACCTAACCATATTAAATAAAATATCGTACTTTGGTTCAACTCAATCAGATTTAAAATAAATTGTCTATGAATTTTTAAAGTTTAATATTTTTAAAGAATAAAGAAAAAATATTTTCACATGCGGTTCTCCTAAGGAACCTCTTCTAAAAATGGAAACAATCCTATTTCAATAAAAAAATCATAACGTTTACATATTTAGTCAGATTATGACAAATTTTATATGAAAATTATTGTCCTAGACGAGATCTATAACTTTATAACTTCAATATTGAGTGTTTTTTCATTTGAGATTATTTAGGGGCTCAAATATTCGTTACAATCTCTTAGATCTATTTTAAAAAATAAATTTTTGAATTTTTCAAACGACTTTGGATAAAGATGTGCTCTATATAAAGTTGTAGAGCTCAACGAGATCCATAGTTTTGGAGTTGATGGTTCTTTTCATTTGATGACATTTAGAGTATCAAATATATATTATAAGTTTTGGAGAGGTAAAATCAAAATAATAACATCTGTTCTATAGTAACGAGGTGCTTTGGTAAAAAGGCTATGAATGGCGTGAGAGATCTCAGGTTCAAGTCGTATGTACCGTACGCACGTATATTTCACATGAAAAATCGCATAACTTATGAGATGTGAAATATTTTTTGGATTTGTTTTACGTCTACAAAAATTAAAAACTAGAAATTCATTTTTATGGAAGGTTTCTTAAGAGAGCTGTCCGTAAAAATGGGTCTTCACGGACGGTTGTGTCATCCCCTGTATAAAATAATTGATTTCTATGGGTCTTGACCCACAGGCGTTTAGCTAACCAGCTTTGAAAATGCCTTACCAACCGCCTGTGAATATGTTTCTTACAGTAGTGGTGCACTGGTGCGTGCTGATCTGCTGCTGTTGGCTGTTCTGCCCGATCGCTGCTGGCGTGTTCTGCTGGATGTTGTTGTGCGCCTGATAGCTGCTGCTATTGCCGACTGGGAACAGAAGAGGACGGAGGAAGAAGAAAGAGGAAGCAAAAGGAAAAATGGATTTTTGCGGATTCATCGATTCGATCTCAAATTCATAGTTTGCGCTGCAAGGGTAACATAGAAGTAGTTCCTGGTTTCATCTACTTCCAGTAGAAAGAGTGTACAAACAAAAGTTGGATAGTATCTGGCCGTAAGGACGAGATTAATATTTAGCTTGTAGGCTGATATAAGTAAACTGAAATCTGGTATTAATCTACTAAGAATCAACTTTTGAGGTACAAACAAAAGTTGCAGGTATCATTGTTACCTTTCTAACAGCGCTAGTTTCATTTAATTTGGATAAAAGGTTTATCAGAAATGGCAAGAACTACTGCTGATCAGGTCCAAAATTGGCACAAAATTTTGTATTATTTAAATGTAAGCATGATAGGGGGCAAAACTAGATTTTTCCACTCAACACAAAAATTGTAGATAATTATTTTCTGCATATGGTGTAGATGTGTTTATTTGTTATATTTGGTTAAGCGGAAAAGTATCATATGTATACATGCTTTTTTTGCATATACCATGCAAATTAACTAACAAATATCATCGAAAATTCTAGAAAAAATTATACATGTACTTTCAGTAATACTACACCTATGTATAAAGTGTATCTTTCAATTCATTATACATATAGAGCAACAAAGATAAAATTTTGACAGATTTATGCTCTTAAAACTGTCAAATTTTTTTTTGTTACGGCTAAAATATAATGAATTTGAAGATAGAACTTTATACATAAGTGTAATACTATTGTAAGTACATGTATAAATTTTTCTAAAAATTTTGGTGATATTTCTTACTTGGTGTCCACGGTATGTGCACGGAAAACTTGTGTGCAAAGGATATGTTCCCTGGTTAAGAAGTTTAATAGTTACAACTAAAATGGTGAGTGGACATGTTTTTGGCTGATTTATAAAAAATTCCATGTTTTGGGTTTTTAGAAAGTATATCGATGAATTGGTGGCTAAATTAACCTCCGTAGGTATGTGTTTGTCCAGTAATATCTTTTGGGTGTTGTTTTATTTATTAGGTTTGCGGGGTTCCAATGCCGCCGGTGTGAGCCAGCTTATCGTCAAGGTTAAAGCAAGTGTATGATGAATTATTTGTGTGTGATGAATTGACTGATTTTATGCAATTAGCTTTTATAATGTCATTATTATTCATGTGCTTCCATATATTCTTGATGCTGGTTTTATCTATGGTTCATGTTTAAAGTGCATCTAGGCCTCTAGTGGGTTTTGGATGATTAATGATAAAATAATTAAGGGTCATTTGATTGAGTGTATTAGTCCCAAAGGTGATTAACTAATGCATGGTGACTCCTAGAAATTAAAGCAAGTCAGCAAAAAAAAACCTCCCAAATTCTTAAATACCTTTTGTTTTGAATTTAAGTCATAGGAAAGTCATAATATCAAGAGGGACACTTGATCTAGGTCTAGTGTGTCTCCAAGTGCTCAAATGTTGCCCTTCATCCTTATTGAGAGAAACTGTGCACAACACTCATTTGGAAAAATTAGGGTAAGTGTTGAAGTCTGACCAGAGGTTCTGGTAGATGTGACCGAAGGTTCCGTTCAAAGCTCTCTATTTGGCTGAGAGGCCTGACCGGAAGTTCTGGTCAAGGCTCTCTGTTTGGCAGAGAGGGTTGACCGAAAGTTCCAGTCGCTATGATCGGAAGTTCTGTTCCACCTTCTCAGGCTAAGCCAAATGTTGACTGGAACTTCCGATCCCTCTGTACCGGAAGTTCCGGTGTTCAAACCTTTGAGTGATGGCTAGTTTTTGAGAGGTGCGAGTATTTAACTCCCCCTAGCCCTACTTCGGGGGTTGGTTTTTCCATCTTTCGGACCTACATCCATAGGGTTTCCGATCATTCTTCCACTCAATCCTCCTTGAATCTAGAGCTTCACTTGGGATTCGGGATTTAGAGAGCTTGTGAGGCTAGCATTGTGATGAGAGATCAATGGCGGGCCTTGTTCATCATATTTGTTACTCTTGAAGGTGTTCCTCCTAGGCAACTAGGTGTCTCCGACGAGCATCCAACGTTTTTGGACAGCTGCAAGTTTGTGAAGGTTCTATTCCGCCTACGCAAGGAAAAGGGATAACTTGAGTGGATACCAAGTTTGGTACTTGTGTTCACTTGGTGAAGCTAAACCCAGCTCCTTGGAGCCCCTCAATAGAGACGGAGGATTATTAGGATCCAAACTTCGGTAAAAAATCAGTGTCTCCCTCTCTCTTGTTTGTTTTGTGGTCTACCTTTGCATATCTTGTTGTGTACCTTGCTCTAGTAATAGCTCTCAACGTTTTTGCTAGTTTACATATCTTGCTGTGCTTGTTGTGGCTTCTCCTTGGTGAGGTTTACCTAGGGGACCGGAACTTCCGGTCACTATCACCAGAACTTTAGGTCAACGCTCTTTGCTCGATAGAGAGGGCTGACCGGAAGTTTCGGACCCAAACACTGAAACCTCCAGTGTGAATTTAATTCCACTGCCAAGTGCTTTTCAGGAACACCTATTCATCTCCTACCCTTTAGACGGCATCAAGATCCTTTAATTGTTCTATATTCAAGTATGATTTTATATTCTGATTTTGGATTCTTTATGTCAAATGTGGGATACCCCTCAAGTATGTAAATAGATTTATATGCAAAAATTCTATATATACCATACCCAGTACAGTGGGTGTATATGGCAAGGATACAATCTCCATAAGAGGACATGATCACCTAACATGGCACGATATTAAAGACCTACTCGGACAAGATCAAGTCATACAAGGATACAAAGAAAACTATGGGTATAAATAAAAGTCCCTAGGAGGGGTAAGACAACTCTCAACTCTATCCAACACAAGCCAATCGACCTCTTTACAAGCTTCCTCGTTGGAATCCACGATGAGATAATAGACTAGGTTTAGACTAGAGCTTGCTATCTCTATCCATCCATTTATCCACATATTGTACCATGCACATCCAGATAAATATATATAGCGCATCGCCCATATAGGATGAGGGTTATTACCCTAAAAGAGGCCCGAACCTATATAAAAAACATTTGCATCTTTGTCTCTTTATGCGTATACGAGGATGTAGAATCCTTGCTTTGACATAAAATGCAGAGAAAATTCTGCCAGGATATTCAAAAATTGCTGACTTAGTGGGCCTTTATGTGTGTGGTACGGTGGTACTCGAGGCATGAGGGCCATTTCTCTGTATTTAGAATTTAAACGTCAAATTCATTATATGAAATTTTCAGAATTATCTCCTTTTTGCTACTCTTTATGTATAACTAGCGAATGGTCTGAACATGAAATTTGATGAGGAATATTTGAAATACATGTTGTTTTTTTTAATTTTTCTTTGATATTTGTTATTTAGTGTGCACTGTGAGTACACTCAAAACTTATGTTCCGAAGATACATTCTTTAATTAGAAACTAGTGCCATGTCTCCATGTGTTGCAATGGAATTATAAAAAGACAGTGGTTTTACAAGATTTATTTGGATTTATTTATGAGAACACACTTTTTTTTGAGTGAGGTGGCTTTTAGAGAGTGGTTCGTTTTTTTTGGATGGGATGGTTTTTTAGAGAGGTTTTTTTAGGGGTGGTTTCTTTATAGAGGATGTTTTTTTTATGGGGAAGTATGGTGCTTTAGAAGGAAGAGGACGACTCCGTTTTTATAGCAGTAAAGAAATAGTCATATATGGACTAATTATGTGGGCACCCGATTATTCTGCACTATAAGAGATAATTGGTACGACAACGCGAAATATCTAGTTGGATGGGATCTCGAATAAAAACCAAATAAAACTGTAACCATCCAACCTCATCGCAGCCTTGTCACACAAATTACCAAATATAATACAAAACAACCGAACGCCAGACTAAGAACACAAGAGATATTTGGAAGAATAGTTACACCAGTCCACACGGCGAGATATGCCCGTCAAACCACACGAAGGCGGCGACCAAACACGATACATATCTCTAAGGACATGGTCTACGGTTGAACTATTCTCCATGCATCTCAACTGTTCTAAGTCTATACTCATGCAGACTAGCCCCAGGAAAATTGCTAGTCCACACTTTCATCTCTAGCAATGGTATACAATAAGTGGTTGTACAAGTAAACTAAATTTTCTACATCAGAGTTACATAGGCCCAAAAGGCCAAATAATATGATTCAGCGGAAGCTTGTCTACCCATACCACAGGCAATCCGACTAGGGGTACACCCCTTAAAGAATCAATCCTGAAGAAGCAACGGAATCCCGTAGCACTCAACCTACAATAAGGTAATAAACGGAAATACAAGCAAGAGTCAGTACATTACCGAAATAATGTACTGGCAATGTCAATCCTATAATACATGCAAGTACTAAATCAAGGAAAGGCTATTTGTGCGTTCAGTTTTGCATAAAGCTAATTTTAGTTCACAATCATTTTGCAACGATAATTTAGAAAGCATTTAAACAAATATAATAAGTAGTGAAGTGATCAACATAATATCAACGTAATGATTTTCCTGCTTGTGCCCTCCTCGGCAACAAGACACCATAAGCTTTGTAATAAGCATAATAGTTCTCATAAATCACCAATCCTCATCCCAATTTCATAAAGCATTTTAGAAACATAAATCTATACTCAATGAGCACAACCATGCCGCTCATGACCGTGAGCACGGCTAACCGATTAGTTTTGACTCTGCAGAGTTTGTACATCGTTACCCACATGATGTGATAGAAGCCCAACAGCTACACTCTAGTTTGTCCGGTACCCGTCGGTACCACCACACTCTTCACGTTGAATGCGGTCTAAAGGTCACAACACAGCTTTTACATTACCTAACATTTAGCCTTGCACCAGCACGAGGTGTGTTACTCCACATCGGGGCGCTACCCCAATGCCGTGGGTGGCGGGCCCACGCCTTAAACCCAGCGCCGTGGCGGCAGCCTTTCTGACTCCCCACGAGGCACACAACGTTATATTGGACACGCTTAGACGCCTATGCCATGAGGTGATCACAGTCCCTCATGGTTCACATAGGTAGCTCCTCTGAACAGCCCTACAGTACATTCGTAGGCACTGCCCTTACTACTCAGCCTACCAAAATGCAAGGCTAAATATTAAGTAACTTAATCTACTATGGCTATCCCATAACTAGCACATGTGGTTGTACTGTTTAACATGAGAATATGACACTGAGTTCGGTCCTTAAGCAACCCAGGCAAAACACTCCCCCTATCGGTACACAACTATCACATATGTGTACCACTTGCTTGCCCAAGTCTAAATCAGGTTTTTCATCATTTTAGTTCACAAATAATCAGAGGCTTCACCTCTGTCCAGAGCTCATAAAATTCCCATTTTCAAATGTATATAGTGATCACTTTAATATTTAGCACGTTACTAAGCATGGCTAAGCATAAGCAAATGTATTAACTCAATATAGATCCCCATGGGTACAAACCAAGTACTTTAATCAAGCATAAGGTTACAAACAGCAAGGAACACAATGTTCTAAGGTGGATCATGCAACTAATAGGTTATAACTACCATTTACCACAATTCAAATACTGGTATTCACAAATACGCATGCAATTTTACAAACAACACATTTCATTCCCCAAAATATAGGATTCAATTTGTTCAAGGAGGTGGGGAGAAAACTTGCCTTACTCTTGAGTACCCGGATACCAACTATTTCACTTCTTCACCGATATCGAATTCGTTCTCTAAAAGGAAAATAACGTACGATCGTATAAATAGCAAATAATGCGAAAAATCCAAAATGCTCTAATATGCATGAGATTTATGCCTTAGGTTGCTACTGGTCTAAAGTGAATTTAGGTGAAGGAATTTCAATTTTGTCACGTTCTGTTTGAGAGTTATGAATTTTGCGAGTTCTATACGAAAATACGTCCGTATACGATTTAAGGTCAAAGTTGAAGTTATTCTGATATGTGTGAGGTTTATACAGTGACTAGGTACTGGTTTTATATACTCTCTGGTGAACTTATTTTTATCTTTGCACTTGCCATTTGTGAGATATGATTTTTACGATTTTTATGTGTCCTTTTAGTAGTATAAAATGTACTGATTATGTGTGGCCTAAGTTTGTGCAGTCTGAGTTCATAAATGGAAAGTATACATTTTTATGAGAATTATAAAATTGGTTTGACATTTTTCTGAGTTATAATTGATTTCTTATGAATTTTCTAGTTAAAAGGTCCCATTTTCACCCTTTATTTACTATTATAATTTTTGGCAGATTTTCTGTACAGAAAGTGCTACTTTTTATTTTACCAGATTTTAGAGAGTAAAGTTACAGAACCAGCAAAACTGGTTTTACTTAATTTGGAGTTGTAATGAATTTTATATGATTTTCCAAAGTTAAATCCATTATCAATGTAATAGAAAAGCATTTATTCATCTCTTTTAGTTTTTGGATTTTATAAAGGATGGGCCCACATGTCAAAGAGACAGGGCAGGGCAGGCGTGCGCTGAAACAATAGATCGGACCGTCCGACCTCGGTTCGGACCATCCAGCCAGGCGAAACAGAGGAGCGCGGCCGACAATAGAACGGACCGTCCGATCTCGGTTCGGACCGTCCGGCCAGGCGAAACAGAGGAGGACTGAGCCGGCGAGCTTCTCGGCGGCGGCGACGGTGATGGCGGCGGCGGCTGCAGTTGGGGCCAAAATAGAAAATGCAGAGGAGACCAAGGCGAAGCCTTCGGTGGTGGTCTCGTCGCCGGCGGTGGCCGGAATCGACGGCAAAGGCGGCGGAGGCGGCGGTCTCTTTCGGCATGTATATGGAATGCATATGGATGTCATGTTACAGGTTAAAGCGATGCATGCATGCGGTAACGGAGGTGCCAGGGATGCTCACTGAGGGTGTTGCGTAGCTCGGCGAAGCTGGAACGGCGACGGTTGCTCCAGGAGAGGTCCAACGGCGGTGGAGTGTCTCGGGTGAACGGCGACGGCCGGATCTGGGCCAGGTAACAGAGAAATGAAGTAGGCATCACCTTAGTGAGTTGCTGAGGTGGGTACAGACGCGAGGAATCGGAGTTTGACTCACCGTGGTCAATGAGAGAGCAAGAAAGGGGCACGGTGGCCGGCGGAGAGGAAGAAGACGTGGTTCTACAGTCTCGGGACTCAGCTGCCTCTAGTGCTCGGTTCTTGAGCTCGTCCTGGGCTGGTGATGCTGCTGGCCAAGATTCAGCTCCAATCTTGCTTCGGTCAGGGAGAACGCGTGCATGCCACGGCGGCGGTCGCCGGAGCCGAGTGCACACTGCGGCGTCTTCAACCTAGGAGACAGGAGGAGTTGAGGGGAAAAATGGATCAGGTATCCAGAGTCAATCACGTTCCCAAGTCTCAGTTGCAGTGAGGCTCACCGGAGAAGGACAGCGGCCGTCGGGATCTCACCGGTGCTGAGGAAGAAGGCGGTGTTTTCAGAGCTGTGGTGGTTTTCGCCTCGGTCTTTCCGTGGAGGAGTGAGAGAGAATGGCGAGGAGTGCTAAATGGCGAGATGGCTCGGGTTGCAGTCGACTTGGCCGAGGAGAAGGAGGAGGGCGCGCTGGCGCCGCTCTATGAGCATGCAGCCGGTGACTTGGCGCGTGTCCGCGAGCGTGGCAACGATGTTCTGCAGGTGGGGCCGGGCTGGAAGGGTGTCTGTGGCTGACAGATGGGACCCACAATGGCCGGGACCCACTTGGCAGTGTCAGAGTAGAGAGGAGACTTCCTCTAGAAAGTGTGTTAATGAAGTAGTTGAGGAGCTAACTTGAGCTGGCATTTTGACTGGGTCACAGTGTCGGTAAAACCATGGAAAAATTACTGTGAGCAGTAGATGGTATTGGCTAGCTCTGTGCCAAAATTCGGAGTTGTGGGACTTGTGGATTTCTCTGGAGAAAGTGGCAAAGTTCGGCCAAAAAGCATTTTCTGCTGTGCACTAGTCTGAGTCAGTGAGCTTTGTCCTATTATTTCATGTTCAAGTTTTGTGAAGATTGTATTGGAATTTTTACTGTAATTGGTTCACAATATAATCCAGGTTCTGGTAAGATTTGGTGAGAATGTGATCGATGGATCAATTCTGGCAAAAGTGTCAAGTAGGCTGTCTGCAGGTGCAAGTTTTTCTGTATTGCTGAATTAAGAGTATTTATTTGAGACACTTATTGAATTCATAAAATTTGGTAAAAATTACGGGAGATAGAGAAGAATGTGATCAACTTGCTGACCAAATTTTGTTGCTAGAAGTGAGCTGGTTTATTTTTGGTGGATTCGCAAAGTAGGGTTGTGGATCCAGTTTTTCTGAAGTTTCATTTATTTCTCCAGTGCCTTGATCTTATCATTTGATGTGTTTTCTTTGGGAGATAAATTAAACCAAAATTACTGGTGGTAGGGTTCTTGTTGGCACACACTTTGGAAAGAGAGCTCTGTCCAATTATTCTTCATTTTCATTTGGTGAATTTTAGAAGTATACCTATTCATCTTTAGCTAGCTTCCTAGTCTAGCTGATTTGAGAGATTTTATTGAAGTACCAATTGAAGTGATAAGGTTATAGAAAATTTACAGTGGATTAATTTTGTGGGATAGTGGTTACATGATTTTACGTTAGACCTATTCTCCTTAGAAATTATTTAGGCTATACAAATATATATGCATCCTATTATGAAAGTGCAATATAAGACCCAAAAACAATCCAGAAAAAGGTATGCACAAGAAATGGTAATTGCTTTATTTATCTCCATATTTTTATATCAAACTTTTATCTATACATAGTTAGTCATATTACGTTTTCTGTTTCTTGTGAGTTAACTCCTAAAATCTTTATGCACTCCTAAGGTATTTTATCTTAGTCAAAACCTCTTATCACTGCTCCCTGGTTTGGAAACTATAGGATTTTACTCTCGAGATCTTTTTGTTAATTTGTTTTGGTTAGAATTTCGAAAGTAGAAATTCTGGTATGTTACAAATTAAGTGACAACATACAGGCCATTTAGCTTTCTCGAATCAATAATATACTAACATCTAGAAACGTGGAAAAATGTTGTACTGGTATGTATTCAAAAGATAGACATTGCAAATGATATTCTCATGAAAATTAAAACAAATTACCAAACGCATAGAGGGATGTATTTGTGCTTACAGTTGCATCGGCACGTATTGGGTGCACTTGTTGCCACGGTACACGTATTGGGTCCACTTGCTCCCACGGTATTGGTGGGGTTGCCTGCAGACCATACACGATAAATATTTCTTGGGAGCTCATACTCCCTCTATACTTTATACAAGGGATCATAGATTGTTTTAAAGAAATTAAAAATAAAAAAAGATTATAATGTTTCTCAAATGTAGGGAGTAGTGATGGTTAGGGATAAAATAGAGGGAAATGTAAATAAAAGGTAGGGACTAGGGATGGTTAGAGATAAAATAGAAAAAAATATAAATTAGAGGTGATTGATGTATAAGTAATCTTATAAAATCTCTTATATTATTAGATAAATTTAGAAATTTAGAATGCATGTAATATATAAGGACGGACGGAAGGAGTATATACGAACAGCAACTTGGTGTCTAGGCACCCAAATCGATACCGTTGATGTGATTGAAAAGTTGAGCCGTTTGACGTGTATATTACCATACCAAAAAGAAAGTATTTTTAAGATATCAAACTCAGGAAAAAAATGAAATTCAATTTGAGTTTAACTAGTTCAGCTAGTTTCATGGCTTATATGATAATAATTGAACATAATTCAAAATTTATTTATTTTAGTTCAAAACATTTATATTAGATATATGAAAATTCATAATTAAACCAACAACATTTATATAAGCGCGTGCATCAGACGATATATTTTAGGTGAAGTAGGTGCCCAGGAACGACCCAGGCGGTTAGCAGAAGTAATTTGTCCTTGTTAGCGGAAAAAGTTATAAAAGTTTAATTGCAAGTATTTTAGAACTTATCTACGTAAGAAGAAGGGTGACATCCCAACTATAAAGAAATACTACATATATTATTGAAAACTTCAAACCGCCAGGTCAAGGCTGTGGAATTGTAAAAGCCAATGGATGACTTAAGACCCTGTTCTTTTCAGCTTAAATAAGCCGCTTGTTTTCTCGTATTCTATATGCACGCTTTCTAAAATGCTAAACGATATGTTTTTTTAAAAATTTTCTATATAAAAGTATCTCTAAAAAAGCAAATAGATCCTTTTTTAAGTTTTTAATAGTAAATACTTAATTAATCACGCGCTAATAATGGTTCTTGTTTTGCGTGAAGCTTATAAGCCAGAAAAATAAACACCTTCAAACACCACCTTAGGGTGTGTTCTAAATAGCTTTTTGGCTTGGCTACTCTCTTTATTTCCGTTAGCATGTTTTTTAAACTGCTAAATGATATGTTTTGTGCGACAACTTTCTATATATAAGTTGTTTTAAAAAAATCAAATAAATTATTTTTCAAGTTTATAATAATTAAAAATTAATTAATTATGTGCTAATAACTTGTCTTATTTTATATGCCGGGATAAGCTGGGCCAAATGAGCCTCATGGAACGAAGCCTTAATTTGTTAGGGATCCAAGTTGATCGTGGCAAAATCATAAACAGTTATACTTAAAGATTTCCAACATGCAATGGTGGTTAAAATAGTATAAACAAATACAGAAGATAGAAGAGTACTTTTTTAAAAAATAGATTAAAACCCGGCCTTTAGCTATACCAAAACGGATGTACGCAGCCAAGAAAGAGGAGTACCTGGTTGAACTATCGGAGCACGGTCACGTTGCGTTGGCGCTGCATGCTGTTGATTTCCCCCCGTTGTAATGACTCGAGTCGAAGAGAAGTCTGAAAAGAGAAGAGAGGCTAAGCGCCATACATATAATCAAAGAAAATTAAGCAAATTTCACAAACCACAGGTTTTGAGATATCCTTAAAACATTTACGTTCTTTTTAAGGAACACTAGGTTTTAGGACAAAATGCTTCATAAAACCCCACATGCATAACTAAATCATTTGTTTGGCTATAACATTTATACATATTACATGTATAAAAAATAATATGTTGTATTTTCTAAGTAGATACACACATTGCCCACTTTCTGAACAAACATCTCTTGCCAATTATATTAAGTTTAGGTTTACGTAATTCCTTCAAGATGATGTTACTATCATGGTTTGCATCTTAATCTTTTTCATCATGAATTGAGGGAGTTAATCATGAATTGGGGGAGTTAGGAAGGAAATAGAGTAAATAGTAAAGGAATGTGTATTTTCAGCCTCTAATTAATGAGTGTATATGCTTGGAAATATTGTGTAATACAGTGAAATTTAAGTATTTTGCACAAAGATGAGGTTTTGTGAAACATTTTGATCTAAAAACCAGGCTTCCTTGAAACAAATTGAAAAAAATTATGGTTTTGTGTTATAAATGCTCTCAAACCTGTGGTTTTCTGAAATTTAATCAAGAAAATTTAAGAGGGACAAAAGGGAATTTCAAGTTTTGCATTCGGTGGAGATGTTGAAATATTATTATAGAATTTTAAACAAAAATTGCCTCTTATGAATGGACTATTCCAAAATTAAAGGTTCTTTTCCTTCTAGTGATCAACTTCAATTAGACAGTCGCTCCTAAATAACTGTTTTTCTAAACTTTATTAGACAGTTCGGAAAATGAGCCGGCTCACAACTAGTAGCTTGCAGGTTGCAAGCCAATTATCTGAATCCTGCAAATCGTGCTCAGTTTGCAGGAAGTGATGTTGAGCATCCCGTCCACGCTAACTCAGATCTAAACGCGTACCCATCACGAATTCTTTTAATTATATTTTGCCACAAAATGAACTATATAAATATATATAAGGGATAGTCGCTAGTTCTCACAACTTTAAAAACCGATTTTTTCAGACACCCCGGTTCCATTTCTACATGCAAGTTATAAGAAAATCCGCTTGAGATAATGATAAGATGTCATATGGTTTAAAACAAACAGTGCAGATTGATTTTCACAAACGGTCCTTTAATAAAATTGCATATGGAAATAGCGCTATTTTCACAGTGAAAATCATGATTTTTGTAGATGGTCATATCAGAGAACCATCTGTAAAAATAGGCTATTTCCACGGGCAGTTCTCTTAGAAACTGTTCATGACAATCATGATTTTTACAGGCTAGTATGAAAAAGGTAAACAACTCTATTTCAAAAAATCATAACTTTTTAATATGAAGTCAGGTGGGGATAATATTTATATGAAAATTATAGCCTCAACGAGATTTACAATTTTTTAGTTGATTGTCTTTTCATTTAAAATTATTTCGAGTGTTAAATATACAATACATGTTTTGTAGAGATGAAGTTAAAAGAATAGCCTCCCTTCTTTAGTCAAGTGTTTAATAGGTGATATAAGTACCAGACCTGTGGAGAGAGAGGTCCAATATATTGCACACACACGTATTCCGTGTGAAAAATCACATGACTTGTAAAATGCAAAATAATTTTTCTATTTTTTTACGCCTACAAAATTCTAAAGCTGCCCCTGGAAATATTGAATTTCCACCTGCAGGAAAGCAACCGACAGTGGAAATGCATTTCTAGAGGCAGTTGTCTTCCTTAGGAAATACAACATTTATATAGGCTATCGGATAAATAACTGTGCAAATGTCATTTTAGCTGCCTGTAAAGATGACTTTTTAAGTAGTGTCCGTTGAAACTTTTTTATGTAAAAAATTCCTTTCCAATTAAAATCCATATTTCCTCCGTAAATCGTATACTAAAGGAGACCTTAGCGACCATATTCAAATTCTACTTGTCTGTCTTATTTTTGACACGACGTAGAGCAGCACTCAGCCCTTCGGACCAAATTAATTCCAGCTAGGTTAAGTTGATATAAAGAAAACATGGAGGCGTCTAGGTGTCACTTGAGTGGTTTTTAAAATGACTAGAACAAGTGTCCGTTGCAACAGGTCTATGCTTTAGACCCTAACACCTTTTATGTGTAGTATCAGGACGTATTAGATCATGACGTTGGCTCGTGTTGCTAGCTATTATGTCATGCTTGCTAACATGTTATAGAAATTGTTTCATCCTAAATCGCGGAAGAAAATCGTATGTTAAAAATCATAACTATTGAGCATGTTCTCGTGCAAATCAGAGTTTCTGCAAAAAGATCAGCTTATTCGTTGCAGGATGAGGCGGGTCCATAGGGTTCGCCTTGCTGGCCGACCTAATCGATTGCTCGCCATGCTTAACCACTTTTACGATGATTGCTAGCAAGAAAAAAAATATTAGACAGCTTTGCTTGGATACAATGTATGGAGTGCTGAAATGACGCTAATTGGAAGGCGCAAAGCACATACCAGCTTATTGTTTGACTTGGCAATGATCTCAGTGAAATGAAATGAATGGCTAGTGGTTCTGTAAATTAATTAATTGTAGTATCTTTGTCTTTCACTGTATGGTATTGCCTTGAAAATTTTTGCTCTGCCCGTCACGTGGGGCAACCACGCCGACTTGTGCGGGTGTGACGCATGCGTCAGCTGGGCAAGGGGCGTGATGGGCTGGTTCCGATGCACACACAAGCTAATGTGAGTCATGAGGGCTGTTCTTGCTAGGCCGAAATGTGTTTGCCATGATGTCAGGTACTAGCATCGCTATAACGGATGAAATGCGGGATGATTCGGGCAGCGGTGAGCAGCAGACGCAAGCAACAGCAAGCGAGGCGGAAGCGCTTCGACGGGATTCCAATGAAGAGCGAGAGCTTGGGAGCACCAGTGGAGATTGGAAAGGCCACTGGTAGCAGTGGCCAGACTTGAGGGTGCACGAAACGGCAGCTCCACGTGCGACTATTCAGTTGGCAAGCACAAGGGAGATAGGGTGGAGCTTGGCGGCGTGGCGTACGGTGGAATTAGTGGCCGAAACAAAGTAGAAGCATGGCAGGGCCATTGGGGGTCATGACGGCGGTCTCCGGCGGTGATTTCGACCAAAAAGGAGAGTACCTTTGACGATTTAAGCATGGTCAATTCTTCTTCGGTACCTTCAATTTTGAGGTTGGTAGATTGACGTCGGTGAATTTTGTGGTTTGGGTGCCGGCGCCGACAACGGAGGCCGGTGCGGCTCTTGTGTAGTAGAAGAGGAGGCGTAGGGAGATCTGGATGCATAGCATGCAGAGCTTCGATTGGAGATCAGCTAGAGCGTATGATACACGGGAATGATATGATACCGAATAGGAAACCAAGAAGATAGACAGAAAATATAAAAGCTATGTGAGCTGAGGAAATTGCCATGCAGAAAAAATCGGAGGAAACCGAGTGGGACACGGACGACGGATGGCAGAAACGCTATTCATTTTTATAATAGTAGAGATTTATAGTAGTAAATTATTTTAGATCTAGTAAAATTTCTAAGAAATCATATGTTCAAAATTATACTTTGTTTAGCAATATCTTAAAAAGGTAATAACTTTATAAAACTAAACTCTTTCAATAGACTAAAATTCAATAAGGCTAATTCTTGGGTTGGCTTGTACTATGGCTTAGCTTGGTAAGCAGGCTATAGCCCATTAGAGCCGGTGGCTTAACCCAAGCTATCATTCTGCCCATTGCTAGCGGCAGTGGTGGCTCTAGAAATTTTTTATTAGGTGGTCCTACTTCACACTCCAAAATTCCATGACGCCTCAAATTCAATATACATATGTAAAATTTGCTCAAAATATAACATAAATATGACAATAATATCTCATAATATCGTAAATCAACTAAAGTCAATACTATAGCTAGTGGGTTATACTTGTGGAGTGGAGTGGGTCGATATTTTGTAAGGAAGGAGGGTCCGTATAGGCCGAAATCGAGGGTAGTCCAAGACCCACCTGGACCACCCTCTAGAACTGCCCCTGCTACGTAGCTCTGTCTCATGTGAGCCGCGTCGCTGCCTCTTCTCATTCTCGATTGGGCAGAGGCACAAAGCGCTCCCTCTCTGATTTCTCCCCCTTTCTCGCTGCTCCTATGACCCCCAGCCTGAGGCAGTCGTGGTGGTGGCGTCCTCCTCCTTCCTAAGTCGGCAGCGTCTCCTTCTCCTCTTGATTCCCATCCCCGTCCTCTCCCGCGCCGCCTTCTCCCTAGTATGGCCGGTGCCGCCGTCTCCTCCTCCCCAACTCAATCAGATCCGGTGGGAGGACCAGGAGGCAGGATGGGGTGTGGGAGCAAGCGTCGTTGGGGCACTGGAGGCGGCTATGAGGAGTGGTTGGATATGGGGGGGTTGGGTGGCCAACACAATGGCAACAGCATAGATGAGTGTAGACGCTGTATGCAGTGGTTCCTTATGTTTTTTCTCTGCGGCGGGAGGGATAGGGGGTGGCTTAGCTGGTGAGCTCAGCGGATTGAGACGTGCGCGGGAGCAGATCGAGGCGGCGCGGTGTGGATCGGGGTGGTGGGCCAACGAACTTCTCGGCGGTAGCGTAGATTGGGGCGGCGGAGTTCGTGGCATAGGCCCTTCTTCTCCCTCCTCATCTGTCAGTCATCTTCTTTGTCTTCTCTTTCTCTGTCCCCATTGTTAGCATGCTCGGGGACGTGGGCTATATACGCAAGTGACAGACAAAAGTCAGCATGACATTAGCATGATGCGAGGATGATGTCAGCGTCGGACAAAAATTTTGATAAAAATACTATTTGTTTTTATAATAACAGAGATTACTCAAATTTGTGGTCCACGTTCTAAATCAAATTGACTTCTTTCATCCCCAAAAACCTAATCACCGGGCCACAATAAATGTCCACGATACAATCTGCCCCCAGGTCCCCCACCCTCTTTCGATCGCTGGGCTCCGTCACTTAATTTGTCTGAAGAATATCCTGCAATATTGCTGGTGACAGTGTGACACAGCCCTCTAATCCTTCCCCCAACATCTATATGCCCTGTTGCCTCGTAAGAAATAGGAGGCTAACGGGATGTATCGAAAAATAGATCACGGAGAAAATCCGATTTGACCTTAATTACAAATTACTCGAGTACTACATTTCGAAAGATAACAAAAATAGTTTACATCTCCAGCCATGGCCGTTAGACACATAGGACTCAGCTAATTAATTAGTTCTAATATAAAGAAAGTTATAGGATAAACCCCATCTCACTACAAATGATACCTACATTGATGAAAAGAAATCACAGAGATTCTATCACAAACTCTATAGAAATTAGAACAAAAGACACATAGCTATTCATTACAAGAGTGTAGCAGCGTTATGTATAGTATCTTGCTTTCCTACGATAGCATCGTAGATCAAGATTGGACCCGATCAAATCCTACTAATCTGGCCTGATCTATCTATTATATTATAAAATAGCTCGAAAAGAAGTTACCATGGTTGGTCTAAAGTCCTATAAATTATTATATTAATTGAAAAAAATAAAATCTACGCTAGTAGATCGTAGTGGAATCAAATTATAATGACATAAATTGATAGCAATAGTTGCGCATAAGGTACGTAACTGAAAAAAAAAAGTTATATATTAAACCCAATCCTATTTTTAAGAATTGTATATTAAATCCAATACAATTAGTCTGCACAAAATTGCGCGGACTATTCCTCTAGTTACACTTATGCCACTAGGGTTGCTAGAATTTGTTATTTTGCCATCGAAAAGCTTTTCGGCTGATTGCTCTTGTGCCACTTGATTGGTTAAAATATTGTCAAAATACCACTATACTGTCAAATTTAACTAACATAATCAATTTCACCTGCTTTGACTATCTCTTGGATAGAACTACACTCTTTTTAAGGAAAAAGAAAGAAAAAAAAGAAAACAAAAGGAGACATGGGTGCTGAGGCCCTGGGCCGGAAGTAGTCACTGGCCACGAGATAGTAGACGGTACGTGGGCGCCGCTGGTCCGGCCGCCTGCTGAGAGACCTATTATCCGTAACTGGTGGTAATCATAACTGATCATTAG
The DNA here is from genome assembly GCA_003991445.1 of Oryza meyeriana var. granulata. NCBI lineage: Eukaryota > Viridiplantae > Streptophyta > Magnoliopsida > Poales > Poaceae > Oryza > Oryza meyeriana. The sequence continues at coordinate 81,231 of RYFJ01000989.1, forward strand.
TCAGTGATGAAAAATTATCTATAACGGGTAACACAGATGACTGTCATGTCTCACGGGTTATAATTACAAACTGTCACTCATGAAATTTTATTTTTTTAAATTTTAAATATACAAAAAACCCTAAAATAATTTTAAATTTTACTAGGCATCTAGCCATGGTTACCCATTATTAGTCACAAATTCATATTTTTTCATGGGAATAACACATATACGCAATATATGGGCATCCATGGTTACCTCTCACTTCGTAAAGAGCATCCTTGCCGTATCAGCTTTAGAGCACAAATTGACTACTTTTTTGTTTTTATTCTTTTGATTATTCTTGTCTAAAATGTGTATCAGGTATTTGACACTAAATGATTTTAAATAAAAACATCGTCAATTACAGAGTTGTAGATATCATAGAGCTCTACAATTTGATATAGAACATGTCTCTAGCCAACGTTGTTTGAAAAATTTAAAATTCATTTTTTCTAGATCTCATGACTTATAATGCATGTTCAGGTATATAAACGATCTCAAATGAATATATTGGTAATTATAAACCTATAGATCTTGTCGATCCCTATAATTTTGATATATGGCATGTCTACATCCGATATGGTTTGAAAATTCAAAAATTCGTTTTTTTTCAAAATCTCATCACTTATAAGTGATATTCAGATATGTAAACGATTTTAAATAAAAATATTGTCAATTACAAAGTTGTAGATCTCAGAACTCTACAACCTTGGGACATGTCTCCATCCTAGATCATTTGGAAAATTCAAAAATTTATTTTTCTAATTAGATCCCATCGCTTATAAACGCATATTAGGGCCTGTAAACGATATCAAAATATTGTCAATTGTAAAGTTATAGATCTCATCGAGCTCTGTAACTTTAATATAAAGTTTGTCTTCATCTAGTTCCGTATGAAAATGTTATTAATTTTATAAAAAAATATTATTTTGAGTATTTCTTTATCTGTGATGGTTCACATCTACCGGCCATCACAGATGATATTAGCTGTGACTGGCGGTAGTTGTGAACCGTCACTGACAAGGACTCTCATTTGTAACGGTTTATACTACTACACTTATCACATATGACTTATCATATATGATGGGTCACAACTTTTTATCTGTCACAGATGATCTCGTACCTATGACAAATTGTTCTCCATAACTATAATTTTAACGGGCTAGTTTTTAATCTGTCATAGATAAGTCATCTATAATGAGCTGTATTGGTCCGTTCAGTTAGCTCGTCACAGATGTCCGAATCTGTACGAGTGGACGCATAGAACGGGAGGACGAGCTCGAGTTCGACGGCAGCCGTGCACTTGCTAACATTGATTTGTCCGCAGCACGAACAGAACGATAAGCCATGGGCAATGCCGGACGATGGGCGATTGCTATTTCAAAGGGGATCAGTGTATTCCTTATTAAAAAAATCATGTTAGTATTAGCTATTCATAGAACCAAACGACCGGAACCTTAACGGTGGCAGAGCTAGACATTTTTCTTCCCTTGGTGAGGAGCTTAACGAAAACCACTACAGTATAAAGCGTTGCCATCAAACTTGATGACGAGAGCAAGCCCCAAGCAAGTTGCCCGATGACCCACAAGGCCCAAATTCTTGCTGCGAGCTTGCCGGTTGGATTCCAAGGCTAACCTGCCCGGAAATTTGCTTAATGAAGCAATGTTTCTATACACAAAAAGTTTATGTATGTCTGATTCTGATTTAAATTCAAAATCAATTTTCTTACGTAGAATGTCTATATTAAAATTTTTAATATATAAACTTTCTAGGTAGGTCAAACACACGTAGCCTAGATGCGCAGAGGTTCATCCATTAGATTTATCTATTTCCTAACGTGTTGGACGCTGCTCGGCCAACGAAACCTGCGAATAGCCATCATGAGCTGAGCCGCTATATAATTTCTGGGGTCTACTGGCCCCAATAAAAATTTATAAACACCATGATAACTACTATTAATCACTATTAAAATAACCCCATGGTGGAATGAGGGTGAGCCTGGTGATTTTCTTCTCTAGTTCCGTCCCTTAGCAGCCACCCACCCCTTCTCACGATAGGTAAATCCATCCCTCCCATATATTGTAGGGATTATTTACCTTTTACAATGAAAAAACATCCTGCTGTATTTTTTAACTGCAGAAAACGAAAAAAATTCCTAACAGACTATGTACATGATAGAAGAACTTCTAGAACAAAAACAATAGTGCACATGCATGTAACCAGCGAGAACCTCTAGACCCTAATGGAAAAGTACCGTTTGGGCTCGGGGGTGGAAGATTCGACATGGCTGCAGTGCTGCACCCTTGAGAAGAACGCGCGCCGGCGAAGCGAGATGAGCCCTGATCGCACTTTGTCCATGCCGTCGCATGCGTTAGGGTTAGCAATTCCACAGTAATCATAGCTAGCTGAACGTGAAGTCGTCAGTTGACCCCCACGATTTCCGAGTTTTTTTTTGGTAAGTCAACTGCTTGCTCGAATTTAAATGTGGGGCTGGGATTAATGAGCCCCTTTGAGGCTCATTATGGAAGATCGTCAAGAGGGGTTTTTTTTATACAAGATCATAAATTACAACTATATTCTAGATATCAACCTTATTTTCTTTGTTCTAAAATATAGCTAACTATAAGTATTTTTAGGAATTAAAAAATAGGGTGAATGATTTAAAATGCCCTTACTAATAGATAGTAGGGTGATGAAAATTAAAAATAATATATGGGTGGGCTGCAGGTCTCAAAAGTTGGTACGATGATTGGATCCACTGGGGATAGCATAGCAAGTAATTCATAGCAAGTAATTCAGTAAAAGTCACTGTCGATGTTTGATATCGGCAATAATAATATGGGGCTACTCGTAAGATCTAAACTTGATGGATTGCAAAGAAATACGAAACGATTTATCCTGGTTTAGGCTCTTGAAGTGAGGTAATACCCTACTTCCAGCTATTGTGTATTGCCTTTGAGATTTCTCTAGGGAGATTGTCTCAGTTGCCCTCAGGGGACGCCCTACCTCCCCTTATATGCCAGGAGGGTTAGGGTTACAGGGTAGGAATCCCAGTCGGACTCTGACTAAGAGATTTCCTTCTAGGAATACAACGTGCCCGATTAGAACTATATCCTTTCCTTGTCATACAAGGTAATATATGCTGAGTCATATTGTATCTCTAATTACAAGGTTAGGCCCATCCTCTGTCCGAGTGGTCTCAATGCTTCTCATAAGGTACCCGGGGCCCATGGCCTCTATAGCAGCCCCTAAGATTTTCATAGCTGAGTCATAACTGATGCCGAGTACTCATCCTCCTTGGGGAAAACTTCCCGAGTGTCTTGCTCCCGAGTTCTCGTTGTCCGAGTATTTCTTCTCCAAGTTCTGCTTCATATCGGCTGGCAACGAGGTTATGAAGGACTTCATGGTAAAATACGAATAGTGTGCGCCTGAATAGGCTCACCTATTAGGTGTAGCCCCGACTTTGTGCTTAATTATGAAACAATTAAACATAAAGTCAAAGATCTTTAACCTTTTATCCTTTCCCGAGTAGTGTACTACTCGGAAATTAGACTCTTCAGCATCATATCAGCGGAAAGAATTTTTGCTCCGGGCAATTGTTGGCTAAACATGTAAGCCGAGTACCACTTCATGGATTTTAACCCAATGTGTGGATTGAAAATTTTCATGTCAAGTGTGCACGATTAATTTGATCGGCCTCGGTTTGCATGACCGATGGACGTCTAGTAGTTGCATTACTTTTTCATAGGATATTGTGAACCCTAATCCTTGTCGCTCCACTAATGAGATACTTCGGTATCCATGCTCTTCGGGCACGAGTATCGGTCAAACCCCACATTTCACTACCATATGTCGACTATGGAAAAATGGTTTGAAAACTATTTGGAAAACCCGATACATGGTATTGGGGGGTTTAAAAAGGGAAAGTTGTTGGCAAAAGCTCACGATACGGTATCATTGCCTATGTGGCTTGGTTTCATATTTGCATATAAGGACCGATTCCTTGAGGAATTCCATCCGAACATCTTACAATGCGACCATATGGGTGTTGTGGTGCACCCTTGACTAAATAATTAGTTGGTTCAGGGAAGCTCGTGTGCCGATAGATGAGGATCATCGGGGTGTAGAATAAGGCGTATGATAAGGTTGCTATGGATTAATTGAGATGCACTAGGTGCCCCAAAATCTTAGGCAAGGGAAGCAAAAGCTCACCCAAATTGCTTAGGCTTGACAGTGAGCTCAAGTGGTTGAACCATTGATCCAGTAGATCACTATGGACCTTTCTAGTTGGCATAGGTGATGCTGGGTCTGCTTTGGAAAGGTCTTGTCACGAACCTCTAATATTGTCATGTATTGAAGTAAGCTCGCGTTGTATAGGTAAAGTGTGCAACATCTGTAGAGTTTAACTAAACTGTTGGAACGGTCGTAACCGTGGTTAAGGGCAAATATGAGGTGATTCTCTTAGGTAGATTTGTTTGTCTGTGCTTCATGAAAAATTGATTTGTGGGAATGGAAATCATTGCTAGAGTCGGTATGTGTGACTGACGGATGACATGGGTGGTTTGAAACGGGCCTATGTGACCCAGAATGTCAGACGACATCATAGAGTAGGCTTCCTGAGAGGAAGCGGATGGCTTTAGGATGTTGACCGCTCGAAAGAGCCAAGGATAAAGAAATGTTGAGCAGAAGGTTTTGAGGGTGAGATGACAGACAATGGTATTTGAGGAAGTGAGATGGAAACTAATAGAGGAAAAGAGGAGAAAATAAATACAACTAAAATTTTTCTTTTTCGCTTGAGTTGTTACAAAGCAATTCACGGACGGATCGAGACGGTAAGTCTCTTTCCAAAATGTATTTATAAGAACTCACACTTAGAGATTTGAAAAATGTCTAAAATAAAAGATTTTCAAAATGAACCCAACCTTTGAATCTTGCATAATTACATTCTCAGTGGTTTACGGAGTACGAAAGTACTAACCCTTCTATTTTGTTGTTTTTCTTTCCCTTTCTAAGTACTGGTTGAAGATGGCGAATATTAGGGTTTCATCCCTAGACCCAAGCCGCTACTCGTGGATTAGTGTTCTAGCTACGCTATGTTCCAATGTTGTTGTTTCTCTGATGAAGGTTGTCACTCAAGTATTACCCGAGGTTGTAACATAAATGTATAAATTTATTATTAGTGTTGCCATCATTCATCATGTTACTATGGGTACCGGCTTTGTATTTTCCCAGGACTGATACCGGCATCATGATTACGCAAGAGACGGTTCACCGTTTCTCCCGTGATGCACCCTCCTTAGCGTTGTCTATACGGTGATGCCAGGACGGGGTGTGACACCTAAAATACTCAAGCCGTTACACACAGAACGTGTGTAATCATAAGTTAAAATGGGAGCTGTCTTTTGTTTTTATGTGATGTCAAGCATTCATGTTTAGATGGGTATGATTAACTACTTAATATTTGGTTGTTTCTACTTGATTTATCAAAATGGCTTGATGCATTGTCTTTGTCGAAAATAATGGAGTGTCGTTTGTTTGTGTCAAATGTACTAGTTGAATTTCCTGTGTAATTGGGTGGAGAGCTATCTGAAATAAAACTTTATTGTATTTGTTATACACAACTCTATCTTTATTTGCAAAAGTACAGTTGCTGCAGGAAGCCTGGAATCAATTTGGATGTCGAGAAGATTTGATACACCAACATATTTCTGTATCAATCAGATGCTTCCTATGCTTGGAATATATGTGAGGTTTGTTTGAAACAGATTATTGAGCGGATTATTGATATAGATTATCTAGTTGATTATAGTAATAAATTAAATAGTTTAAAAAATAAACTTCATAAATAGTTTAAAATAAGTAGTTTACGCAATGCAGTAGAAGAAAGTTTTTTTTAAGAAAAAGTATTTTTTAAAGCATAGAATAAATAATCCGTTTTAATAATTTGAAAATAACAGGGGCTCCTTAGTTGCGCTGAATTCGACCTGTTTGGTGTACCGGCCAGCTCCCGACGGCCTCTTTTGCCACGGTTGGGCTTCTGCTGGTGCGTAGGTAGTAGGATCTTGGAAGCGAACTACCGATCATCTGAACAGCAATGGGAGTGAAGACGGAGATTCATTGTGAGCATGGCGATTGAAGGTTATGCTACAAGATCTGGCCTTTCACTACTATCAAAACGGAATGTTCCTGAGATGTATGGGGAAAGTTCGGTGTCAACAATCCAAAGATCGATTGCTAGCCTGCAAACTGCACACCACACCACCGGCGGTCGTGCCAGAAATGCAGATATACTGCCAATGCAACTAAAAGGGAGATGGATTTTTTCGATATCCCCTTGTTTCTTATATGCATTTGTATGCCATTCAAACAGTTGTGAAAAGTTATAAAAAAGAGTTGATAATATAAATCAATATGTAATAGATCCCTTTCACAAACATATAAGATTAAATTCGATTTGTACAAGTTGAAAAAAAATAACAAACTAAACTCTAACTAGTTCATGCACTATTCATGTTTATATTAGTTTTTTAATTTATGTGGATCAAATTTAAACTTGTATATTTGAGAAGTGATATATATCTATATATGTTGTTTTTTTCACAATTTTTCACTAATGTCATGCAGTATATGAGGGGATATCCCCTTAAAAGGATAAAAAGACTTTCCCAACTGAAAGTATGCAAACCAGTGTGTTCAAAACCTCAACGAGCTTGCTTCAAATTAATTAACCTTTTATTCTGACCGATTGATCGATCGCTACTTGGCACCACCAATTAATCCAAGCTCCAGTGAGCAGCAGTGCTCCATGATCAGAATAAAGTGAAATACTGGCCACGCCCTACATGCATGAGCTTGGCATTAGGTAGTGTTTTTTTGGGCTTATTGTGTGGCTTAAATAAGTCGCACGTAAAACGAGGAATGTTATTAGCGTGTAATTAATTAAGTATTTAGTATTAAAAAGTTGAAAAATAGATCTATTTGCTTTTTTAAGCTACTTTCATGTAGAAAATTTTTGTAAAAAACGCACCGTTTATCGTTTTGGGAAGCGTGCGCGCGGAGTAGGAGGAAATAAGCTGCTGGGAATAAGCTGCTGCGAACACTGCCTCTCGTAACACTTTCCAAATGGTCGACATGGTTCATGAGCATGAAAGCACGATCCTAGCCTAGCCATGCAAGGCCATCTCGTTTTTTATTTGTGAACATGGCATAGTGGACAACATCAGCTACGAGAACAATGCGCAGTTATTTCAAATACATGGATCCATATATACATTCTGAAACGTATTTAAGTTTTGGTACATTTTGATGTGTGCAATACTGCTTGAAACGAGATGTTCGTGTATATACATGATCACCATTTATGATCTATGAAAACGGAGCAGATATATATAGTTTCTGCCTCCCAAAAAAACGAATATGGATACAATTTAGAGTGAATAATTTGGATAGTTTAAGATACAGATGCAGATAATTTTTCTTAGATGTGAATATGGAATTATCGATACTGTTTCTGGTTCATACAGATACAGATAATAATATAAATAAAAACATTGATATGCGGATCCGCGCCAAAGACATGAACCATATCTCATTTGTCCCTAACTTTATACCTTAGCCCACCTTTTTAGATTTTAATACTAGCTCATCCCAACTAACATTAATCCACGCTAATAATAATATTTAAACTTGTAAATATCTTTTACGGATTATACTATATATTATATATTATGATATCAATTAGATATGTATTTATGTTGCTAATGTTGTATGTATAGAATTTAATGGACATTGGTTAGTCATTATGAAACTTTTTATACGAAACAAGCTAATTATATGTGATGAAATTTGTTTCTATTAGAAGTTTTGGTAGGTTTTGTGTTCCGAGAAATATTGTTTCCGTATTCATATTCTATAGTCAGTCATTTGTATCCGGGATAATTCATATTTGTTTTCGTTCCCGAGTTATTCACATTTGTTACCGTATCGGGCCCAAATATGAAAACCAATATACAAGTATTATCCGCATCCGCTTAGTTTTTATCTCTATTTTGAGGATATCGATGGACCAAGCAAATATGGGAAGTCTCGGCTGGGCAGTGGACGCCTGCCGTTGATCTCTCCAAAAAAACAAACTGTGAGCGAGTGGTGTTGGCGCAGAGGACGACGCCGACGCGGCTTGCAAAGCTCCTCCGCCCGCGGGCTGCCGAGAAAATACGGCCTGTTTCGCGTGATCTCTTGAGCGTGGCTAAGGGCCCGGGGGTACAGCTGGGTGGTGGTGGGCTGGGGCGCAAACGCGCGTACGGTCGTTGCAGCGAGCGATTTATCACTCGCGCGCGCGGTCAGCATCCTGGGGCCCTGTACCACGAAAAGTTTGGCGTTTCCTGTACTACGAAATGCAACCGAAATTCTGTAACAGTAACACTGCCGATTGAGAGCTCACGGCAATCTGAACAGGGACTACAATGGAGACGGAAAGTAGCACCCAAAAACAGCCCAGGCCAAGCATATATTTATAGGGACGTGCGGAGATTCGTTGTGAGCTTGGCGACTAGATAGGTTTATCCTACAAGATATGGCCTTTTTCTACACCAGAACGGAATGTTGCTGACTGCTGAGATGCATGAGAAAGGTTTTGATTCAAGAATCCAAAGAACGGCTGCTAGCCTGCATGCAGAGTGCACATCACTGGCGATCGTGCCAGAAATGGAGCAGTACTGTCTACTACCATTCTGCCGGTGCAAGCATCCAGCCCAGCTGCCCAGTGTTCAAAACTTCAAAGAGCTTTCACCAAATTAACCTTTTATTCTGGACCGATCGATCGAATGGGCTGCTAGTTTGCAACTACCAATCCAACCCCCAGTGCTCCATGATCAGGTTCAGTGGACTCAGCATGCACTAAATGAGTGTGGCATATTAAGATCGATGTCGTAGCACTTCCCGAATGTTCGACATGGTATATGAGCCATGAAAGCATGATCCTGGCCATGCAACTATGCAAGGCCATCTCGTTTGTGATTTATGAACATGCATGACATAGAGGACAACATCAGCTAAGAGAACTAACGCACAGTTATTTCGAACTTCGCTTTTTTTTTTATTACTTTGCCAAGCGCATATATTGGGCATATGCAAGCCCAATCAAACATCATTACATATAATCATAAAAACAAGCTTTTGTATACACCAATGTTACACAATCATATATAAGTTCACAAATCTCATAGCAGAATTGCTCCATTTCAGAGTATAGAACTAGTCGTGACCACCACCTCCACCGGATCCATACCCATAGCCAGAGCCAGAGCCATAGCCAGATCCTCCACCTTGGCCGCCACCACCTCCACCACCACCACCGCTGCCATATCCTCCGCCATAAGCACCACCTTGGCCATATCCGCTGCCAGAGCCATAGCCTGAACCGCTACCATACCCACCACCTTGGCCACCGCCACCATGTCCACCTCCACCCCCACTAGCACCACCTGCACCTGATCCGTATCCAGATCCATAACCCTCACCTGAGCCATACCCAGATCCCGCACCACCACCTTGACCACCGCCGCCTCCACCGCCTCCGCCACTTCCATAACCACCAGCGCCAAAAGCACCAGAGCCATATCCTGATCCAGAACCTTGTCCAGAACCATATCCAGAACCAGACTCACCACCGCCGCCGCCACCCCCACCGCCGTGGCCATACCCGCCAGCACCACTACCACCTCCCTCGCCATACCCAGACCCAGAGCCATATCCTGATCCACCATAACCACCTCCTCCGCCACTACCACCGCCGCCTCCTCCACCGCCACCTGCTCCACCAATGCCATACCCCATGAGAGTTCTAGCGCTGGTGGTCATTTCTACACTGAGGAGGACAAGGATTGCCAGAGCAAAACACTTAGTAGCCATCTTTACTTGCAAGGTAGCTGCTTCACTGCAAGTGCAGCCGTGTGACGAGAGTGAGGAGATGCCCAGTGGTATTTATAGGGCGCTTCTTGTGTTTCTGCATGGCTTGATCCACCAGTAGCTCACTGAATGGTTCAAAGCTAAAGGCCACAACAATGCAGCACGTAGATAGCACATAAGAGTTTGGACGCGTTTGGTGTGAAACGAGGACCAGTAGTGTTGTAGTGCTAGTGGTTATCGCCTTTCTTGACGTTTTAGAGGGCGGTGTGTGATGTTACTTGTGTTGGGTTTGCTAGCTTTATGCTTTCCTTTTTCTTGCTTTTCTGGAACCACATAACTGGTGTATGAGTGTATCAGTGGATGCCATACACTACCATACTCACATTCACACACAGCTAGTCAGCTGATCATTAGTCAATCAATTCAGTTATTAGCTTCACACAGGCAACATGATTAATTGGCCTCGCAATGTCATATGCAAAACTGCAACAGAGTACGAATCACCATCAGAATGAACTGGAAACACGTATGATGGCACTGTAAATTTGTAATCCTTACTAAAACTAAAGAAATTTTAATTTTGTTTCTTTGAACACGTCACATGTTTCAGTTGAGGAATAAGAAATGCTTGGATGGATCATCAAGCATATATAACCAACATGAATAATATATACATTAGCAAGGTATTGGTAGACACCGTTATGCTACTAAGTAGTGCTCCTTCGGGTTATAAATATTTGACGTTTAGAATAAAATTCGGTCAAACATTTAAAATTTCAGCCATCAAAAATTTCTTAAATGTTTAGTTTGAAAACAAAAGAAACAGGATGTGGATTTACCTCAAAAAGTAATATCATAATATCATAGACTTATTAGAGTTTATAAATTTATTCTAATCTAAACTTAATCACCGGAGTTTTAAAAGTTTGGATAAATATTATCCTACACGTTAAATATTTATTAGCCGAGAGGGTGACAGCAGTCGTCAAGCCGCCAGACAAATTGCATGTTACATCGACTGACAAATTGCGTTTGCCTCTCAGGAAACAAATTCAGACTTGAATCGGGAGAGTGATCGATCAATGCGAATATGTAAAGAAATTGAAGATAAGGATTAGACAGAGAACAAATAGCTGCCAGCCATGGACTGACTGCTGTGTTGTCTGATTGTTACAAATATCAGGTTTTAAGTGACCGGCGTTACAAGTGACAGGAAAAACAATTACGGTGTACAGAGGAAAAGGATAAGAAAACAGAGGAAGCTGCCAAGAAGCACTGCATATCTTGCGACCGAAAAAACTGGACCTGAAATAAGATGATTTGCTAAATGCATGTTCTCTTTGCGACTGCAAACCAGCGTTAGAAATGATTTATTCTATCAGTGAGCCTCGATCAGGACCAGATGTTTATACGCGCATTTTTACCATTAGTTAGCCTCGATCACAGTATCACACTGGGTACGCGTATAGCAGAGCAGATTACACCTAAATTGGATTCTGGAGGAGAGTTTCATGAAAACAATTATCAAATTTCACAATGATGATGCCACACTAAGAAGTCCTAGGCCAGAAGAGAAAAGAATCAAATTTCATGAACACATGGTCCTGATATTACCACATAAATGTGTAGAAACAAAACTCAGAGATCAGCCGATACCCTTCAGGTTCAGGAACCTTGTTTTTTTTTAGGAAAAGATTCAGGAACTGTTGTTGAACGTATGTGTTAGAGATAAATTCTTCTTTCGGAAGGCCGGCCAAGCTGACTCGCGTTATATTGATAGAAAAAAAACCAACGACAGCCAAGAGGAGTGGTTGAAAGCAAAAACCAGAAAACTGTACAAGCTTGACGGCAAACATGCTTGCTCGTCAGTAGACCACATAAACAGCCATGTACATTTACTAACAGCATGTAGAGTTAGAGATATACTAGTCACTTTTTAGTTTGTTTCTATCAAACTTATCTGTACTAATTTCTACCATAAATATCACTGATCAATGGAATATGACTCAAGCGGTCTTTCCCCAAAACCTAAAGTATGAATAGCTAATCACCAGTCGAAATGGTGCTGACGAAGTTTTATTTGGTTAGTTTCTCATCTGTATCATGATTTTTTAACACCGTGAAATTAAACGAACATGTCCGAACCTACAAATGCTTGCTCCAGTGTGTACAATAACTCAATATCACCGAGAGTTAACAAGTCCAGTCTGCATACCTACTGTGTAAACAACTAGGAGAAGTGTCAAATATATGTGCTTGCATATCAATCTTAGTGAGCAGCTCTGTGAATACAGACGTATGATCTTAGTAAAAAGATCGTTTTATTTACTAGGCTTTGCCAACTTATGTCAAACGGCAAGCCAGTACAGTACGTGCTATCGATACAATCCGACAAGCTCTTCGTAAATTAAGCAGCGAGAGAAACTCATCACTGATCACGGTTCAATTATTACAATAGGTTACTGCAGCTGGTAGAGAAAATGAGCTTAGTGGTGTCCGTTGCCTCCGCCAGAGCCATATCCAGAGCCAGAACCATAGCCGGAACCTCCACCTTGGCCTCCACCACCACCACCACCGCCACCGCTTCCATAGCCTCCACCATGAGCACCACCTTGCCCATATCCACTGCCGGAGCCATAGCCTGAGCCGCTACCATGCCCACCACCTTGGCCACCACCCCCTCCTCCGCCGCCACCTTGTCCACCACCACCGCCAACACCACCAGCACCTGAACCATAGCCAGAGCCAGACCCATGGCCGTAGCCGCCAGCACCACCACCTTGGCCACCACCTCCTCCACCACCTCCTCCACTACCATAACCACCAGCACCACCGGTGCCTGCTCCATAGCCAGAGCCTTGCCCAGACCCATAACCAGAGCCCGCGCCACCACCCTCACCACCACCGCCGCCGCCACCACCACCATGCCCATAGCCTCCACCGGCAGCACCTCCACTACCACCTCCCTCACCGTACCCAGATCCAGAACCATAGCCCGACCCACCATAACCGCCACCGCCTCCTCCGCCACTACCACCACCTCCGCCTCCTCCTCCAGGGCCATAACCCAAGAGGGTTCTAGCACTGGTAGTCATACCAATGCTAAGGAGGACAACGATGGCAAGGGCCAAATGCTTAGTAGTAGCCATCTTGACTCTGAGCTTTGCTACTTCAGCGAGTAGTGTGGTTAGAGCAAAGGCAAGCTGGGGTATTTATAGGGTGCAACTCGTGTGCATGGCTATCTCAGATGTTCATCAATCTGCATGGTCCAAAACTAGATACGTAGAGCTTAGACTTTGGACGCATAGCATATGGGTGTGAAATGATGACCAGGAGAGTGCATGGAGTGTTAGTAGCTGTTGTCCTTTAATTCCTTTTGACACTGGGAGAGCGGTGTGGTGATGTTACTGATTTATTGTTATTGTTTTGCTTTGTGTTTACTTTTGCTTTTGCTTTTATGTAATCAGGTAGAATTATTCGGTTTTGCTATTGTATTCTGTCCATACTTCAAGGTCATCTGATGTTGTTTTCATGAGAGCGACTCCGGTCGGTTTTGGCGATTGGATCGAATCCGTTGGCTGCTGCCTGTAAGAGATAATTAGGCATGGTTTATAGTTAGTCAATTAATTAGTATACATTGATGTACTTAATGTGATCCATGTGCTAATCAATTCATCAGTGATGTGGCACACATGCACCTATTCTGCTCCCATAGTACCTTTAATTTCTAGTTGGAGCCTAGTCATACGATTTAATTACTATCTTGCCAAAATATTAAAATAGTTAGATTTGTGCCATAATAAAATTACATTGTAAATTATTCCCACAGTTGTCGTTTCATTACTTAGCATTTTTTACTTACCAGTTCTGATTTCGACTTAAATGCATCATGTTAAACACGATCTATGACCTATTTGAGCGAACGTTAAGTGAGTCTCGTGACCTAATATACTTGTCAAATGAAAATGCATCACCGAACCATGATGTTGTTCTTATGACGCAATACTGCACTCAGAAGAAAATGCATTACTACTGGCTCTGAACTATCTGCCCTTCCTGAAATTCATAACTTGCCCTTGCAAACGAAATTACATTTAATCAGTAGTCAAAAGTATATAATCGGCAAGAGAAAACTTAACATCACTTCATCGATGACCTATCTCATTCTCCTGTGGCTAACCTGGATAGGACATAGTACACCACCACCCACCTCTAGGGGGTGGAAATTTGGCTCCGGCTTGGCTTGGCTTGAAAGCCAAATGAGTCGATACCAAGCTAGTTTACGAGCTACTCTGTGACTTGTTTGGCTTGGAGCATCCCTAGGGTGACCTGGTGCAGCCTGGTCCATTAGCGGTCTCTGTCCCAAGAGAAATAAAAACCTTAGGTCCCTAAACCTACATATCCAATTAGGACATAATCCCTCCATTTCGGATTATAAATCGTTTTGACTTTGGTTAAAATCAAACTCTTTCAAGTTTGATCAAGTTTATAGAAAAATATAGTAATATTTTCAAGACAAGAAAAATATGCTATAAAAATATATTCAGTTTTAAATTTAATAAAACTAATTTGTTGTTGTAAATATTGGTATATTTTACTATAAATTTGGTCGAACTTAGAGTAGTTTGACTTCGACCAAAGTCAAAATAACTTATAATTTGAAATGGAGGGAGTACTCAAGAGCAGCTGAGCAACTGTCAAGAGACTCACAGCACAGTCGCCCATGAATCGTTTGACACCCCGTCCGCCTCTGCAGAGCTCCCGCATAGCCACACTGGCAATGGTGACGCTGTCGCCCCTTGCCATCTCTCCCTCGCGCGCCGGGGGAGGGGGCGGGGGGCTCGCGAGTCGTGCTCGACCTCCCCCCTTGTGGGCGCAACTGGTGGCCTACTGCCTCACCCTCGTTCCTCACCGTGACACTGCCACTCTTGCTCATCCTCCTGGAGTCCTAGTCACCACCATCGTGACATCTTCCCCTGAGTCCCTAACCGGCTGATCTCTCCACCTTGAGTCACCAGCTCATAGTAACCACTGTTGTCTAGGGAATATGAAGAACCACAGCCGAACTCCCACCTTGATCTGCTGCATGTAGCCTCTTGGAACTCCCTTGGAAGTGTTTTTGTTCGTAGGCTCGAGCTAGCTCGAGCTTAAGAAGGAGCCAAGCTGAGCTGCTCTTTTAATTAGCTTTTGACACCAACCAAGCCAGGTCGAGCCTCTCTTCTAGCAAACTTCCACAAACTGAGCCGAGCCAACTCAGCTTGTTTCGATCCCTACCCACCTCTCCAGGCAAGCAACCCGACTTCCACACACGGATACCATTTCTAATAACTAGGAAGAAAGCCCGTGCACATGTGCGGGCACCTTATTAAAAATTGCTTAAAATTGTATTTTGAATGTTTATGTATGGGTGACTTTTTCTTGAAATATTCTTTGACTCTATTCTAAACCTGTTTTTTGTCAATAATACGTTTGGGATTGCTACAAACGTTGGTTATGATTTTCTTCTACTTTCCCTTGCAACATATAATTTCTAAACTAAAATTACTTGAAACTGTGCAGTGTTGAATTTATGATAAAATATTGTGTCGCAACAACGGAGTTGGTTCCTATGGAACTATCATTTGTACTATGAGCGTTTATTTTTTGGAGTTTCTAAATTTTAAGTAACAATTTTTCTTGCATACTATAGATGTCTTTATGGATTTTAGGATATCTTACTTGAAGATATTTTCTATTAAAAATATGGCTAATATCAAAGGCAGAAATGTTTTTATTTCTATAATTATCAATAGCATCATTTGTGGATGGATTTGTTTGGTTTGTTTGTACATTTGTAGATTAATTTAGCTTTGCATATTTGGAAATTTCTATGATTATGTGGAGGCCATGGGTCCCGGGTACCTCATAACAAGCATATGGGCCACTCAGACAGAGGATGGGCCTAGCCTTGTAATTAGAGATATGATAGAACTCGGCAGACTTAGCCTTGTACGACAGGGAAAATATAGTCCTAGTCAGGTAAGTTATATCTCTAGAAGAAGATCCCTTGGTCGTAATCCGACTAGGACTCCTACTTTGTAACTCTGTCCACCAGTATATAAGGGGAGGTAGGGCGCCCGCTGAGGGTAGAATCATCAAGTTCACAAGAATCACCACCATACATCCTTAAAGGAAATACACCACAACTGGACGTAGGGTATTATCTCACATCGAGGGCTTGAACCAGTATAAACTCTTTGTGTTCCTTTGCAGTCCTCCGAGTTTCGATCCGACGAGTAGCCCTATATTCATATTGCCAGTGTAAAACATCGATAGTTGACGCGCCAGGTAGGGGCTTCGGCGAGATCAACCTCAACAAACTCGATGGATTTGACAACTGGAGTCGACAGTGTCAACTTCTCCCCTGGAGACACGATCACGTTCGGAAGCCTTGACTTCGTCATCGATAAGTTCGGCAAACTCACCCTGGCCGACTCGGACTCGATCCGATCTGCCGGGCAATCAGCCGACTCTGCGTCGGTCGGCCCACGTGACGCTGCAGCAACCCTCGTCGATTTGCTGCGGCAATCTTCTACATGCTCGGGTCTTGGGACAACTTTTCCCTTCGGCATTCGACTTGGACTAGGCCTTGAGCCGGCCGAGAGCGGGCTAAGAAGGGGGGAGGTCGTCAATCTCCCGTGCAGACTCGGCAACGTTGCGGATATCTACAATCTACATCCCATGCGGCAAACCCGATCCCCTACGGTTCAATTCGGACATGGCCCAGAGCCGTTCAAGATTGGATCTAGGGAGGTCGAAGTCGTAATTACATCGATCAACTACTCAGATTCCGACTCCAAGTCGAACAACAGTCTGAACGGCAGTTCGGACAGCAGTTTGGCAAGTTTTTTCTTACCTCGCGAAGTCTTCATGGCGTCCAAGGGCTCTACTGCCACTCAAGAGGCGCGCCGATTATACGAGCAGCAAGAGGAGGAGGCCCGCCAACTACGACAACAACAGGAGGCCGAGCGTGACGCTCGCAACGATGAGCTACGCAGGGTTGGGTGAACCGCTCAGCAGCAAATCCTCCAAACCCGAGTCGGCGACCACGACGTCTTCGTCACACCTCAACAGAACGTTGTGGCCATTGCGACTCTGTTGGATACACTTCAGCTTGGGCCTGAACACCAGGCCACCCCGACTATCGCAAGGATCAAAGCCATGATTACCGCTGCTGAATGTCAGCAGCACCAGCAATCGGGCGACACCCTTATACCAACCAACCGGTCGGGTTCTCCAATAGTGGTCTCGTCCGCATCAGTGCGACGCCGGGCGGCTAGCTCCAGTCAGCCGCACACGGAGTCACGGCAGATGTCTCTCGGCAACCCTAACAACAACAATCGGCGGCGTCCTCAGAACGACTGCCACGACAACCAAGATCTCCGAAGCCATTTGTGACGCGACCTCCGCCAAGATATCAACGCACGGCGCCGCGAACGCGAAGACGACGAGCGCCGCCGACTGGAGGACGAAAACGAGCGCTTCGGCCTCCACCACGAGCGGTTTAACTGCCGTAATCGGAGCCGGAGCCCTCATGCAGATGAAGGCGTACCGGCCTTCACCGAGGAGCTACAACAAGTTGACTGGCCATCAGGTTTCAAGCCTACTGGGATCAAAAAATAGGACGGCAAGACCAATCCCGAGTCTTGGCTCACGGTCTACACTCTAGCAATCCGAGCAGCCGGAGGCGATCACAAGGCCATGGCTAACTATCTCCCGGTCGCCCTGGCCGACTTGGCGAGGACATGGCTGACAGGGCTCCCAAAGCGGTCAATTGGCTCCTGGGGAGAACTCCGGGAACGCTCCATCGCCAATTTCCAGGGGACTTATGAGAGGCCGTCTTCTGAACACGATCTTTATCAGCTACACCAGAGGAAGAACGAGTCTCTTCGTGAGTTCATCAAAAGGTTTTCCGAGAAGCGCAACTCGATCCCAATGATCAAGGACGAGGTCATCATCGCCAAATTCACTCGGAAACCTCCCGCCTCTGTCAGGGCTCTCTTCGACATGGCAAACAAGTATGCTGACTCAGCCGAAGCAATCGCCCAGGCCCTTGAAGATAAGAAAGAATCCCAGCAGAAGGACCAAAAAGCTAACGACGAGCCAGCACAGAACAAATCCGATAGCCGAAAGTGGAAGTCGGACAACGTGGAGGCCAACATGGAGCGTACTCGGTCATGGCCACCAAGGAACAATGAGTACCAAAAAATGATGAACGGGCCTTGCCCCTTTCATTCCAAGGGCAAGCACGTGGCCAAGGACTGCTTCATGCTCAAGAGGATTGCTTCCGAGCAGGCTTCAACATCTGGCGCCGACAAGGACAAAGATAAGCCAGATTCGGGCACAGCCGGCGATTATCAAGATCCCTAGGCTGAGATCAACCATATCTTTGGAGAGCCGTTCGTGTATGAGTCTAAGCGGAAACAGAAGCTAACAGCACGCAACGTAAACTCGGTCTCTATAGCAGACGCCCCCCAATATTTGCGTTGGTCAGAGATGCCCATCACGTTTGACCGCGCAGATCACCCCGATCGGGTTACACACCTAGGACGCTATCCACTCGTCCTGGACTCGGTCGTCAAAAGCATCAAGTTGAAGAAGGTTCTCATAGATGGAGGCAGTGCGCTCAACATTCTGTTTGCCAAGGCCTTGGACGAGATGAAGATTCGTCCTTCAGAGCTGCGGCCAAGTATGGTGCCCTTCCATGGGGTAATCCCCGGCCTATCTTCAACACCCCTCGGACAGCTAACTTTGTCGGTCACCTTCGGCACGTGGGATAACTTTCGCACAGAGAACATCTGCTTCGAGGTCGCCGATTTCAAGACTGCGTACCACATGATACTCGGACGATCGGCGCTAGCTAAATTCATGGCAGTGCCACACTATACTTACATGATGCTCAAGATGCCTGGGCCAGTCGGAGTTCTTTCCCTTCACAGTGATGTCAAGCAAGCCTTCACCTGCGACAAGGAGAGCTATGAATTGGCTCAATCTAAAGAAGCGGCAGTCGGACGCAACAGCATTCGGCAAGCCGCTACAACCGAAGTCAAGGACGATCAAGTTCTGGCACAAAAAGCAGCAAAGTTGGGAATTTCAGCGGACCCTGACACCAAGAAGATCCCCCTGGACCCTTCCGACCCTTCCAAGACTGCTCTAGTCGGGACCGGATGTAACAGCCCACTTTTGATCTTGGTGCATAAAACCGTTTTTTCCATCTGCATGCTCTTCATATCATCTTTCATGCATGAAAAACCCAGCCTTGCCCCGAAGTTTCTTTCGGTTGGAAGCATGCTGCCCCTATCGGACCATCCTCTTGGGGATTGGACGGTCCGAATGCTCCCCATCGGACCAGCCGCCTCCCGATCGGACCAGCCGCCTCCCGATCGGACCTTCGCCCGCGCCCGCGCTCGCTCGCGCCCGCGCCCTCTCTCTAGAGTCCGCGCCCTTTTCTCGTGCCCGGGGACTTGGCTCTCTCTTGAGTCCACGCCCTCGCGCCCGGACTCTGCTTCCGAGCTCGCGCCCGGACCCTCTCTCCCGACCTCGAGCTCGCGCCCGCGCCATCGTCCCGACCCCGACCTTCGCCCGCGCCCTCGCTCTCCCGACCTCGCGCCCGCGCCCTTGCCGCGCCCACGCCCTCGCCTGTTTCTCTCTCTCGAGTCCGTGCCCTTTCTCGCGAGCCCGCGCCCGCGCTCCCTCTCTCCCGAGCTCGCGCCCGCGCCCTCTCTCGCGAGCCCGCGCCAGTCAGTTGGCTTTTTACTCCGCCTATGTTGTCATCGGCTTCTAGCCGATGCTCATGTATGCGAATACTATCGGCAATCGGCCGGTTTGCTTCTCGCTTATAACATCATCGGTTTGTATCAATCTGTATCGGCCGATTGGTTTCGGTGTCAACCCTGAGATAGTCCTTAGGCGTGAATCGTTGATACGTGATGCTATCGGCTGTGCCCTGTCCTCCATCGTCCAAACGAGATCACGCCAGGATCTCTCTCCGCCCGTGCGGCTCGGCCAGGTGGCTTCCTCTGCGCGCCCTAGACCACGTGAGAGGGAGAGGCAGAGCCGCCTTGGGACCTCGCGAGATACCCCGACAACCTCAGCAGCGCCCTGCCCTGTCCCATCTGTCTGCTGCACGCTTGCCCGTGCACACGCCTACGCGAGACCGTGGAGCAGAGTAGCGCCCCTCCCCTCTCCTCTCCTTCCCTGCCTTCCTTTTAACCAAGCCTATGCCCTCCTGCCTCCCCAGCTCGCCCTCCTTCTCACCTGCCAAGGACCCTAAGGATTGTCCCTTGGTTCGCTGAGGACGTGAGGTGCCGCCCACGGCGCCGGCGAGCACACGCTTTTCGTCTGAGAGCTCCGGTGAGTTTTACCTTGTCTCAGCTGTGTCGCCACGCGTTCTTGCTCGACCTAACTCCGTTTTCGCCCTCGGCAAGCAGCAAGCACCACCGCAGCCTCATTGTCTTTTGCAACGCCGACCGGGTGCCGCCGTGACCCTGCAGCCGCTAATCTGCGCCCTGGTGAGTTAGCGCTGTCCTGGCGGTATCACCACCTTCCATTCACTCTTTGAACTCATCACAGTGCTTGACTGCAGCCTCCATCGCGAGCAACCCTTTTGCCGAGCCGATCACCGCCTCAACATTGCTCCCTACCGCCTGCACTCCTCGGTGAGCTTCTGTTTCTGCATGTACCTCCTTTTTATTCCTGGGAGACCACTTGTTCTCCCCACGTCCTTGGCTTGGCCTGTCATGCCATTCCTTTGCCATCCGCCC
Organism: Oryza meyeriana var. granulata; assembly: GCA_003991445.1. NCBI lineage: Eukaryota > Viridiplantae > Streptophyta > Magnoliopsida > Poales > Poaceae > Oryza > Oryza meyeriana. Next base: position 101,960 of record RYFJ01000989.1, read on the forward strand.
AAGCATCACCACCGTGGCCATATGTGTGGATGAGGCTCAATCGGAGCATGGCCGCTTGTGGTAGAGCCCTTCGATCTTGCATGCAGGACCCCTAGAGCTTCCTCGTGCCCTGCATGCGCTAGCCATGCACTCGGGTATGAGAGGACAGAGGTAGACAAGCCGTGCATTAGCTTGGCCTTCACCGAGCACCTTAGGTGCGCTTGTGTTTGAGTGAGTAGCAGCCACCCCATCAGCCCCAAGCAAGCCAGGTTGGCCTCACTAGCTTTAGAACGGGATAAAACCACGAGTAGAGCAGCTGCTGTCGTTTTCCTGTTTTTGTCGGTCATCGTTAACGAGCGAAGACGTGTAGTTTGCGCGTACGAAGACATCGTTTTTGGACCAAGGCGTTCGCCGCTACCGAAGCCTTCCCATAGGTTACACTTGTACATCCAGTGACTCCTAGGCCCTAGAAACCCTCCACGCCCCCAAATGCCTTAGGTTAAAACTTCACGCCCGGTGGACTTCACGTATTAGGCCGTTTTAGTGACGTGTGAGCGTGTGTGACTAATATCCTAGCGTGTTGGAGAATATCCACTTTTGGGAGTTGTCCTTAGGTTCACAGCAGCACACATGTAGGTTTCGTACCATAAAAATGCCCTAGAACCGAAAACGTCTCAAATAGACCACCCGTTAAGTCGGTAGAATGTTTTCAGCCGTTTCTGCTGTTCGGTCGAGCGAAAACGCTGTTTCTCATTTATTTTTCGATTTTAGGACAGAGCAGACTTCGTTTAGCCGTATCTCCCTCATACGAACTCGGATTCAAGCGATTCTTTTTCCTAAATTCATCTAAAATCATGCACTTGCATATTCTGTAAAAATATTTGTACTTCCTGTACTGTTAAATTTTGCCGTTGTTTTCATTGCATTCGTTTGGTATTCTCGTAGAACACGACGTTGTTGACCCGGTTGTGGAAGGATCAGAAGAGTTCCAAGAAGTCCAGGAACAAGGCAAGCACCCCCTTGATCAATTGCTCCTATATTTCAAACTTACAAACTATACTGATTGCAAACTATTATGCATGCGATGTTTTACTTGAAAATGTGTGGGATTCTTGGGTAGTTAACCTCTTGTTGCATATGCCCTATCCTTGTTACTTGAGTATCATGAATTCCTTGTCACTTATGTTGCCACTGAAAATTTTGGGTTCATGTGGTTGGGAAGATGTCAATAGGTATGCTTAGTTTGCTTTTTAATCAAGGCTACTTGTTACTTGATTTTGGGATGTTGAGAAAAAGAAGCATTTGCGAAATTATGGAAATGAACAGTGGGTATTCTTCCCCTGTGCTCTTGGTGGAAAACAAAAACTGAAAACAAGCTTTTGGACTTGGGCGAGTGGATGTAGTGTTCGGTGCCTTGTTGTGGTATCGATTAGGTGGTTGTCTCGCCCGGGTCACTAAGGACCGATTCTATGGTGTAGCTAGAACCAAGAAGCACAGTGCAAACCACATGTGGCTCTGATGGGGAGTTCCTAGCTTAGTATATTGTTGATACCTAGCAATAGACCCGCCGATGGTAGTAGTAGGTCCTTTTTGTTGACATTGGGATAGTGCGGGTTATGGTTGTTGTCCATAGCTCGAAGGTACCTTGATTATTGTTCAAGGGTGACCAGCACATTGTATGAGCCTTGGGGATTTTGGGAGGCCTCCCAACTCCCTAGGGATGGATCATAAGCGCGGGATATTGCTAGGTCAACGGTGGAAAGGCTTTGTCATTGATGGTGTGAGCCTCCTGTGTGGTAACTCATATTGTCCTTGTCATGTGGGTACAGTTGTACACACTCTCGAGAGTTAAAACTATTCGAATAGCCGTGTCCTCGGTTATGGACGACTTGGGAAATTCTCCACCGTAGTAGTTTTAATTTTTGGGAACTGTTTTGGGGAAAGATCTTGGTGCGAACGGGGAGTTCGCTGGGATGGTTGTGGCAGCGTGTTGCCACTGTTGGCTGGCATGGGCAGGGAGCCCATATGGTTGGAAACACTTGGGGGTTGATGCTTATATACTTGTTTGCTGTGCTAGCTTGTTTTACCAAAAATTTCGTTGCAAAACCGCAATGTTTTTCGCTATGTATATTATGAATTATGCAAACTGCAGGACCTGAACCATTCCTTGTTTACCTTCGCATATTATGGAATACCATTGCAAACACTATAAGTCTTGCGGAGTACGTATTGTACTCACACACGCTTGTGTGACTTCTTTTTTTTAGAGATGGTTGAGGAGGACCCGACAATCGGGTACTTCTATGCAGCGGGTTTTGGAGACGACGACGACGGTGCTTACTAGGGCTTACCGGTTGGTTGCCTGTGGGCGGGCAGAGGCATACTTGCTGGTTTTTGATGCATCTATTATCTTGTTTCCGCTGTTGAACTCTTTGTTAATTTGCTGTTCTATTTGGCCGGTCGGCCTCTATGTAACCGCTAAAGTCTAGACTCTTGTACGACTTATGTTTGGTCCGCTGTGAGCTGGACCTGTGATGTATGGATTATGATGCCAATGTTGAATGTGTGTGCTAGCAATTGATCGTGGGACTAGCACGGTACACACATAGGGTTCGGGGTCAAACCCGGGTCCGACACCGGACTCGACCCCAAATAGGAATACGTGCTCGTCACCTTCCTCCAGGCAAACAGGGACATTTTCGCTTGGAAACCTTCCGATATGCTTGGGGTACCGAGGGAGGTGATCGAGCAGGCCCTCAACGTCAAGACAGACGCCAAGCCAGTCAAGCAACGGCTACGGCGCTTCGCACAGGACCGCAAAGATGCTATTCGGGAAGAGATAACCAAGCTCCACGCAGCCGGATTCATCAAAGAGGTCTACCAACCGGATTGGCTGGCAAACACAGTCCTGGTCTGGAAGAAGAATGGTAAATGGCGCATATGCGTCGACTACACCGACTTGAACAAGGCATGCCCCAAAGATCCATTTGGTCTACCCAGAATAGATCAGGTGGTGGATTCAACTACAAGGTGCGAACTTCTTAGCTTTCTCGACTGCTACTCGGGATACCATCAAATCAGCCTGAAGGAGGAGGATTGCTTGAAGACTTCATTCATCACGCCGTTTGGCGCATACTGCTACATCACTATGCCGTTCGGTTTGAAAAACCCTGGAGCAACGTATCAACGAGCAATTCAGCAGTGTTTACACACTCAGATCGGGCGCAACATGGAGGTGTATGTCGATGACGTGGTAATCAAGACAAAGTCCAAAGAATACCTCATCACCGACATGGAGGAAACCTTCCAAAATCTTCGAAGATTCAAGATGAAGTTGAACCTGGAAAAGTGCGCCTTCGGTGTGCCATCCGGCAAGCTACTCGGCTTCATCGTATCGCATCATGACATCGAGCCCAATCCAGAGAAAATCAATGCAATCATGAACATGGCACCCCCGGCTAGCCAGAAGGACGTCCAGAAGCTGACAGGCTACATGGCGGTACTGAGCCGATTCATCTCCCGACTAGACGAACGGGGCATGCCCTTCTTCAAACTACTGAAGAAAGCGAACAATTTTTAATAGACTCCCGAAGCCCAACAAGCCTTCGAAGACTTCAAGAAATTTCTCACATCACCACCAATGTTGGCATCACCTATGCCCCAAGAGCCATTAATGTTATATCTGGCGGCAACCACTCAGGTAGTCAGCACGGTGTTGGTGGTCGAGCGATCAGAGCTGGGTCATATATAGAAAATTCAACGGCCAGTCTACTTCATCAGCGAGGTCCTAGCCGACTCAAAGATGAGATATCCTCAGGTCCAGAACCTGCTATATGACCTACTCATCACTGTCTGGAAGCTGGTGCACCATTTCCAGTCGCATCAAGTCACAGTGGTCACATCGTATCCACTCAGGGACGTCCTGCACAATCGCGAGGACACCGGCCGAATCGCTAAATGGGCGCTCGAGTTGATGGCATTCGATATCACCTTTTAGCCACGGATAGCAATCAAATCTCAAGCTCTAGACAACTTTGTAGCCGAGTGGGCAGAAGTTCAGACGACTACAACAACAAACAAGCTAGAGTACTGGACAATGTACTTCAACGGTTCTCTACGGATCGGCGGCTCCAGGGCCAGCGTCGTACTGACGTCACCCACCGGCGAAAAACTCAAGTACGTTCTCCAAATTCATTTTTCGGCTTCCCACAATGTCACCGAGTACGAGGCACTCATCCACGGTCTCCACATTGCTATATCACTTGGCATCCACCGACTGGTTGTACGTAGGGATTCTCAACTCGTGGTGAACCAAGTCATGAAAAACTAGACATGTCTCGACGATACCATGGCAGCGTACTATCAGGAGGTTAGAAAGCTAGAAAACAAGTTCGACGGGCTGGAGATAACTCATGTATTATGACAATACAACAACACTGCAGACGAACTGGCTAACATGGGATCCAAGAGAGAAGTGGTCCCAACTGGGATTTTCATCGAGCAACTACTGAAGCCATCAGTCAAGAAGAAACCGGTGCCAGAACAGTTGGGGGCTGAACCTACCCCGGCAACCGATGAAGTACTGATCATATCTCAAGATTGGCAGACTCCTGTTCTCAAATTCCTCTTGGATGATGAACTCCCAGAAGATCGCAACAAAGCCGAACAAATCAAACGTCGAAGCAAATGTTTTCTAGTAGTCGGAGAAGACCTGTACCGAAGAAGTGCATCCGGAGTCCTCATGCGCTACGTCACACCCGACGAGGGCAAGCAGATTCTACAATTGATCCACTCCGGCATATGTGGCAACTATGCCGCATCCAGGACGTTAGTTGGAAAGGCTTACAGGCAGAGATTTTTCTGGCCAACAACAGTAATAGATGCTAAAGACATAGTTCGAACATGCAAAAGTTGTCAGTTCTATGCAAGACAAACAAATATTCCAGCCCAAGAACTTCAAACAATCCTAATCTCTTGGCCCTTTGCAGTATGGGGGCTTGACATGGTCGGGCCTTTCAAGAAAGCGCCAGGAGGGTTTACACACTTGTTCATCGCAGTGGACAAATTCACAAAGTAGATTGAGGCAAAACCCGTTGCTACCATAATAGCGGCATGAGCAAAGGACTTCATCATGAGTATATTATACCGATTCGGGGTTCCTAACCGCATCATAACGGACAACGGTACTCAGTTCACTGGCGGCGTATTTCAAGATTTCTATGATGATTTCGGCATTAAGATTTATTATACTTCTGTGGCACACCCGCGGAGCAATGGGCAGGTCGAGCATGCTAACGGCATGGTCTTACAAGGTATCAAGGCCAGGATATTCGACCGACTAAAACCATATGCAGGGTGGTGGGTATAAGAACTCCCATCCGTTCTCTGGTCTCTGAGAACCACGGTTAGTCGGGCAATAGGGCAATCCCCTTTCTTCCTGGTCTATGGTGCCGAGGCTGTGTTACCAACCGAGTTAGAATTCGGCTCTCTGCGAGTTCGGGCCTACTCAAAAGACAAATCCAACGAAAACCGATTGGTTCAACTCGATCAATTAGAGGAAGCTAGGGACATCGCAATTATCCAGTCGGCAAGGTATCTTCAAGGTGTGCGACGTTATCACAGTCGAAATGTCCATGGCCATGCCTTTTTGGTCGAAGATCTCATCTTGAGGAAAATACAAACCACCAAAGATAGGCACAAACTATCCCCCCTGTGGGAAGGACCGTTCATTATTGCTAAGGTTACTTGGCCGGGCGCCTACCGACTAAAGACTAAAGACGGTGCCCTAGTCAGCAACTCATGAAATATAGAACAGCTACGTCCTTTCTATACCTGAGTTTTGTACTTTCTCACATACATATGCATAAAGTTTTTCTCTGACTCACTACGTCGCTTGTTTCAATCAAGTAGTGAGTCGGGAGTTGCATGTATTATATGTGCTTTGTCAACAACATATGAGCTCGTTTTATCTAAGTTATGAAGTTTTACAACGATTATGTTATATTTGCCTGAGTATAGCTTTTGAGGTGAATGATTTTTATTAAGTTCCTATCGATCAACTCGACGTAGACTACATAGTCAGGTAAAGTTAATGATAACTAAGGAAAACCAAGAACTCGGCAGCATTATACATATATTTACACGTGTCAGTACAAAAGCTTTACATACACCGACTGCATAATGGTTTGTTCTTACATTCCCAGGTCTTTTGCGATCGCCTTTGCAGTCGGCCTCGCCTCGGTGATCAACTCCAATGCTTCCTCAGGTGTTGTCTCTTCGGCAAACCCCTCACCGATGGCCTCAAGGTCTACCCTAGAGTAGATCAACTTGGCAAGAGTCTGGGCCACGCCGACAGCCACGTGCTTATCCGAGTACTTTTTCAAGATACTCAGGGCTTGGCTAAGGCGCGCCTGCACCTGGGAGACTGTATTGGAGCTAGTCCCAACGTGGTGAGGATCCATAATGTCAAGGAGCCCTTTCACGGATTCGGCAAGAATCTCCCGTTACTCCTTGATGACTTTAATCTCCGCAGCAAAGGCTTGGAATTGAGTTTGGGCATTGGCTCTCGAAGCTGCTCAGATTCATTAGCAAGTATACTTGTTAAGCCAAAACTGCAGTCGAAGTAACAAGAGGATTGGTTAAGGTTATTGTCAGAAGGAAGACTTACTTTCATAGTCAGCCTCTACTTTGGCTTTGGCCTTCTCCAGTTCAGTTTTAGCCTTTTCAACTTTCTTCAGCTCAAGTTCCTATTGTTTCTTCTCCTCTGTCTAGGTCTTCAACTTGGCTTCGAGGACTGTATATCAAAATAGTCAAGAACTCGAGATTACAGTCGGGACACAACTGGGCTGAAGACAACAAAGCTAAAGAAATATACTTGGGATTTATTCGGGAAGATAAATACAGGAGACTTACTTCTGATCTTCTCGGCTAGAGCCCACTTTTCATCCCTGAGCTGGTCAACTGCTCCCTTCAGCCATGTCTCTCTCTCCTGACTAGACCGTTCCAGGTCGGCTTTGGCGGCTTGGAGCTGGCCCAATCGTTGGAGATGGGGGGCAAGCTGGGTCAAGACCTTGTTCATTTTCGCTGAGCGGTCGACTATCTTCTGGTCGAATCAAAAAATAGAACAAAACAGAGTCAAGAGACAGAAAACCAATACAAGGAAGACTGTCAAGAACTCAATATGGCGAGAGTCATACCTGGACTCCCTGAGACGCGGCGATTGCGGCACGAAGAAGAACTTCGCACTCCCTCTTTGTTGCCTCCTCATCATGCTCATATCTTTCCGCGACTCCCTCAGGGGATACCCAGTGGAATGTTCTCGGGAATCTACATGGAGGGGCTTCAAGCCTGTGGAGATCCACTTCATCTAAAGACAACGACGACATGGATGGCGACAAGGTCCTGACTTCTGACTCGACAGCTGCTGGGGCTTTAGGGACTCGCTCAGGGGCTGGAGCCATGGCTTCAGCACTCGCCCCTTGGTCAGCCGGCACTAGCGGTCCTGTTGTTGGGACAGCTTCAGTTTCTACAACTGAGGCAGTCGTCGGCTCAGCAGATGAGCTTGCTGGTGTTGGCTCGGCTGAGGCTGGCTCAGTAACGGGAGTAGTTGGCGTAGTCTCCTTGAGATCTATGTTGACTCGCCTACTGCATAATATCAAGATTTTTAGAAGATTCAAGATTGCTTACCTCTTGGAGGTCCTGAATTTCCACGAGGGGGCTCCAAATGTCGGCGGTAGAGAGCCGCTGGCTGTCGGGCTAGTCGGCGCAGCAGTCGGCAGTGATGCTTTGCTCTTGGTTGGCCCAGTTTCTAGCACGGCTGACTAGGGCGCCAAAGCAGTCGGTGGCGCCGCTCTTTGGCTCGACATTGCTGATCTTGTGCTTGGCGGCACCAGCCTTGGGCTCGATGTTGCTAAGCCTGGAGGCGTTGGTCTCGTACTCGGAGACGATGGCCTTGGACTCGACGGCCCGGGGGCTATGCTGGTGGTATCTTTTATGTTTAAGCTCCAAGCTGCGGCACTCGGGCGGCTAGCTCTCTTCTTGCCCAGGTCTTCGACAGGTTTTTTTTCAGCTTTCTTGGAGCTGGGCTGGGCAACAGAAGGACTCAATGGCCTCTTCTTCTACTTGACGGCCGACAAAGTTTGGGAGTCATCATCAAACTCCTCATATTCCTGCAAGCGATTCAAGCAACATACATCATACATTGCAGAGCAATCCAAGATACACATCTACTGACATTCATTATAGATGGACAGCAATTCATCAACCAACATTTCAATATTACCTTTGGACGAGGCCTTTTTTGGTTGTAAGCTGCGGTGGCGCGCTCTGCATCTTTAGTCTCAATCACCCCGTTGGCGAAATAACTGAGCAAGATATCAGTCACCTTGTGCTTATCAATCAAATCTTGGTATTCTCGGCTGGGATCATTTTTCCCTTGTAATCCCAGCCGAAGTGGCTTCTTAGCTTCAGCGGCCTGATGCGGTGATTTAAGAAACATCTGGCCACCTAGGGACCAGTCAAACCAGAGCTCTTCACCTTGTCAATTTTATCAATCAACAGATACACTTGGCCCATCTCCTCGAAACTTGGCACAGACGGCCAGCTGGGCAAGACCTCCGAGGACAAACCGGTGAAGAGGGGCAGAGAGGGTTCGAGATCAGAGCAATAGAACCACTCTTTATGCCAGCCCTTAAGGGAAGTTTTCAGAGGAACATGAAGATAAATCTTTTTCATTTAGTTCCTAAGTTGAAGACCGGCTCCCCCTATCACCTGGACTTTGTTTTTGGAGGGCTGAGGTTTGATGTGGAACAGATATCTAAACAGATTGAAAAGGGGCTGCACACCCAGAAAGCATTCGCACAGAGTTGCAAAAATAGAGATTTGCAAGATGCAGTTGGGATTCAGATTCACCAACTCTAGCCCATAGAAGGAGAGAAGTTGGTGAAGAAAGTCCGAAGAAGAAAGAGCAAGACCCCGGTCAAAGAAAGAGGCGAAGACTATAGTCTCACCAGATTAGGGCGCCGGGATCGATTCCCCTTCAGCCGGATGCCAATGGATGACTTCACGGCTCTGCAATATCAACAGTTTCTCCAGATATTTCAACTTAGTCGAGCCACAGTCTAACGTCAGCCAGGTCTCGGTGGACACCTCTGGGATTTCCGAAGCTCTCGGCATGGCTTGAGGCGAGGAGATTTGGGGGAAATGCTATCGGGGGCTTGGAATAGATGTGGAGGAGCGGGATCGCCTGAGTTTTGAAAGGGAAGAGCTAGCAATGGCGAACCCTAGCGAGGTAAGGTGCGAAATTTTGGTGCGGAAGTTGGAAGACGAAGCGATTGGTGGATTGGAGAAGATGAGGGAATCTTTTCTCTCTCTCCCTGCCTTTATAGAGCCTATGCTGATAAGTGGGCTTGGACCTATAAATTTAGTACCGGGCCGTAAGATATGAGTTTGTACAGTAGCACGCTCTATTTGGGCCGCTCGCTGGCTGTGTTAAAATTATAGTGTTGATGCTACTCACAGAAACCGATCAAATAATCAGATATGCTTTATGCTAAGCCTACAACCGAGTGTATATATTCGGATATCTACATTATTTACCAGGTATTGAGGATATATTCTTATAAGGATCACAAGCTGGTTTCCATTAAAATTAGGGATGCAGGTATCTATCAAGTACACCTGACCACGTATTGGGTTGAAATCCATAAAGTAGTACTTGGCCTACATGCTTGGCCAACAATTGCCATAAGCAAAAATCATTCCAGCTGACATGATGCTGAAGAGTCTAACTTCTGAGTGATATATTACTCAGGAAAGACTTAAAAATATTCTGGCTGACATGATGCCGAAGAGTCTTATATACCAGTAGTGCACTACTCGGGAAAGACTACAAGGTTAAAGATTTTTGACTTTATGTTTAATTGTTTTACAATTAAGCACAAAGTCGAGGACTACATCTAATAGGTGCACCTATTCGGCGCACACTATTCATATTTCTACATGGAGCCCTTCATAGCCTCACTACTAGCTGACATGAAGCAGGACTCGGGAGAAGAAGCACTCGGACAAAGAGTACTAGGGAGCAATGCATTCGGGAATATTTCACCGTGGAGGATGAGCACTCGACATCAGCTGTGACTCAATTACGAAGGTCTCAGGGGCTGCTGTGGAGGCCATGGGCCCCGGGTACCTCATAATAAGCATATGGGCCACTCGGACAGAGGATAGGCCTAGCGTTGTAATTAGAGATATGATAGAACTCGGCAGACTTAGCCTTGTACGACAGGGAAAATACAGTCCTAGTCGGGCAAGTTATATTTCTAGAAGAAGATTCCTTAGTCGTAGTCCGATTGGGACTCCTACTTTGTAACCATGTTCCCTAATATATAAGGGGAGGCAGAGTGCCCCCTGAGGGCAGAATCATCAAGTTCACAAGAATCACCACCATACATCCTCAAAGGAAATACACCACAACTGGACGTAGGGTATTACCTCACATCAAGGGTCTGAACCAGTATAAACTCTTTGTGTTCCTTTGCAGTCCACCGAGTTTCGATCCGACTGAAAGCCCGTTGATGTCGCCTAGAGGGGGGGTGAATAGGCGTTCCTGAAAAATTCTCCAAAAACAGCGGTAAAATACTGGTAGGAAGCTCTAACCAGAATGGTAGGAGGTTCCGACCGGCTCTCTCAGGCTGGCCGAGAGGGCTGGTCGGAGGTTCCAGCCAAGAACGCCGAACGATCCGACCCTGGAATTCTTACTCTACCAAGATACTTCAATAAAGGATAAGTTTGACAGAGATCAAGTAAAGTGCAAGAAATGGAGTAAGAGATAAATGCTGGCAAGTTAATATACAAAATGAGGCAATTACGAGAAAAGACAACGGAGACACAAAGATTTTTCCCGAAGTTCGGATCACAAAGATCCTACGTCTCCGTTGAGGAGCTCCAAAGAGCTGGGTCTCAATTGACCTCTTTCCTCACCAAGTGACCACAAAGATCAAACTTGGTTTCCACTAGAATTTACCTCTTTTCCTTGCGGAGGTGAGATGAACCTTCACAAACTTTCCCGGGACAATCCACAACAAGAGGAAGCTCGCGGGAAACGCCTAACCGTCTAGGAGGTTTCCCTCCAAGAGAAATAAGCCCTAAGCAGCCAATCCGCGATCTCCACAAGTGCACAAGATCCTCCTAGCCTTCTCTCAACAAAATTCACCCAATTTCCCACTAGATCCTCACAAGAATCACAAAGAATGCACTAGGATTAGTTGGGAGAGCTCAAAGCACCTTAGGAAAGGCTAGGGAACAGTTGGAATGAAGTGGAATGCATCAGCAACGGCTAGAATCCAAGTTTGGGTTTTATAGGACATGGCTTATGTCACATAGCCGTTACTCACAGATTTTGGCCCGGAGGTTCCGACCCGGGGGATCGGAACCTCCGGCTAACACTTAGTCTGTGGCCGAAGTAGCTGGTCGGAGCCTCCGACCCTAGGGGTCGGAACCTCCGACCCTGACACTGAAAATTGCCCATCCTAAGTGTATGTGTTGGGCCAAAGTGATGAACTCTCAGCTATTTTGATCTTAAGCACTTGAGTGGTCTTGGAACACTGCTTGCAACCCCTCTTGATATAACGATTTTCCTACGACTCTAAAGAAAATTCAAATGAATTTAAAATAAACTCCGAGTCGCTTCGCCGTTTTGCATCATGTCTTTGTGGAGGTCTCCATGCACCACACTAAGCAACCTGAGACTAATTCTCTGCACAATTCTTAATAAACTCATTAGTCCCTTAACCGTTTTGCCATTAATCCACCAAAACCCACTTAGGGGATAGATGCACTTTCACCGACGAGTAGCCCTATATTCATATTGCCGGTGTAAAACATCGACAGATTATTTGCATAGCATGTAAATGATGTGGATATTTGAACTATTGATTTAATTGTAAGGACATTGAACTATTGGTTTAATTGTAGGTAGTACAACAATTCAAATATATCCAAAATCATGGTGTTTAAAAGTTATGGCTATTTAAAGATTAAATATTTAGCAAATATTCTCTTGAATTTAGGGTGGTCAAATTGCACATAAAATTATGCTAGCTGTGCATATGGACGTGTGACATGGTTGTTTTCCTTTTAGGAATTTTTTGAGAGGACGACGCTACTTGTAGCATAAGTTTTTATCCTAAAGACACATAATTTTTCTTCCAATTGTACGTTTTCAAATTGTTTCCTATGCAATTCGTAAAAATTCCTTAGAACAACTAAACATTTTCACATGGCTAGCTAATCTCATATTATCTAGCTTATTTTTTCTTCATTCTCGGCTTCTTGTCCAGAATTTGATTCTGTCTAGAATATTTGTATGTTTTACATGACTTCGACAAGTGAATTGTTTTGACACGAAATTCCTACCAAAATCTATGGAATTTATGTGTGTCAAGCTAATCTTTATTAAATTTTGTGTTGCTAGCATGAAAAGCAATGGGTATGGAGTTCCTTAATTTAGGAACCAAAACATTCTTGCTTGTATTTGTATGTGGAATAATTTAGGTCTTGTTTGGAAGGCTAGAGTATTTTTAATGCCGATATGGAAAATTTGGATTAGTTGAGTTCATTAAGGTTATTAGTAGACTCTAACTTACACTCTACGATATCATTAGGATTTACGGATTTAGTTTTACATTGTTTGTTTGTTCAAGGTCTTGTATACTACATGCCTTTTGTTTTCCTTTTTTCGCGCTAAATGGGCCCATGGTTCTTAGAATAGGTACGACCAAAAGATCAGTTGAATTGAGGGTTGGATGGTCTGCATTTTATTTATAGTAATAAGCATGTTTCTTTTTTTTCTTAGCACATATAAATATCTTCAATCGACTTTTAGCATATAAGAAATATATTTGTATGCAACTAAAGAAAAATTCATTGTTTTATGATTATTTGGATAGTGTGCATATTGTGAGGGCATATATGGGTCCCCACATGGCATTTTTTTTACTTGAACCATTATGGGGGAGACCCCCACAGTTAATATATTAAAAAGGAAGAAAAGAGTATGTTCTTATGTGAAAATATGGCTAATATGGGTGTTGAAATGTCAAACTAATTAAAACAAATCCAATGGTTTGGACAGATCGAAAAATTGAGAAAGTTGTATCAGAAATATTGTGGTTTGAAGATTAATTTATTAAATAATAATAAGTTAATAAGTCGTTTCGTAAATGCATATGGATGTGCACATGATGTATATATATTATGTTGAGTTAGACATAAACAAAGACAAAATTTGCTACCGGTGGCATAGGCCACTCTAGAAACATGTTTTTCTATAGGACACTATGGTTTAGTGCTAATATGCAAAAATAACACAACAACTATTATTTTAATATTTTTTTTGCACAATCGGAGAGAGAATGGGAAGGATGCTTTTACCCGTGCCAAGTTGTAGTCAAGGGTTGTGTAGTTTGGGTATTTTGGCACCCCATAGGATGTCTTACCGCAAAAAATTCAAATATTTTTATTTGGAAAAGTTATTTAAAGTCAGCCAAAATTTTTCAAATTTTCACTTTTTAAGATTTTACTTGAAATTTCAAATATTTCCATTCTATCAGTCTTGCTAAAATGGTTTTTGAATTTTACAATTTAGAATGGATTTTGATTTCAACAAAATTTGTTGAAATTTAGACAAACTTTGTTCAAATTTCATCCTTTTTCCTGTCAAAACTTTTTACTAAAACTTTAGAGATTTCCATTCTGTTGAGCATCATTGAAATGTTTTTGATGTCTGCAATTTTTGTTTCCAATTAACTAAAAAAGATTAAAATAATGGTCATAGTGTTTTTTAGCCAATTGCCACCCATAGAGTTCTATAACAAATACACCTTTCTAGAGTGTCTTATGATAAATGCTAGAAATTTACAATGTATTGAAGTAAATTTTATGAAAAAAGGAAAGTAAATGGACATGGCCTTTAGATCCCTTCTCGAATTGACTTGACATGTCGTTGAGGTCACCTCATGGCTGCCCTGCCAAGATTCCTAGGTGCAATCCATGTGCTTGGTACAATCCAATATGATGTTCAAATAACCATTTTTTTTTACTTACAATCTGTTGGCTATGAAAAATAGACCCTGGATGGGGAACACGTTATGATGTAAAAAATTATCATTTAAAGATTTTTCTCTAATTTATTAGAGATTTCATATATCATATGTATAATTTAGATGCTATGATCATCTTAAGATTGTTTATCGATAAAAGCATCAAGATCGAGCAAGATTGTTTATCGATAAAAGCATCAAGATCGAGCGTATAGGTAAATAGCCACCATATACGTGTGGAGAGAAACTCATTAAGTTGGTAGAAAGTCGTTTGATGTCTAACAGTGTATAAGTAACGGGCCCATCGATTTAAGAAAAAATTAAGGTCGGATATTTTGATTTCTAATGAGAATTTTTAGTTTCGTTAATTTAGTGGAGACCTTAAGATGACATGTGGATCCAGCATGTAATAATTTTGTTAGCATTGGAATATAATCAATATAGATGTTAAATTATTGATTTAATTAAAAATACAATGGTTCAAACAGATCATAAATTGAATATATAATTTAAAAGCTACAACCGTTTAAAGATTGTTTATTTATTTATAAAATCCACCAAGATATATGTATGTGGGACTATCTGTCTATTTATGTCTATATACGCGTACATGGCCATGCAACCCTTGGAGCGCATAGAAATTAAGTCACTACTATAAAAAGGCATTAGATATCTTTAACTTAGCTACCATAGGAAAAAGAAAAAAACAGAGCGAAGCCAAGCAATGAGCAGGTGGTGCATGTCGTGCGTGCAGAGCAAGGGGCATGTGTGCCTTGTGCGTACTGCGGGTGGCCAAGAACAGTACTTCGGAGGCTTTGTTTTTTCCTTTTTTCAATTGCTCTAAAATAATAGGTCCATCCGTTTAAGTAAAAATCGAGAGTTGGATGTTTTATCTTTTTTCTCAGAATTTTTTATGACCTTTTTCTAATTTTTAGAGATACGACACATGGTAGCCTAGCTAGGAGTCTAGGAGTGCTCTAACCGATGTTTAATAGATCTTTATTATATAATAGATAATTTTTTCTAATTTTTAGAGACATGACATATGGCGGCCTAGGTAGGAGAATGTTTAATGGACCTATATTATATAATAGATTATATATTTGAGAATGGAGAGAGCAATTGTTTATTTTGAAAAAAATGGAGAGAGTAATTGTTGATTATTTAATTTACTCATGGTTGAATTTGCGCTTCTAGCGTTGTAGATTTGTTTTAGAAATGCATATTTGTGAAATAAAATACAATGATATGCTATATGCTATCACACTGTTTTTTTATAATATTTCATGATTATATGAATGGCATGCAAAGAATGAGAGCACAACTCAAAATGACATACTATATGCATTATTTTGTTAAAGTTGTATTAATAATTTGATTTATTAGTCAGAGAGGCGCACAGGAGGACAGGCTTCTTTTTCACGGGAGGATAGGCCTCCTTTCTTTAAAGATGGATCTCACAGACTAAAATAATAGATTTACCATTTTAAATAAAAATTAAGGGATGAATGTTTTATTTTTTTCTCAGAATTTCTAGAATTTCTTTTAATTTATTAGAGCGATACATGGTGGTATAGAAATACTCTAGAGGATGTTTAATGGACTTTTAGTATATAATAGATTAAGCATGTATTATGAATTTATTTTTCTTGGAGATGATGAATGATATCACCATCCTCAGCATCCCGCGTATGGATCACTTATTTTTAAAGGGAATGAAAGTAACTTCTATCCTTTGTATGAATCAACTATGGGCACGAAAAATGAGTGTCGATCCAATAAGATAATCCCAACTAAGAAACTATGTAGCATTGTTCATGACATATCATGTCATATAGATATTATCTAAGAAACTATAGCTCCTAATGCACAATATTTAATCGTGGCTAGAAAATAAACTCATCCAATGATCTTTCTCCTCTCTTTTTCATTAATTCTCTGTCTCCCCACTCTCTCATCTTGGCTTGCTATTTATGATATCTATTCCAATGGGTTTTATATAGTTTTTTAAACTTTGATTTTTTACGAGAAACTGTTTCTCGTATGAGACCTAGTTTCCTCCATTTTCTCTCTCTTCTTTAATATCATTGATAAGTTAGCAACTAATCTTACATGACAGTATATTAAATACTATAAAAACTATCCTAATCATAGCACTGAGACTGTCCTTAGGTTGCTTTTACTCGAACCTGCCAACCCGATTTGAGTCATTGGCTCGGTGCGGGTGCTCAAACTTTTTTATTTAATATTAGGAGGTAATACGTGTATATGTGGGTGCATTCTAGTAATCGAAGCTCAGGCTCATGTTATGTTAGGCTCGCTTACAATCTTGTTTAGACATATATAAGCACATACCCACTTGTGTATGTGTGGGTATGAGGCCAATTCCAATAGTAGTTTAATAGCACTTTTATTATCAATAAATGAGATGCTATATAAGCAAATTTGATGATATGTTAATATAATTATAAAGAGAGAGAAAATGAGTTTCATCTAGATAAAACTAAGCGTACATTATTTCTAAGACTATAAAACTGATTGAAATTGGCATTGGGGTCTGGAGTGTTTCATTTCATTCAACTATATCTAATCCCATATATCGCTATTAAATGTTATGATTAGCCCTATAAAACCACGAAATAAAATTATGTAATGAAGGTCTTATTTCATACATCAACTCAATCTCTTTAAATGATATGACACCGTTAGTAACTGTAAAATGAATCTCTCTACTAAAAATAGCCTAAGTACCACATGTGTATATGACTTATTGAGAAAGAAATTAATTATGAGCATCAGAATTTGAATTCTTATAGATAGATAGGTCTATACCCCCACGACTACACCACTTTCAAACTGTGCTTCCTGATATAAACTGATTACTTCTTTTTTTATACGAATATGAAAATATGGCTACAAATGATCAACACCTAATTAATTACCTAGAGATAAGATGCAAAGGGAATCGCCATCGACATCGCACAGCTAGTCTACTTCCAAAGTTTGAATTGCCTTATTGCTGCGCACGTAAAACGAGAAAAGTCATTAGCATATGATTAATTAAGTATTAACTATTAAAAATTGAAAAATTGATATATTTGATTTTTTAAGATATTTTCATATAAAAAATTTTTATAAAAAACACACTATTTAATAGTTCGAGAAACATATTCACGAAAAATAAGGATATAAGTAAAAGCAAGAAGAGAAGCGAACGGGTTGTTAGGCTCTGTTCGATAGTGCTAGAAGAGGAGAAAACTTCCCTTATTTTCTGTAACTATGTTTCCCGAATTGCTAAACAGTGTGTTTTAAAAAAATTCTATATAAAAGTTGTTTAAAAAATCAAATAAATCTATATTTCAAGTTTATAATAATTAAAACTCAATTAATCATATGCTAATAGCTTACTTTATTTTACGTAATCTTTTTTTTTTCTCACCTTTAAACACTTAGTCCACGCAGAAATATGGTCAAAGAGAACTTTTGATTTCTGAAGGCCAAGACAATCGCTGGCCATCATGTCTTGAGAAGAACTACTCGTTCGATCGCTTGTGCCGACTGCGGAGTGTGCGTGTGTGTGTGTGTCAGTGTGTTCGGTCGTCGCTTGCTTCTAAAGTCGCCGCGAGCAGAAATGCGATTTCCACGCGCGTACGTCGCCCGTCTCGACTAAATAATTTGACGCTATCTGTGCAAGTCATTGGCGTTCTCGACCGGTTGGACTTGCTGGGTGTTGTTGCTGTGCCAGCTAACATGCTACAGTGATCGTATACAGTGAAACCTTTTAGAAGCACCGAGAAGCCAATCAGAGGAGAGGATAAGTAATAAAAATCCACAATTACCTCCACCAAATCGCGGAACTTCCATTGGAACTATTAATCTTGAAACTTGTTTGATGAAACAGTGCTTCGGTGTTGACTCCCATGGAACATTTGTGAATTAATCCACCTTAAATTAATTCCAAGCTAGTTTAAGAGTATGAAACTGGAATGAAACCAATTGACATGTGATTAATTATCTGAATTCTGTCGAAATGGGATAAGGCGCATATGCTTCATACTTGGCTCCTTCAAATTTTAAAATCGCAACATGCTCAAGTTGATGAACGAAACGTCTGGAACAATTATCCGATTGATACCCTGAAGATAGCTTAGATACGGACGCCCAATTATTTAATTAGAATTTACCTACACTATATGCGCCCACGTGGGATTACATCACTGAAATTAATCGTCATTTGCAACGGACTACTTTACCCCCAGCTAGCGAGGATCACATGGATGTAGAAAAAGGCAAATAGAATGCAATCCAGCAAGGATATAATGCTACATGACGATAATTAATCCCTGGGCGCTAGCGGCAGATTTCACTAATATATTAGGATGGAAATATCTGCAGACTAATTAATTAATTAACAGTGTGATAGTTGGTGTAAAGTTACAATTAATGATGCTACTTTTTGTTACTCCTCGATCTAAAATTATAAGGTGCGATTAAACTTGACACAACCAGTGATGACTAATCATGTGGTTATCACGGTTACTGTCCAAACAGCCAAGGTACGGTATGTTATTGGCGGTTTGGTTTAAACAAATTTTATCTGAATTTAATTTTTTTAAAAAAAATAAAAAAAATCCAAAAAATTCTAGTATATAGTAATTAAATTATGGATCACTATATTGAAAAAAGTTTATGAAAATAATGAAGTTTACTTTATATTTTAGAGCTCCATCGAAATTAAAAAATAAGAGATAGGATATAATTTTTACTTTATTGAAGTATTTTTAAGGGAATTTTTGAGGATTCAAAAGCTTAGGAATTTTTTTATATGAGGCCCTTTAGAACAAAGAAAATAGGATGTGAAAATTCCTATAAATTGGTCTCCTATACCTCCAATTTCATAGAAAAGCAATTATGATCATGTTTTTATTTTTCTTTAAGTAGTCCAATGCACATTCTTTTTATCTCTCTCTACTTTGTCACTCTACCATATGCAAGTTTTTTTGAAATTCCTGTGTTTATTTTCTGCGAACCATCCAAATACACTAAGTTTAGTATTCCTGTGTTTTTCTATTCATACGTTTTTAGAGTTTATAGAATGTGACATCCTATTTCTGTGTTTCTTTATTTCTATGTTTTTAGAGTCATACGTTTTAAAGAAGCCCTAATAGCTAAATTTTAAAATACATGCATGTGTTATAATTTGAAACGAAAGGAGTAATTCTGATCGCCAGCATGATTGCAACGGTTAATCGAAGTTTTTCACCAACTCTAGTACTGCATTCATAGGTTGCTAGCTACAGCTTTGAGCTTTCTTGATCTCGAATCTCTACAACATAGAACAATATAAACATTTCTAGTGTTGTTTAGCAGATATTAAAATTAAAGTGAAAAAACTTTTTTCTTATTAAATAAGAGATAAATATGGGTAAGAAGGTAATTAGATATGAGATGGGAATAAACTTGAATGGAAGGTTGATGAGATAAGTAGTTGTATATGACTACTTATATTTTTAATAAAATTTATGATTTAAATATTTATATTATTGGACAGAGAAATGTATGCTACTTTTTCATGCCATTTAATTAGTTACCTTTACTCTTTTTCATTTTGGCGCACGAGATAAAATCCTGAACACACGTGTCACGTCACCAAGGGCACAGGATTCAGTTATGCCCAAGGGAGCACCGTGTACGTCAGATCATACACCGAGATTCGTGCTGGGCCAATCGAACTTGTCTGGGGCTTTGGGCTGCGCTGGACTGAGTCAGGCCATTTTTATGTCCTGAAAACAACATGTACAGCAAGTCTACGGTCGTACCAAGTCAAGAAAGAAGGCTGGTTGCCTAGCTATAGTTAGTAGTAGTACAATGTGTTGAATTAAACAAAAAATTAAGTCTATCAGATTCAACGAATAAAATATTAATCATAATAGTGATTTTACACAATGCATTATGAACGTACTGATTCAACGATATGATTTGTGCTGTGATACAACAGTACGCAATACCGACCAATTAATATGGCCAGCTGAACCGCAGACATTCACCAAGTCCATCAACACGCACCCAATCAACTCCTGCTACCCACTTTATTTGACATCAAGAGAGATAAGAGATCGACCGACAGAGTACAGCGTCAACTCACAATTTAGATGAGGATAATATATACTACTCCCTCTGGCTTTAAATAAGTATAGTTTTAACGAGAGATTAAATAAAAGATAAAAAGACTAATGCGCCATTAACTAATACGAAAAGAAAATAAGAATGAGAGATAAAACAATGAGCAGGATAGAGTACTACTGGATGATTAAAACTTTGAGATAGTATTAAAAGAGATCTAGTGATCCTACTCTAAAAATATAGTTTTTATAGAACAAATTCTTATATAAAACTACACTCTTTTTAAAAACAGAAGGAGCACAAAACTCCCTTTGTTTTAAAATAATAAAATCTAATTCTGAACGTGATACTATGAATTTAGATAGAAGCCATATCTATATTTATAATACTAACATATGTTATATCTAATACTAAGTTTTATTATTTTAAGATGAAAAGAGTAGAAAAACAAGGGACCCGTGGACTGAAGGATCGCCTACGTCCTATTAGCTGGACATGCGCGTTGGCCCACGAAAGTTGAAGCCTAACCGACACTGTGACACTGCCAGTACGTGTATACGTACGTGCATGCTACATGCGAGAAATGAATTAGTCGCGCAGTACGTGACGCTTAGCGACTTGGCGCTATCCAGCAGCAGAAGAGATAAGCAAGGTGCGCTCCAGCTTGCTAGCTAGCTGTAGCTGCGTACCTTGAGACGCAAGCGAGACGCGCGTGTACCGGGCGCGCGGGTGTGTGGTGCCGGTTGGCTAGCTATGCTGGTCTCGCTTTCGCGATGGCAGGTTGAGGCATCATTTAAATCAGGTTATAGCTTAAATTTATCAGTAACATATAAAATAAAATAAGTTATTAGTATATAATTAAAGAATTAACTATTATAAACTTAAAAATTGATTTATAAATTATTATAAAATAAGATAAGTTAACGGCTTATATAGATTTTTTTTCTAAAAAAATATAATTTTTAGCAATTTAAAGAACATACTTATAAAAAATTAAGAAAGACAGCCATATAATCTAACGGTGCCTAAACTAGTGCGGGCGTTAGGTTGGGTCGGGGTGTTGGTGTTGGGTGCGGTGGTGGCACGTCAACCAACCAACCGAGCTGAGCTAATTAAGCTACGCTGGCTATAGCTAGCGACCACCACCGCAAGCTACCGCGCGCGGCCGTCGTCTCGTCGTCGCTGCATGGGGCGTCGTTTTTTGGGAAAGAAACCGACGCAGATTTGATGGGGCCGCGCGGCGTGCGACCTGCCGGTTGTCCCGATCGATCGGCCTAACTCCGCCGACCGGTTGAACGGAAGGCGCGGGCGCCATCTCGCGGGGAGGCCGTGGAGCTGTGGGCTTGATGCATGCCACGGGCGCTGACGCTGAGGCAGCGATATCTGGGCTCGTTTGGTGAAAATGGGCTGGAGGTTGTGGGCAGCGGTTGTCGGTTGATGTGTCGATATAATGGGATGCAGATGTAATGGAGGCCCAGATCGCGTTGGCCATTGGGAACTTCGAATTGGCGAGAACTGACCGTGTATGTGCATATGAGATCCAATATATGATCGATATATATACGTAGTATTGATGACCAACAAAACTCTAAGTTGATCTATGTTATTTTACAGAGAGAACTGATACGTGGAGTAGTCTTTTCTATTGCATATCGATACGATGCTGACCGAGTAGAGCATGCACACATGCACCATTAAGCACACTTCCCTAACACATCTGTGGATGTCTGATCTAATACACGCTCAAATACATAGAGATCGACATTAGAATTTTGACCTCACTAATATTATTGAAAACGCACCGGTGTGTGCGAATATTCGTGAGCACCGATTTACTACTACAAACAGTGTCAAAACTGCTATCGAAAAAATATCTGACCACATGATTAGAGGATACAAGGTCACAACTCACGACCATTAAACACAACTGAAAAGATAGTGTTTGATTCAAAGGATAAAGTGGGATGGAAGAAGGCCATCTCATTTTTAGAGCTGTTTGATTAGAAGCCAAGTAAAAATCGGGTGGTTCTTGAAGAGAATATTCCAAAAATCCATGGTAACCTCATACCTTAAAAAAAATAGTGGACCAATCCTTCCCACTTTCTCTCTCTCTAACATGTAGACCATCGCTATTCAATCCAAAAATAATCATCCTATCTCTCACGCCAAATAGGCAGTTAGGACCATCACATTCTTAAAAACAGATATGTCTTATCTCGTTCCACCTTATCCTCAAACTAAACATATGTTAAAAGATTGATTCGGTTTGCTATTATGTAAAAATATTGACACTACTAAAACCTAGGCAAGTTTTGTCAGTGTTAATTTTTTAGCAATATATGTTTGTGATTGGCATGCTTTTTTTATAGAAAACCAAACTTTCTAAAAGTACCATTTAAAACACCAATATTTTAATAGGGCACGTTTTACCTTCAAACCAAAATGGCCTAAACTCAGAGTAATGCCGTGCTTCGGACCTTTGGTTGTCTGATCACTTCATCTACGTACACTCGCGCGTAGCATATGGCGTGGTGCACATCGACTGCCACGTGTGCTTCCCAAGCAAAACAATGGAGCTAGCTGCACGATGGATCATGGATCGAGTCTGTGTTGCCCAGCCCAGCCACAGTTACATGGCGTCAAGATTATGTGAATAATCACCGTAGAAGCACACGCATTGGGTATGTGTTAGTTCTCGAAGATTAGGACCGCGAGCTTGTACACACTACTACGGAACTGTACACTATTACGGAACTGTACATACGTTCCTGTCTAAAAACACACCGTGCACCCTCTGAAACAAGGAATCAACACTGATGTCACCATATTAGTCTCGATTTATACCACTAACCGACACTGATGATGAGGACCCTCACATAACGCTTCTATCTCTTAACCGTTACTGATACGGTCCATATCAGGGAAAAGACAAGACACTCATGAGGGTTTTTATTGGGAGAGAAGGGGCAGGGAAAGACGTTTGGGCGAGAAACCCATCAGTGCCAGTTTATTGCACGGCCCAATACTAATAGGAGGTTATTAGTGTCAGTTGGTTATCTGAATCGGCACTGATGAGGGTGGATACATAAGAGCATCAAACCCCACTCCTCTTCCTCCATTTCGAGCAGAACAGACAGGGAACCCTGCTCTGGTCACATCAAGGTCGAGGGGAGAGGGTGAGATTTTGCAATTTTTTTTGACATATTTTAGAGATTTTTTGAAGCTCTTCTCTCTATATTATCTTGAAACGGTTAGTGAACTAGTAGATTTTCTTGCTCTTAGCGTTAATTTATTTTATTTGTTATGTCTAATGCATATAATTAATTGTTTATATAAAACTTTATTTAATTTGTTTTCTCTAAATTAGTAGTGACATCGTCCATTTGCATCTCGGATCTCTTGAGAGATTTTTGCGAAATAACACACACGAAAAGAAAACTACCGCATGAAAGTTTGCGTGCTCGCTATCCTCACACGAACGTTTGTACAGGTGGGACCCACATGTGTCATAGCAACCAGTAAAAAGTTTAGCAATGTATACAACTCACCTTAAATCCCAAGAACGGACCACCTGTATTATATAATTAAGCAAAGGAAATTATGAGATGATAGGTTATAGGTCACACTGTATCTGACGAATGGGTCCAATGATACTCTCTCTTATAACATGTTGCTATGCCTGATGCCCGTTCCTACCTTCAAACCAGCTAGCAAAGTTCTGCAACGTATAGGACCAACTTTATTATCTTCTTTCTACTATTGTAACCCTTAAAATCCCACCCCGCGCATGCTCGTTTTTTAAAAAAATTACTTTGAGTATCTTTTGCTTTCTGTCACAAATTTGTACTATTTTGGTACATAAAAAAACTGAGTGAAAATTTACTATGGGTTCTTAAAGTATCGACTTTGCTAGAGGACACCTACGAACGAAGTTTTGCCTATGGACACCTGAGAAAGGTGGTTTTCTGTTATAGGACACTTTTCGTAATATTTTGTCATTTTTTAGCTATTTTGGAAAGAGAAACAATATGAAATGACAAGAATACCCCAATACCAAAAAGGCTTACGTACTTGGTTTGACCAAACCATGTCTTGACCCTCTCGAACCGTAAACGTGAAACGGTGGCTCTGACAACTACCATAACAACGGAACTAGATGTATGAGCCCGTCTGAAGGGCACTCGTGGCATTTTGTAAATTTTCTCTTTGCAACTTGTTTATAAATGATAAAATATTATAGATGGTGTCCTGCGGCAAAAAAATACATATTTTTTAGGGTGTTTATTGGCAAGCAAAGCCACGTTTTTTCATTTAGCAAAGACTATGTTTTTATAGTGCCTGTACCAAATTTTGCCAAAAGTTAAATCTTCAATAGAGTTCTTCTAAATTTTTTTTATACGGAATTTGTTCTAAAGAGAGAGAATTTTGATTGTGGGTAGTCCTCGGTCTCCATTTGAATTTTTTTTAATCAGATAGAATTTTTTCTTTAGAACTTTTTCAGTGAAAATATGGTTAATTAGTTTCTAATGAAAGTTTTATCCGTAGTCAGAAGTCCACAATAAAATTTTGGCTATAAAATTTTAAAATGTAGGTACAAAGTTATGTACATAGCAAGTTTTAGTGTTCGTATAAAAATGATAAGTTGGCGGCGGATCGATGGAGCTCCGTAATGGTAGCACCGTGCATAAATCTCAATTTTTTCAGATGATCCAGAATTCGCATGGTTTTAGGGGGGTTTTGTGTCAAATGGTCCCTTATATCATAATGAGTCAATCGTTTGCTTAGGTTAATAAGTTATATATGCATGTTAACATGTGCACACAGATATAATAATGTATATAAGGAGCATATCTTTCATGCATGTGCGTACGTGTGGTAGTGTAATGTAATACCGTATATATGTGGATGCATGCAGGATGCGTAGCTGTATCCACTAACCTACTTGCATGTGTAATGACGTCTGATCAATCAAGCTTGCATGCATATTTGATATATTGCGCATATGTAATGTACTATGGAGTACGGACATAGTGCAGGAAATTGGTAGATATGAAGGTCAACATTGACTGGTTAATTAGAAAAACTTGAGCAAAATTTGTGCAAAAGTTGCAGGGTTAATTAGGCCGTTGTATGGAGACTTCTCTAGCATTATACCTAACTCTGTAGCTCTAATGGTATGCTGTAGAATGCACGAACTAGGACATGGCTCATGGTTATATAACGATGGCTGAATTATTTTTTATGGCATGGTCGATCAGCATCGTTAATTCTCCTATCTGATGAATTGGTTTTCTAGTGTACCAAAACTAAAACAGCATATTCACCGCCTGGCTCATTCTCTTCTGAAGAAGTTTCGTATATATACTGCTACAGTGTAACTTCAATTTCTTATGAGCCGGTCAAAATATTAATTAGCAATGCATTGTTTGCATATTTTTCATTTGTTTTATATTTCTTAGGAAAAATTATTAGCCGTTTCTCAATTCTTTGCTTCTATTTTTTCACACTCAACTCTAAAAGCATGTTTGTACCTCAACTCTCAAGATCTGATAAAAGTTTTCACATGCAGATTTCAACTTCTTTCAAGAAGCTTGAATAAAAATCTTTGAGTAGATATTCGGTGTGTCTGACAAGTTTCAAGTATTATTGCAAAGAAGTTCTGATGAAGATTTTAGAGTTTTGGAGGACTCTTTTATTCAAGACTACCATCATGCTTTAGCAAAAGCTTGAACTTTTTAATAATAAAAATGGTAATTCCTTGACTTTGAATCAACTAGGTATGCACACTGCCATTAAAATATCAAAATCAGTGAAAAAAGTAAATGAAAAAATAAATTAAACATGACCAACCAGGTGTCTTGTTAAGGTCAAGGACTATGAAAAACCGACATATATATAGCACACATAAAACTAGCATTCTCCGGGGTGGGAGAGATGACACGCTCAGCCCTGCGACCGATGACAAGATCGTGCCCGCCTCCTCCAGCGGCTAGGTCATCGGTTGGGTTGGTTCGGCGTGGACCGAAGGAGGTTCAGGTACATGGGGTTCTCGGTGCTAGGGCCCAAACCGATGGGCTACAATCCTGGGCCGCCATTGATGTGGGAGGATTGAGGCCTCCGACACCTAGCCCATTGCAGTCGAGGGGGTTTTAGGATAGAGGAGCTTTCCCCTAACCCAAAGGCCGCTGGGTTTTCTTATCATCGCCGGTTCTGGATTCATAGAGGCCAACCCTTCTCTCCCGATCTATGGTTTCCTACTTCGGTGTTGGAGATTGCGAGGTTTGGTTCGAGAGCAAGGAGAGTTTGGAGAGTTCCTATCAGAGAAAGAGATTAGAGGTCGTACGCACAAGTGGTGATGGAGAGGAGGCCCCCAAATCAATGGCAAGACCCTTGACAGAACAAGCGTAGAGCTTTTGATGGTGGGGTTGGATCAAATCGGGGAGGTTAGGAGAAAAAGGAGGAGCTCCGGAATCAGCTCCTTTCACAGAATCGTCGTTAGAAGGGGGGTTGGCGACAAGATTGTCAATGACCACAAAAAAGTGAGAAGTGCTTCCCAGATCCAAATCGCCCTCATCAAGACTCTGTCTAGCAGAAAGGCTGGCAAGCAGCTCCAGTCAAGCAAGTGAGTTTGGATGGCGGGAGGCAGCCCAGATTTCCGCAAGATCAAGGTCAGTTTTGTCCATCTTCCCAAACTCAAGTTCCTAATCCTAACCCTATTCAGCTTGGGGGTTGGGGTAGAAGAGATGGGGCTCATCATTTGTCGATGTTTTGTATCGGCAATAAGAATATGGGGCTACTCGTGAGACTAAAATTGATGGATTGCAAAGGAACACGAAACAATTTATACTGGTTCAGGCCCTCGAGATGAGATAATACCTTATGTCCAGTTGTGGCGTATTGCCTTTAAGGTTTCTCTGATGAGATTGTGCTTCTTCCCCTCGGGGGCACCCTACCTCCTCTTATATACTGGGGGACAGGGTTACAGAGTAGGAATCCCAGTCGAACTCCGACCAAGGGATTTCCTTCTAGGAATACAACGTGTCCGACTAGGACTATATCCTTTCCTTGTAGTACAAAGTCATATATGCCGAGTCCTATTGTATCCCTAATTACAAGGCTAGGCTCATCCTCTGTCTGAGTGGCCCAAACACTTCTCATGAGGTACTCGGGGGCCCATGGCCTCCACAGTAGCCCCTAAGACCTTTATAGTTGAGTTATAGCTGATGCCGAGTGCTCATCCTTCACGGTAAAGAATTCCCGAGTATATTGCTCCCGAGTACTCTTTGTCCGAGTGCTTCTTCTCCAGAGTTCTGCTTTATATCAGCTGGCAATGAGGCTATGAAGGGGTTCATAGAAAAATATAAATAGTGTACGCCAAATAGGCGCAACTATTAGGTGTAGTCCCCAACTTTGTGCTTAATTGTGAAACAATTAAACATAAAGTCAAAGATCTTTAACCTTATAGTCTTTTCCGAGTAGTATACTACACGGTATGTAGACTCTTCAGCATCATGTCAGCTGGAATAATTTTTGCTCAGGGCAATTGTTGGCTAAGCATGTAAGCCGAGTACCACTTTTTGGATTTTAACCCAATATGTGGTCAGGTATACTTAAGAGATACTTGCACCCCCAATTTTGATGGAGACCAGTTGTCGATCCTTATAAGGATGTATTCTCAATACCTGGTAAATAATTAAGATACCCAAATGTATACACCCGGCTGTAGGCTTAGCGTGAAGCGTATCTGATTATTTAATCGGTTCCTGTAAAATAGCACCTGCATCACGATTTTAACACGATTAGCGGGTGACCCAATAGGGCATGCTATTTAAGAACTTATATCTTTGGCCTACTACCGAATAAGCTGGCCTAAACCGATCTACCCAGCGTACCGCTATAAAATTGGCATCCCTCGCATGTCAGGATGAGTACTTCAGCGTCAGTAACCGCAATTAGCCAGAAGAATCCTTGTCCGCAAGTCTTTTCGACTTACGTTCTGGATGCAGCATGGTTGCCACAGATGCATGAGTAGATATATTACAGGATCTGCTTGCCCTCCTCAGGTGTGACGCAGTACATGAGAACTCCGGATGCGCTTCGACGATATAGGTCTTCTCTGACTACGATAAAGGTTTTGCTCCGTCGCTTGATTTACTCGACTTCGTTGTAATCTTTAGGAAGTTTGTCTTCTAGTGAAAATTGAACGATTGGAGTCTCTCAGTCTTGAAAAATAATAAGCACCTCCGTAGATTCTGGGTTTGATGTTGCTCCCGACTGAAAGCTCTAGTAGTGGCTTGTTGCCATATTTTTGCCAGATAGGTACCCGAACGCTGCGCTAACGCAGGATTCGGCTGACGACCCTCTTGGGGCATACCCAACCTGACAAAATTATAGCCGAATAAGGTACGCGAACCTCGCATTAGCATAGGATTTGGCTGGCGACCCTCATGGGGTGTACCCTACCCAACAGAGTTATGGCCAAATAAGATATCCGAACCTTTCATCAGCATAGGATTTGGTTGGTAACCCTCATGGGGCGTACCCTACCCAGCAGAGTGGTACCCGAGCTCCGACTGGTGCCGGAGGTCAGTTATTAGCCGAATAAGGTACCCGAACCTCGCATTAGCATAGGATTCGGCTAGCGACCCTCATGAGGCGTACCTTAACCCTAACCAGCCAAGTGGTACCCAAGCCCCGACAGGCGCCGGAGGTCGGTTATTAGCCCACATGGAGCGTACCAAAGTAAAGTTGACATTCGAGTCCCGACTAGCGCAAGTACTCGGACAATAGCCCTCGTGGAGTATTCCAAGTAAGTCTTGAAGCGTCGCACTCCAAGTGTATCATGGCAAACTGGTCTAGCCCCGAGTGTAAAAGATAGGCTCGTAGCCCTGAGTTCCTGTTACGCGTATCCGGAACTGGCCCTACATTATAAACATGTTGGATGAGTAGCATCTGATGAAGAAGACAATCACCCGAAGAAAATTGATCTATTTTACAATAGATGTAAATATGTGTTCCTCCTCTTATTGATATTAATTTCCTCGAGTAGTTGACCCCTTACATTTAAACACTCTGCTCGACTAGTCATAGCCCCCTAACGTCGGGAGTCGGCTCATGGCTCTTTCCTAGACACGTATTTTGGGTGACTTGAGTTTGTCTTTCATAGATCAAAGCTTCACGGATCGGAATTTATGCTACTCGAGTACTGTTGCAATCATTAAGAGCAAAAACAGAAAATACGCAGTATGTACACCTATTAGGTGTAGGTGGCTACAGCATTGGCGAGGCCGAGTGAGGAATTGACGATCTCATTCCCCTAGATCCGATCCCGACTGGCACTAAGCCGTATCCGAGTCAAATCATAGGGAAGTGAGTTGCCTCCTGACCCATTTAGATGAGAATATCATATAAAGAAAAAAATATTTATCAGAAAGCAACTTAGCTGTTCAGTATTGCATAAGTTGAGAGTGGGGATGCCATCCTTGCATTTGAGCTTGTGAGCCCCCAAACATGTCACTTGTCATTCTGATAATCTCCAATTCTAGGAGGTTGAAGATAGTTGTGACCGACTGCCACAATGAAGTCATCCGACTTACGTTTGCGGTGCTCGGTTTTAGTCCGAGCCGCGTCATCGGTGTTGATATTTTACACCGGTAATAAATATATAGGGCTACTCGTCGGACCGAAACTCGATTGATTGCAAAGAAACACAAAAAGTTTATACTGGTTCAGGCCCTCGAGATGAGGTAATACCCTACGTCCAGTTGTGGTGTATTTCCTTTGAGGATGTATGACTTTCTCCTCCCTTAGGGGGCACCCTGTCTCCTCTTATATACTAGAGGACAGTGTTACAAAGTTGGAGTCCCAGTCGGACTACGACCAAGAGATCTCCTTCTAGGAATACAACAGGCCTGACTAGGACTGTATTTTCTCTGTCATACAAGGTTAAGTCTGCTGAGTCCTATTATATCTCTAATTACAAGGCTAGGCTCATCCACTTTTCGAGTGGCCCATATGCTTGTCATGAGGTACCCGGGGCCCATGGCCTCCACAGCAGCCCCTGAGACCTTCAAAGTTGAGTCATAGCTGATGCCGAGTGCTCATCCTCCACGGTGAAAAATTCCCGAGTGTATTGCTCCCAAGTACTATTTGTTCAAGTGCTTTTTCTCCCGAGTCCTGCTTTATGTCAGTTGGCAGCGAGGCTATGAAGGGCGTCACGTAGAAATATGAATAGTGTGCACCGAATAGGCGCACCTATTAGGTGTAAGCCCCGACTTTGTGCTTAATTGTGAAACAATTAAACATAAAGTTAAAGATCTTTAACCTTGTAGTCTTTCCCGAGTAGTGCACTACTGGTCTATGAGATTCTTCAACATCATGTTAGCTAGAATGATTTTTGCTCATGGCAATTAATGGCTAAGCATGTAAGCCGAGTACCACTTTATGGGTTTTAACCCAATACGTGGTCAGGTGTACTTGAGAGATACCTGCATCCCCAATTTTAATGGAGACCAGCTGTTGATCCTTATAAGGATATGTCCTCAATACCTAGTAAATAATGCAGATACTCGAATGTATACACCCAGCTGTAGGCTTAGCATGAAGCATATCCGATTATTTGATCGGTTTATGTGAATAGCACCTGCACTGTGATTTTAACACAGTCAGCGAGCGGCCCAATAGAGCGTGCTATCAAGAAACTCATATCTTTGGCCTACTACCGAATAAACCGGCTTAAACCGACCTACCCAGCGCAGCCCTATAAAATTTGCATCCCTCGCATGTCAGGATGAGTACTTCAGCGTCAGTAACTGCAATCAACCAAAGAAATCCTTGTCCGCAAACCTTTCTGACTTATGTTCTGGATGCAGCATGGTTGCCACAGATGCCTAAGTAGGTATATTGCAGGATTTGCTTGCCCTCCTCAGGTGTGACGCAGTGCATGAGAACTCCAGATGTGCTTTGACGATATTGGTCTTCTCTGACTTTGGTAAAGCCGAATAAGGTACCCGAACCTTGCATTAGCATAGGATTCGGCTGGTAACCCTCATGGGGCGTACCCTACCCAAAAGAATTATAGTCAAATAAGGTACCCGAATCTTGCATTAGCATAGGATTCAGCTGGCAACTCTCATGGGGCGTACCCAACCTGGCAGAGTTGTGACCAAATAAGGTACCCGAACCTAGCATTAGCATAGGATTCGGCTAGCGACCCTCATGGGGTGTACTCTACCTAGCCGAGTGGTACACAAGCCCCGACTGGCGCCGGAGGTCGATTATATTTAGACGAATAAGGTACCCGAACCTCGCATTAGCATAGGATTCGGCTGGCGATCCTCATGGGGCGTACCCAACTCAGCGGAGTGGTACCCAAGCTCCAACTGGTGCCGGTGGTCGATTGTTAGCCAAATAAGGTACCCGAACCGAGCATTAGCGTAGGATTCGGCTGGCGACCCTCATGGGGCGTTCCTTACCCAGCAAAGTGGTACACGAATTCCGACTGGTGCCGGAGATCGGTTATTAGCCAAATAAGGTATCCGAACCTAGTATTAGCATAGGGTTTGGTTGGTGACCCTCATGAGGCGTACCTCACCCAGCAGAGCTGTGACCGAATAAGGTACCCAAACCTAGCATTAGCGTAGGATTCGGCTGGCGACTCTTATGGGGCGTACCTCACCCAGCCGAGTGGTATCCGAGCTCCGACTGGCGCTGGAGGTCGGTTTTTATCCCACACACGAGTCCCGACTAGTGCGAGTACTTGGATAATGGCTCTCGTGGAGCATTCCAAGTGATTCTTGAAGCGTCGCACTCCAAGTGTATCTTGGCAGACTGGTCCAGCCCCCGAGCGTAGGAGATAGGCTCGTAGCCCTGAGTTCCTGTTACGCGTATCCGAAACTGGCCCTGCATTATAAACATATCGGATGAGTAGCATCTGATGATGAAAACAATCACCCAAAGAAAATTTATCTATTTTTGCAATAGATGTAAATATGTGTTCCTCTTCTTATTGATATTAATTTCCCCGAGTAGTTGACCCCTTACGTTTAAGCACTCTGCCCGACTAGTCGTAGCCCCCTAGCGTCGGGAATTGGCTCATGGCTCTTTTCTAGACACGCATTTTGGGTGACTTGAGTTCGTCTTTCATGGAGCAAAGTTTCACGGATCAGAATTTATGCTACTCAAGTACTTTTGTAATCATTAAGAGAAAAAACAGAAAAAATATGCAGCTTGTACACCTATTAGGTGTAAGCGGTTGCGGTATTGGCGAGGCCGAGTGAAGAAATATTTATCAGAAAGCGACTTAGCTGTTCGGTATTTGGGAGTGGGGATGCCATCCTTACAGTTGAGCTTGGGAGCCCCCGAACATGTCATTTGTCGTTCTGATAATCTTCAGTTGTTGAAAGTCGAAGACTGTTATGACCGACTGCCACAATGAAGCCGTCCAACTTGCTTTTGCGGTTCCCAACCTTAGTCGGGGCCACATCATCGGTGTCCTTCTGCTCCTTCTGTCTAGGTGCCTTTTTATCGTCGAGGGCCTCAGCAACAGCATCGGCCAAGTCAGCATACTTGTTCGCCATGTCGAATAAAGCTTTAACAGAGTTGAGAGGCTTCCAAGTGAATTTAGCGATGAATGAGGTGTCTTTGACCCCTTTTCGAAAGACGGCGATGACGACCTCGTCTTTGATCTTCGGGATTGAATTCTTCTTCTCAAAAAACCTCTTGATGAAGTCACGAAGAGACTCATTCTTTCTTTGATGCAACTGATATAGGTCGTACTCGAAAGATGGCCTCTCATATGTTCTCTGGAAGTTGGCGATAAAGTGTTCCCGGAGTTCTCCCCAGGAGCCGATTGATCTCTTAGGAAGTCTTGTTAGCCATGTCCTTGCCGACTCGGCTAGAGCGACTGGGAGATAGTTAGCCATGGTCTTGTGATCTCCTCCAGCTGCTCAGATCGCCAGAGTATAGACTGTGAGCCAGGACTCGGGGTTGGTCTTCTCGTCGTATTTTTCAATTCCAGTCGGCTTGAAACCTGATGGCCAGTCGACTTGTTGCAGCTCCTGGGTAAAGGACGGTACTCCTTCATCTTCATGAGGACTCCGACTCCGCCTACGATGGCGAAACCACTCGTGGTGGAGGCCGAAGCGCTCGTTCTTGTCTTCCAGTCGGCGTTGCTCGTCTTCCTCTTATTCGCGGCGGCGAGCGTTGATGCCCTGCCGAAGATCACGTCGTAGTCGACCTCGGAGATCCTGGTTGCCCCGACGGTCATCTTGATGTCGACGCCGCCGATGGCCGTTGGGGTTGCCGAGTGACGTCTAGCATGACTCCGTATGCAGCCGACTAGAGCCGGCCGCTCGGCGTCGTGTTGAGGTGGATGAGACTGCCATTGGTGATGCTGACCGGTTGGTAAGTATGAGGGTATCACCCGACTGTTGGTGCTGCTGACATGCAGCAGCGGTAATCATGGGTTTTATCCTCACTATTAGGGATGAAAACGGTCGGAAACGGTATTACAATATAGAAAACGAAAACGGTCGGTACGGGATTTTTCTATATTTTAGTAAATAATGAGGACAAAAAATGGTTGAAAATGATTGTGAAACCAATTGAAAATGACAATTTTTTATGTTTTGCCAAATTCGAAAACGGTAGGTACGGGATCTATCCCATTCAGTTTCATCCCTACTCACTATAGTCAAGGTGGCCTGATGATCAAGCCCAAACTGGAGCGTATCCTGTAGAGTTGCAGTGGCTACGATGTTCTGTTGAGGTGTAATGAAGACGTCGTGGTCGCCGACTCGAGTTTGGAGGATTTGTTGCTGAGCAGTCCGCCCAGCCCTACGCAGGTCATCGTTGCGGGCGTGCAGGCGTCTTGCTTCTTCCTCTTGTTGTTCTTGTAGTCGGCGGGCCTCCTCCTCTTGCTACTCACGTAGCCGGCGTGATTCCTAAGTGGGAGCTGAACCCTCGGATATCATAAGGACTTCACGTGGTAGAGAGAAGCTTGCCAAACTGCTGTCCGACTTAGAGTCGGAGTCCGACTGAGAGTCGAAGTCAAAATAATCGACGAGGGTGATGATGACTCCGGCCTCCCTAGATCTAATCTCGAGCGGCTCTGGGCTGTGTCCGAGTTGAACCCTAGGGGATCATGTCTGCCGCGTCTGATGCTGATCGCAGTTGTCTACGGCGTTGTCGAGTTCGAATAGGAGACTGATGATCTCCTTCTTCCTTAGCCTGATCTCGGCCGGCTCGAGGCCGAGTCCAAGTCGAACACCGAAAGAAAAAGTTGTCCTGAGACCCGGGCATGTTGAAGATTGCCGCAGCAAGTTGACGAGGGTTGCCGCAGCGTTATGTGGACCGACCAGCGCGGAGTCGGCTTGATCCCTGGCCGATCGGATCGAATCTGAGTCGGATAGGGTAAGGTTGCCGAATTCATTGGCGATGAAGTCGAGGCTCCCGAAGGTGATTGTTTCTCCAGCGGAAAAGTTGACACCATCGACTCCCTTGATTGGATCCATCAGGCTTGATGAAGATGATCTCGACGAAGACCCTACCTGGCGCGCCAACTGTCGATGTTTTACACCGGCAATAAATACATAGGGCTACTCGTCGAACCGAAACTCGATGGATTGCAAAGGAGCACAAAAGGTTTATACTGCTTCAGGCCCTCGAGATGAGGTAATACTCTACGTCTAGTTGTGGTGTATTTTCTTTGAGGATGTATAACTTCTTCCTCCCTCAGGGGACACCCTGCCTCCCCTTATATACTGGGGGACAGGGTTACAAAGTAGGAGTCCCAGTCGGACTATGACCAAGGGATCTCCTTCTAGGAATACAACGGGCCCAACTAGGACTGTATTTTCCTTATCGTACAAGGTTAAGTCTGCCGAGTCCTATTATATCCCTAATTACAAGGCTAGACCCATCCTCTTTCCGAGTGGCCCATATGCTTGTCATGAGGTACCCGGGGCCCATGGCCTCCACAATCGGTGTCCTTCCGCTCTTTCTGTCAGGGTGCCTTTGTTGTCATCAAGGGCCTCAGCAACAGTGTCGGCCGATTCGGCGTATTTGTTCGCCATGTCGAACAAAGCCTTGACCGAGTTGGGAGGCTTCCGAGTGAATTTAGAGATGAACGGGGGGTGTCTTTGACTCCTTTTCGAAAGACGGCGATGACGACCTCGTCCTTGATTATTGGGATTGAATTTCTCTTCTCAGAAACCTCTTGATGAAATCATGAAAAGACCCATTCTTCCTTTGATGCAACTGATACAGATCGTACTCGGAAGATGGCCTCTCGTACGTTCCTTAGAAATTGGCGATGAAGTGTTCCCGGAGTTCTCCCTAGGAGCCAATTGATCTCTTAGGAAGTCCTGATATCCATGTCCTCGCCGAGTCGGCTAGGACAACTAGGAGATAGTTAGCCATGGCCTTGTGATCTCCTCCAGCTGCTCGGATCGCCAGAGTGTAAACTGTGAGCCAAGATTCGGGGTTGGTCTTCCCGTCGTATTTTTCAATTCCAGTCAGCTTGAAGCCTAATGGCCAGTCGACTTGTTGCAGCTCGTGGGTGAAGGCCGGTACACCTTCATCTTTGTGAGGACTCCGACTCCAACTACGGTAGTGAAACCGCCCATGGTGGAGGCCGAAGCACTCATTCTCATCTTTTAGTAGGCAACGCTCATCTTCCTCGCGTTCGCGGCGTCGTGTGTTGATGTCTTACCGAAGATCACGTCGTAGTCGGCCTCAGACGTCTTGGTTATCCCGACGGTCGTCTTGATGTCAGCGCCGCTGGTCATTATTATGATTGCCCAGTGACGTGTGGCGTTACTCCGTGTGCGGCTGACTAGAGCTGGCCGCTCGGCGTCGCGTTGAGGCAGATGAGATCGCTGTTGGAGAAGCTGACTTGTTAGTCAGTATGAGTGTGTCGTCTGACTGTTGACGCTGTTGGCATGCAGCAGCGGTGATCATGGCTTTAATCCTTGCTTTCCTTAGGTTGGCCTGGTGATCAAGCCCAAATTGCAGTGTATCTAGTAGAGTTGCAGTGGCCACAACATTCTGTTGAGGAGTTACAAAAACGTGGTGGTCGCCGACTCGGGTCTAGAGGATATCTTGTTGAGCAGTCCGCCTAGCCTTGCGCAGATCGTCGTTGCGGGCATCGCGCTCGGCCTAGAAGCGTCTTGCGTCTTCCTCCTGCTGTTCTCATAGTCGGCTGGCTTCCTCCTTTTGTTGTTCTCATAGTCAGCGTGCCTCTTGAGTGGGAGTTGAACCCTTGGATATCACAAAGACTTCACGTGGCGGAGAGAAGCTTGCTGAACTGCTGTCCGACTTAGGGTCGGAGTCTGACTGAGAGTTGGAGTCGGAATAGTTGATGGGAGTGATTACAACTCCGACCTCCCTAGATCCGATCTCGAGTGGCTCTGGGCCGTATCCGAGTCGAACTCCAGGGGATCGGGTTTGCCGTATTAGATGTTGATTGAAGTTATCCGCGGCATTGCCGAGTCCGAACAGGAGATTGATGATCTCCTCCTTGCTTATCCCAATCTCGGCCGGCTCAAAACCGAGTCTGAGTCGAATACCGAAAGAAAGAGTTGTCCCTAGACTCCGGCATATTGGAGATCGCCGCAGCATGTTGCCGAAGATCGCTGCAGCGTTACGTAGGCCAACCGGCACGGAGTCGACTTGATCCCTGGCCGATTGGATCGAATCCAAGTCAGACTGGGTAAGGTTGCCGAATTCATTGGCGACGAAGTTGAGGCTCCCGAAGGTGATTGTTTGCCCGCGGAAGAAGTTGATGCCATCGACTCCGGTGAGTGGATCCATTAGGCTTGTTGAAGATGATCTCGCCGATGCCCCTACCTGGCGCGCCAACTGTCGATGTTTTGTATTGGCAATAAGAATATGGGGCTACTCGTGAGATCTAAACTTGATGGATTGCAAAGAAATACGAAACAATTTATACTGGTTTAGTCCCTCGATATGAGGTAATACCCTACATCCAGTTGTGTTGTATTGCCTTTGAGGTTTCTCTGATGAGATTGTGCTTCTTCCCCTTAGGGGGCGCCCTGCCTCTCCTTATATACCGAGGGACAGGGTTACAGAGTAGGAATTCCAGTTGGACTCCGACCAAGGGATTTCCTTTTAGGAATACAACGTGCCCGACTAGAACTATATCCTTTCCTTGTCATACAAGGTCATGTATGCCGAGCCCTATTGTATCCGTAATTATAAGGCTAGGCCTATCCTCTGTCTGAGTGGCCCAAACGCTTCTCATGAGGTACCTGGGGGCCCATGGCCTCCACATCATTCCCTGAGAGGTGGCTTTGGAGAGAACGCTCAGACAGGGAGGAGCGATTGGGGGGAAAAAGAGGTTGGGGAGACTTCAAAAGGTAGCATGTCGTCGTCAAACCTCAAATATTTCAAATGTGGGCAAGGGGGTCATCATCAGGCAACTTGCTCTAACCCTCCCCTTTGCTATGCATGTCATCAGTCTGGCCATATTTTTGCTCAGTGTCCTATGGGGGCTAGGAAAAGGGCTATGTAGCTTTGTGGTTTTGGTATTCCTAGGTTAGGGTTTTATAGTATGCAGTTGAATATGAACTTATGAACCTTTTTCCTAATTTAACCTGGGACTGGAAGGTGAAGCAGTTGACTGAGAGAGAATTCTTAATCACTTTTCCCTCTGAGGAGTATAGGAAACATCTCACTAGGTTTCCTAGTTTTGAGTATAAATGCAGAACTATAAGAGCTAGTGTAGTTGCTTCTAATATGACAGAAGATGCTATTGATGAGTTGACTTCTATTTGGGTGAGAATGTTTGGGGTTCTCGAGATTGCTAAATCTGAGGCTTCCATTAAGGCTCTAGTTCAGCTGATGGGTTTATTTGAGGAGTTGGATGAAAAATCTTTGGCAGGTGAAGGTCCCACAGGGGTGAAATTGGCTTGCACAGATCCTTCTACTTTACATTTCATCATACACATCTATATCAATAAGGTGGGTTATGACATTAATTGGGAACCTGAGGGTTTTGCTCCTAATCCTAAATCAGCTTCTCCCTCTGCCCCCAAAAATGATGGTAATAATCATGAGGATGATTTTGATGGAGATGATTGGGACTTCAAGCATGACGATGCCTTTGATGATTTAGATGACAATCAAGATACCAAATCTCACCAGAGGCCTCTTCAAACAAATAAGGGTTCTAAATCTGCTCCCCCCTAGCAGGCAGAAGACTTACCTGGAGGCTTCTAAAAATTCACTGAGAGTGGAGGGGATTCTCCTTGTGGTAACTAAGTTTGATGTGTCAGAGGTTCTGAACAAATTGAGAGGGGTCCAGTATCTGATATAGAGGTGTCTAAGGCTGTGGTTCTCTGGGAAGGCGTTCAGTCAGATTCTACCCCTCAGGAATCACAAGAAGATGAGCTCCCACTGAGTGCTAATCCCACTGATCGACTACCATTGGAAGATTTGATGGAAACAGATCTGAAGAAATTAGGGTATGTTAAGAGGTGTGACATTCCCACTGAATCTGATATTGAAAGGATGAGGGAAGAAGAGATGGAAGAGATATCCCAATTCAAGGTTGTTTCTCATAAGAAGGGGAGGAAAGCTAAGAAGAGAGATAGAAGTCTAGTGGTGGCCACAAGGAAAAGTAACAGACAGAAGAACAAGGAGGTGCCAATTCCCATGAGAGCTGAGATCCTCACCAAGAAAAAGAACTTGGAGATACCAGGTAATGTCTCTAATCCTTTAGTCATCTTTCAACATGTAGATAATGATGCCTTAGTTAATATTTCTCTAGCTTCTAATATTGTTCCAGGAAACTCTGAAGAAGAAATTGACCTTAACATTAGTTCTATTAAAGCTAAAATTGTTGAAACTTCTTATAAATTGAGAGTTGAAAATATGAAGGAAAATGGTAATAAAGTTGATGCAGATGCTATTGATCAGGATTTCCCTACCTCTTTGTCTCAAGAACTTAATAAGAGGGGGATCCCTACTAAGGTCAAGAAAAGATGAAAGTTATCTTTTGGAATATGAGAGGTCTTGGTAGTAAGGCTAGAAGAGGTAATCTGAAAGAGGTGTTGAGATCTAATAGAGTTTATGTGATTTGCTTACAAGAAAACAAGACAGAGAGTTTTTCTAATAGAGAGCTTAGTAGCATTCAAGGTAGTTTGCTCTTTGATTGGTGCTGGAAACTTTGTTGTGGTGCCTCCGGGGGGCTTTTAATAGGGGTAAAAAAAGAGGTGCTTCTTAGGAAAGTTCATGTAGGGGCCTTTTTTCTGAGTGTTGTAGTTGAAAACATCAGTAATGGAGTTATCTGGGAAATTTTTAATGTTTATGGCCCAGTTCTAGATTCTCTCAAGCCTATCTTCTTAGCTGAGCTGCATTTTTATCTGAGCACTAGAGATATTCCTATAGTGATTTGGGGTGATTTTAATTTTTACCGTTTTGACTATGAAAAATCTAATGACAACATTGATCAAAGATCTATAGATAGTTTTAATTCCTTTATTGCTGATTTAGATTTAATAGAGCTTCACAAAAGTGGAGGTAAATACACTTGAAATAATAAGTAGTGCATTCCTATTCAGGTGGTGTTAGATAGAGTTTTAGTTATCATGCTTGGGAAGATTTTTCCCTACTGCCACCCTTAATACTTTGTTAAAAGTGGGGTCTGACCATTGTCCTCTCTTGTTAGACTAGGGAGATGATAGAGTTTTAAGCTCCCCTTTTTTCAGATTTGAATCTGCCTGGTTTCTGATTGAGGATTTTAAAGATATGGTTAAAAGAAAATTATTGAATAGAGATGATAGCAACATTCTAGATAACAACAAAAAAACTCATAAACAAGCAAAGGCTAACCTTTTAGCTAAGTTAGATGTTTTAGACCTTCAGGCTGAAGAGGAGGGTTTGAATCCTGAAAAATGGAAAGAGAGATATGACATAGAAAATTCCATAGAGAATATTTATGAGATCGAAGAGTTGTTTTGGATGAAGAGATCAAGGGAACAATAGATTCTAAAGGAGGATAGGAATACTTCTTTTTTCACAATATAGTTAATGGTAGAAAAAGGAAGTGTACTATTTTTAACATTGAAGAGGATGGTGTTTTAATTTCTGGGCAATCTGAGTTGACCAATCATATAGTAGAGTTTTACAAATCTCTTTTTAGAGCTGACAAACCTTCTTCTATT
The DNA here is from genome assembly GCA_003991445.1 of Oryza meyeriana var. granulata. Classification (NCBI taxonomy): domain Eukaryota; kingdom Viridiplantae; phylum Streptophyta; class Magnoliopsida; order Poales; family Poaceae; genus Oryza; species Oryza meyeriana. The sequence goes on from RYFJ01000989.1 coordinate 142,347, forward strand.
TGCCTTTCAGAAAGTATATGGCAGGGGTGCTATTCACTTTCTGAATAGGAGAAATTACATATTATCAGACCTTTTAATATGGAAGAGCTTGAGATTCTTATTAAGGAAGCTAAATTTAATGCTGCCTCTAGTCCAGATGGTTTTCCTGTCCAGTTCTATAGGGAGTTCTGCGAATATCTAAAACATGATCTATTTGAGATATCCCTTCTGCATCAAGGGTGTCGATGTTTTATATCGGCTATAAATGATTATGGGGCTATTCGTAAGATCTAAACTTTATGGATGCGAAGGGATGCAAAAGATTTATCCTGGGTCAGGCCCTCAAGGCAAGGTAATACCCTACTTCTAACTGTTGTGTATTGCCTTTGAGATTTCTCCGGCGAGATTGGTTGTGTGTTGTTTTGCTCTGCCCCAGGGGGCTCCTTGCCTCCTCTTATATACCGAGGAGGCAAGGTTACAAGGCAGAAATCCCAGTCGGACTTGACCAAGTGATTTTCCTCTAAGAACATAGAGTAACCAGCTAGGACTATATCCCTTTTCTTGTCATGCAAGGTAACATAAAGCCGAGTTCTTCTTATAGCACTAATTACATGGCAGGCCTACCCTCTATCCGAGTGATCATATTGCCTTCCATGAAGTACCCTGGGCCCATGGACTCCATAGTAGCCCCTGAGACCTTCATAGCTGAGTCACAGCTGATGTTTAGTGCTCACCCTCCATGGTGAAGATTTCCTGAGTGTATTGCTCTCGAGTACTCTTCCCCCAAGTCCTACTTCATGTCGGCTGGCAACGAGGTTACAAAGGGCTTCATGGAAAAATTTGAAAAGCGTGTGCCGAATAGGCACACCTATTAGGTGTAGCCCCCCGACTTTGTGCTTAATTGAGAAATAATTAAACATAAAGTCAAAGATTTTTAACCTTTAAGTCTTTCCCGAGTGATATATTTCTCAGAAATTAGACTCTTCAGCATCATATCAGCTAGAAAATTTTTTTGCTCAAGGCAATTTAGCTAAGCATGTAAGTCGAGTATCACTATGGAGTTAACTCATTGTGTGATTAGGTGTACTTGAAAGATACCTACATCCCCGATTTTAATGGAGACCAGCTGTCGATCCTTATAACGACTTGAAAAAAGGCATGCCCCGTTCGCCATGTCGGGAAACAAATCTGCTGAGTGCCACTATAAAGCCGGTCAGCGTCTGTACGTCCTTTTGGCTGGTCGGGGGAGCCATGTTCATGATTGCGTTGTTTTTCTCTAGGTTCACCTCTATGCCGCGGTGTGACATGATGAAACTGAATAGTTTTTCCGAAGGTACTCCGAAGACGCACCTTTCCAGGTTCAACTTCATCTTAAATCTTCGAAGGCTTTGAAAAGTTTCTTCTAAGTCAGCGATGAGGTCACCTTTAAACTTGGTCTTGATTACCACGTCATCGACATATGCCTCCACATTGCGCCCAAGTTGAGTGTGAGGACACCGCTGGATGGCACATTGATATGTTGCACCAGCGTTTTTCAACCCGAACGACATAGTGACATAGCAATATGCTCCAAACGGCGTGATAAAAGAAGTCCTCAGGCAGTCCTTCTCCTTAAGACTTATCTGATGGTATCCCGAGTAGCAGTCGAGAAAGCTGAGTAGTTCACATTCCACAGTTGAATCAATCACATGATCTATCCTGGGTAGACCAAATGGGTCTTTGTGACACGCCTTGTTTAAGTCGGTGTAGTTGACGCACATTAGCCATTTACCATTCTTCTTCTAGACCAAGACTAGGTTTGTCAGCTAATCCAGGTGGTAGACTTCTTTGATGAACCCAACTTCCAGGAGCTTAGTTATCTCCTCGCAGATAGCATCCTTGCGGTTTTGTGCAAATCGTCATAGTCATTGTTTGACAGGTTTGGCGTCCGGCTTGACGTTGAGAGAATGCTCGATCACCTCCCTTGTTACACCAGGCATATCGGAAGGCTTCCAAGTAAAAATATCCCTGTTCACCTGGAGAAAGGTGGTGAGCTCGTCTTCCTATTTAGAGTCAAGTTTGGTCCCGACAAGTGCAGTCTTGGTGGGGTCAGAAGAGTCCAGGGAGATTTTTCTTGGTTTCTGACTCCGCTGAAATTCCTGACTTGGCCGCCTTTTTTGCCAGGACTTCGTCCTCCTTCTTCGAAGTTGTTGCTGCTAGCCATATATTGCTCTGTCCGACTACAACTTCTTGTGACTAGGCCAACTCGCAGCTCTCCTTGTCACAGATAAAGGCTTGCTTAATGTCACTGCGTAGGGAGAGTACTCTTGCTGGGCCAGGCATCTTGAGCATCATGTATGTATAGTGGGGTATTGCCATAAATTTGGCGAGTGCCGATCTCCCCAGTATGGCATGGTAAGCTATCTCGAAGTCGGCAACCTCGAAGCGGATACTCTTAGTGCAAAAATTCTTCCACGTGCCAAAGGTAACTAGTAAAGTAATCTGGCCAAGTGGAGTTGAAGAGAGGCCGAGGATTATCCCGTGAAAGGGAGCTGTACTCGGCCATAACTTGGATTGAGGTATTTTCATCTTGTCGAGTGTTTTGGCGAAAAGGATGTAGAAGCTTCTTCATCTTAATGTTTTTGATAACTGGATTCAGGACAAGTGGGTATCACCCTGGATGTGCCCCTCGATCAAGGTGATCTATCCGGTCAAACATAATTGCCACTTCGGACCAACGTAGATACTGGGGGCGTTAGTAGAGACCGAGTTCACTTCTCGAGTGCTTAGCTTCTGTTTGCGCTTGAACTCATATGCTGACGGCTCTCCAAATATGTGATTGAACTCAGCCTGGGATCTTGGTAGTGATGGCAACGGGGTGCCCGATCTTTCGTTAGGTAAGGATAACTCTCGATTTGGTAGAGAATTAACACTCACGATCCGGCTTCTGATCACCAAGACTCGAACCCTGCAATCGCAGCACCACGACTCCTCTTGTTATCAACCGTGCGGTGTCCGATTGACCTCGCCACGAAGGCTAATTCCTGCATGCAAATCAAAGAACACAAGCAAGAACAAGGAAGATTGCAACTCAACTCGCAGATGAATGATTATACTCTCGAAGTTGGGGTCTCACAAACCGATAAACGGCGAAACTGTTCAAAGACAGAATAATCTAAGCAAAACCCACTCTAAACGGCGGCGGCTACTAAATATATATAAGTTAGGACATCCTAGGGTCAGGGTTTGCCTTGTGAGGGGCGCACTCCTCATGGGTTTAGCCCACGACATAAATACAAAGCTCAAAGACCCAAACTGACTCAGATAGGAAAAATGATGTAACTTGTTTTAATGATTCTGGACAGCTTAGAAGGAATTTTGGCATGAAACAAAAACCATCTGAAAGTAGACTTCATAAGCTTTCTAACAAGTACTTGTAGGTCCTATAACTCCTTCTGGATCAAAAGTTATGGCCGTTTGAAGTTGACGCTGTCTCTTAGCCCAAAACTGAACCGGTCTCGGAAATAGGAGTTTACTTGCACTTATTGTCTCCACTTTAATATTTGGTTTCTTAAGATATTGTCCATGGTCTTCTCCCAAGTTCCTAATAACAATAAAATCATCACAAGAATTAAATAGTATGCCATTCGTAGAAATATTTCCATGTAAGCTTAGGAACGCATTCACCTAGCGATTAAGTTGACGAGCACGTGCGCGAGTAATTGGTCCTTGGATCTGTGGCGCATCTTGTTCAACATGAGGAGGTTGTAAGTATGTATCTGAAGAAGTAATGTCCTTATCAGGTAGTCACCGGCTAAGCCCAAGTCTGGCTTGCCTTTGTCTTTTGGTTCACCAGACGTTGATATTCGCTCGAAGGCAAACTTCTTGAGCAGGAAGTAATTTTTGGCCGCGTGTTTCCCATTTGGGTGGAAGGGGCATAGCCCGTTCATGACTTTCTGGTAGTTGTCCGCCTTGGGGGTCACGGTCTGGTGCGGTCGACGGTGGCCACAATGTCCTCCGACTTGCGCTTGAGGTTCCTGGCCTTGGATGGGGCCATGTTGTCAGTGTCCCGTCGCTCCTTCTGTCGTGGCTCCTTCTTATCATCGAGTGCCTCTGCGACTGCATCGGCTGAATCAGCATACTTGTTGACCATGTCGAAGAGAGCTTTGATGGATGCAAGCGGCTTCCGAGTGAACTTTGCAATGGATGGGGTGTCTCTGACTCCCTTGCGGAAGGCAGTAATGACTACCTCGTCCTTGATTTTAGGGATTAAGTTCCTCTTCTCAGAAAAATGCTTGATGAAGTCCCTGAGAGACTCGTTCTTCTTCTGGTGGCACTAGTATAGGTCGTATTCGGATGCTGGTCTCTGGTATGTTCCCTGAAAGTTTGCTACGAACCACTCGCGGAATTCCCCCCAGGAGCCAATAAACCCTCTAGGAAGCCCCGTTAACCATGTCTGCTCCGAGTCAGCTAGGGCAACTGGGAGATAATTCGCCATAGCTTTATCGTCGTCTCCAGCTGCTTGGATTGCCTGGGTGTATACGGTGAGCTAGGACTCAAGGTTAGTCTTGACGTCGTACTTCTCTATGCCAGTAGGTTTGAAGCTCGTGGGCAAGTCGACTTGTTGTAGTTCGTGCAAGAAGGCGGGGATTCCCTCGTCCAAGTGAGGGCTCCAGCTCCGACTGCGTCGGTGAAACCGCTCGTGGTAAAGGCCGAAGCGCTCGTGCTCGTCCTCAAGTCGACAACGTTCGTCCTCCTCGCATTCTCGGCGTCGGGTGTTGATGTCGTGGTGGAGGTCGCGTCATAGTCGCTCTCAGGCGTCAAGGTTTTCTTGGGGCCCGTCATGCTGGTACTGCCAACGATCATTGTTGTGCCCTTGTGAAACATGGTTTGACTCCAAGCAGCGCTGATCAGTGCTTGCTGCTCGGCGTCACGCTGCGGTTGACGATGTTGCAACATCTGAAGTCGTTTTACCCGATAGGATGAGGGTGTCTCCAGACTACTGACGTTGTTGGTTGGCTGCAGCGGTTATCATAGGATTGATCCTTGCGATAGTCGGGGTAGCATGGTGATCAGGCCCTAGCTGCAGGATGTCCAGGAGTGTTGCAGCGGCCATGACATTCTGCTAAGTTGTTACAAAGACGTCATGGTTGCCCACCATGGTTTTGAGGATCTCTTGTTGCTCCATTTGGTCGGCCCTGCACAGATTGTCATTGCGAGCGTCGCGCTCGACCTGTAGACGTCGATTTTCTTCTTGTTGCTCATGTAGTCGACGAGCCTCCTCCTCTTGCTGGTCACGTAGTCGGCGCGCATCTTGTGTCGGAGTTGATCCCTTCAACGCCATGAAGACTTTGCGTGGTGGAGAAAAGCTCCTTGAGCTGCTGTCCGACTAGGAGTCGGACTCGAGTAGTTTAATGGTGTGAGGATTACCCCAACCTCCCTAGATCCGATACCGAGCGGCTCTGGGCCGTATCCGAGTTGAATTCCAGAGGATTGAGTTTGTCGTGCTAGATTGGAATCGAAGATGGCAGCGGCATTGTTGAGTCCGAGTGAGAAGTTGACGATCTCTTCTTCCCTAAGCCCAATCTCGACCGGCTCAAGGCCGTGTCAGAGTAGAACACTAGGAAAGAGAGTTGTCCCTGAACTCGCAGATCTTGGATATCGCCGAAGCAGATTGTTGAATATTGTTGTGGCATTGAGCAAGCCGACTAGCGCTGGGTCGGCCTGGTTCCTGGCCAATCGGGTCGAAGCTGAGTTAGACCAGGTGAGATTGCCGAGATTGTCGGCGATGAAGTTGAAGCTCCCGAAGCTGATGGCTTGTCCGGGGATGAAGTTGATGCCGTTGACTCCAGTGATAAGATTCATCAGGCTTATTAACGATGATCTTGACGATCTTCCCTTACTTGGCATGCCAACTGTTGATGTTTTATATTGGCTGTATTGATTATGGGACTATTCATAAGATCTAAACTTGATGGATGCAAAGGGACACAAAAGATTTATCCTGGTTCAGGCCCTTAAGGCGAGGTAATACCCTACTTCTAGTTGTTGTGTATTGCCTTCGAGATTTCTCCAGTGAGATTGGTTGTGTGTTGTTCTGCTCTGCCCTAGGGGGCTCCTTGGCTCGCCTTATATACTGAGGAGGCAAGGATATATTATAGAAATCCCAGTTGGACTTGACCAAGGGATTTTCCTCTAAGAACATAGAGTAACCGGCTATGACTATATCTCTTTCCTTGTTATGCAAGATAACATAAAGCCGAGTTCTACTTATATCCCTAATTACATGGCAGGCCCACCCTCAATCCGAGTGACCATATTGCCTTCCATGAAGTACCCGGGGCCCATAGCCTCCACAAAGGGGGGGCTTGATTTGAGGAGATTAAATGATGGCATTATCTCCTTAATTCCTAAGATTGATGTGGTTGCTAGTATTAGACAATATAGACTCATCTGTGTCCTTAACGAGTGCTTCAAGTTTATTAGTAAAGTAGTCACCAATAGGCTTGCGGAGGTAGCTAACAATGTTATCTCCCCAACCTAGACTGTTTTTATTCCAAGGAGATACATTCTTGAGGGTTGTGTCATTCTGCATGAGGTTATGCATGAGTTGGAGAGCAAGAAAATTAAGGGGGTTATTTTAAAAATAGACTTTCAGAAAGACTATAATAGAGTTAGGTGGGATTTTCTGTTTGAAGTCTTAGAAAAGAAAGTTTCCCCTTCTTGTGGATTAACTGGGTTAAAACCTGTACTATGGGAGGGAAAGTGTGTGTTAATGTGAATGGGATGAAAAGTAATTTCTTTAGTACTCAAAGGGGTCTTAGACAAGGTGATCATCTTTCACCTTTGCCATTTAACCTAGTTAGTGATGCATTGGCTGGAATTTTAGATAGTGCTATGAGAACTAGGATTTTATCTAGGTTGGTTCCTAACATTTTTTAAGAGGGCTTAACTCACCTTCAATATCCTGATGATATTGTTCTTTTTATTTCCTATGTGGAGGAGGAATCATTACTACTAAATTTCTTCTATATTGCTTTGAAGAGATATCTGGCATGAAAGTGAACTATCATAAAAGTAAAGTGTTTACTTTTGGTTTAGAGGTAGACGATCAGTGGAGAGTTACTAACATGCTTAACTACCCTTTGGGCTCTCTTCCTTGGAAATATCTTCGATTGCCTATCAGTCCTTACAAGTTATTGAATTCTGATTTTGAGTTTATTCCTCAGAAATTAGAGAAGAGATTGGGTACTTGGGAGGCTAAAAACCTCTCATATGGTGACAAAGCTATTAGATTAGAGTCATGCTTATCTTCTATCACCACTTATGCTATGGGTTTTTACTTATTGCTAGAAAGGATTCATCAAAAATGGATAATACTATATGTAGATATTATTGGGAGGATATTGGAAGCAAGAAGAGGTATCATATAGTGTGATGGGATAATTTGGTTTTTCCAAAAGATTATGGAGGGCTAGGGTTTACTGAAACTAAAACCATGAACATTGCTTTACTTGCTAAATGATTTTTTAAATTAGAAGATGCTTCAAACAATGGCCTCTGCATTGATCTATTAAGAAGAAAATATATGTAGGAAAAAGGTGTTTTTCAATTAGTTGAGATGAAGGGCTCTCAATTCTGGAAGAATTTGTTATGTATCAGATCCTGGTGCAGGTTTGGGAGTGAATGGGTGTTAAACAATGGGACTCATATTTATAGCATTGCACTGGTAGTTCTAACGGTATTCATATCAGACATTCCTATCAATCCACCCATAGAAAAATAATTTTTAACGATAAAACGTATTTTCATGATAGTTTTGTCCCCACGGGATAGCTCTCCAAGTCTCTGAGTAGTGTTGGGACCTTGCAAAGCTATACTGCAAAAAGGCCACCTGCCCAGTAATATATCGAATCTGCAAACCTCATTGAGAGATAGAAGAGCCCGGATTAAGAATACTATACATATCTGTTTGACATCCAAACTTGGCCTTATTAAGCTGGCTTCTATGAGTTGGTAGAAGTCATCCACTAATTACGTGAAATGAATATCGTAAATACTTCGTGCCCTTTGTCCAGGCATTGGACTTATGCCTAATATAAAAATTTTGTCGGCAAATAATGTTAACTAGAGTTACGAACTTACCACTAGTACACTAGGAGAAGCAGCAACCATATGGCACTGACCTGAATCAGATATTCAGATTGTTTACCTAGCAAGCAGACAATGGCTTCCATGCATTCTATTGCACCCGGTTTTCTCGAATACGTGCAGCTCGCATATATGCCGACGTGCATGCGCAGATCGATACCCTGCAGGCGAAAAGTGAGCCAAAAGTAGTTTTGCAACGACACATTAGAAATAACTTTATAAGTGACAGTTTCTAGGTATAATCTTTATGCCTTTATGATGTGGCATGTCTTGGATGCATTGCTAGTGTAGGAGTGAGATTTGGCCCCTCTTATATATGAGCATCAAAGTTTGGCTCATCAAGTTAAACAAAGATCCAAGAAACAATTCGGCCCATATCTGCCACACTCTGCACCAACACACAAACAACAGTGGCAAACATGGATCCTATGCTGAGATATTTTTATGTGCCAAAACGGTACGGCAGATTTACCCCTTTGATCCCTTGAATAAATGGGTATCAGCGTCACATTGCTTTGTCTTTTATTTGCCTGTTCATTTTCGTTTTCCCTGAAGCTAGTACTACTACCATTGATTCCTTTAATTAACAAGGAAATAGTAACAGTGGTATCAATAGAAGAAAAGGAACCGGTGACACATTGCAACAGACCATCGATGAACAAAAGATCACGCATGCTTCATTGCTCGTAGACTATCATTACATTTCGGTTTGCATGTTGGGCTACCATCTTCCATTACAATGATGGAGCCCACTAATTATTAAGAGCTGCCTAAAACGAAGTACAAACCCTAGAAATTAAACTTCTTGTGCCGTAGCATAAAATGAAGGGACCAATTCATGCATGTCGGCCTCCGGCTCTAGGGTTTTCCAACACGAGAAAATCTACTTAATTTAATGGTATCCGCCCGCTGCCGGATCCGGACCCCTTGCCGCTACCACTGCCATATCCGCCGTTCTCGCCGCCACCGCCGCCGCCGCCCTTGCCGGCGCCCATTCCTGACGCGTAGCCTCCGCCTGCAGATCCATCGCTGCCGGCGTCACCGGCACCGGAGCCAGCGCCTGAGCCAACGCCATAGCTCGGAGCTCCGGCGTAGCCTCCGCCGTGTCCACCGCCGCCGCCGGCACCGCCGCCGACAGCATCGGCGTAGCCACCGTTGTAGTAGCCGTCCACATGGAGGGAGGCCGGCCGCCAAATGCTATCGTTGATCCACTCTCACCAGCGCCTTTCCCAGCTCCGGCACCAGCTCCGTACCCGCTGGCTCCGTTAGCGCCGCCACCGCCGCCGCCGCCACCACCCTCACCATCACCGGTCGCATACCCACCACCGCTGCTAGGACTAACAGGGGCCGACGCCGACGACGAAGAACCAGAGCCACTCGAGCCATGGCCCATGCCGTAGCCGGACCCAGAGCCGGAGCCATACCCACCGTTCGTCCCGCCGCCGCCGCCACCGCCTCCTCCAGCGCCGCCACCCCTGCCGTAGTTCCACGTATTGCCCCCGTCCCCACCGCTCTCACCGTAACCGGCGCCGGCGCCACCACCTGACCCCGAGCCCCATCCTCCGTTCGACCCACCGCCACCTCCGCCGCCGCCACCGCCACCTCCGCCGCCGGTCGAACGATTCTGGCTACCTAGCTACCCTCGCCAGCACTGGTGAACCCAATCTCAAGAGCACGCGAGGCCCAGAGCTACGAGCTTGGTGGTGGCAGCCATGGTAGAGAGATCGAGCTGAGGTGGGTGGCGATCAACGGAGAGGTTTGCATGGGTAATTTATTAGCGGCGGACGTCGTGCATGGGAGAATCTTCTGCATGCGACTTGGCGCCATTTGCGACGACATGGGTGATGACCATCAAAGGAGATTCGATTCGATTTGATGAGTTCTTTCTTTTTTCTAAAGATCAAGAAGTGGCATCTGTTGATTGTTGAGACCACTTGACTGCATCGATCAAGATGCCTGCATTTCTTATGCAAACTTTCCTTGTAATATATTTTGTTGGCAATTAATTGATGCAGAACTGTATATAAATCGCTCTGGAGTTAATTAGTTAGCTGGTTGCACTTGCTTGTTTCTCGAAGCCTAGTGACCTATAGATTCGATTCCCATCTCATGACCACATGATAGAAATTCTCTAGCTTTCCTGAAACAGTGCGTCGTGCCTGCATATGTATCCTGGATGGCAGGTACAATGCTAAGTTCCTTTTTATCTGATGCTAATTAAGCAGTGATCTTAGCCTCTTACTGCCTTAGTGGTTACTCCTGCAATGGCGCTTAGCTTGAATAGGCTTCACGTACTGAGGTTGAGATGGAAGCATGCATTGCATTATGTTTATTGCAATTTTGTACGTAATATGATAGTCCTGATTCGTGATAAACGGCCAGCTCGAAGTGTAGATATCAAGCGATGTGTACTATCACTATCGTTCGTTGGTCGAGTTGAGATTATCTTCTACTAAACGACGAACGTCGTGTCACAGTGTTGACCAGGATATTAATTGTGGATTTGCACGCCGCTGTAGTGCGACTTGGGATTCAACGCGTCCATCGCCGGAGATCAGGTCCCGGAAAATTAACCACATTGACAGGGTGGGATCGAGAAGACCTCGTGGGTTTTTGTTTAGTTTTTCCTCTGCAAGTGTACTCAACGTGGCCTAATTATGGCCGCGCGAACTCCGAGGAAGTAATCAGCGACAAGTCGCAGTGCCCGAGTTGACCTCGGGCTTGGCATGCAGCATTCGATTCTCCCAAATAGATACACGAGGCGCCCCAGAAAAGATGAACACAGAAGTATTAAGAACCTGCAAGTGACGAGAGAAAGATCCAATATATCCATCTTGAGCAATGGGAATCTCGGATCCGATCTTTGAAAGTACACTAATGCAGCAGTAAACAAAGTAGCAACTGGAGTGAAGTAAAATTATTAAGCTTTGTTATAAAGCTTTGATTTTGGATTTGACTATTATCTAGCAGTATATGTGGGCAATTAGCAACTAGCGTAAAGCTTCGATTTGGATGTGTATCTGGTCATGGAATTCTTTTTTTGAACGAACATGGTCATGGAATTGGATCCTTGCTACAGAAGAGATACATCAGCTTGCATTAAGATTTTGTATCACCAGCATTTGATCTATGATAAATGATCTAGATCAAATGTTACATTATTTTACAACAGTGTTACAGACTTACAGTAGACTATGGTAGCATCGCTAGCATATCACCGCTGCCACAGTAAATATCGGCAGTAACGCAGAGAATCCATGTCCACTTGAACATAAGCGAGGTTACCCATGAATTTAACGCATTACGCAGTTCGAGATACGTGGGGTAATTTCCCTAGAAAAAGAGAGATGTGGGGTAATCATAGGAGTATTCAATTGACTCGATCTGTTGGTAGCATGCATGCTACTCCCTTGTCAATTTTCAGCGATGCTTAAGTCTACTTTCCATCTTAAAATATATACCTAAAAGTATTTTAAGAAACTAAGAATTAGGATCCAGATCTAAAATACTCTCATTAATAGATAATATGATAATAAGAATTAAGAATAATATGAGTAGGATGCATGTTTCGAGAGTTGGTGAAATAATACGTCTTATTAGAGATGGTATGAAAAATAATAGAATAAAAGTCATATTTTATATGTTTATATGTAGTTATATTTAAAATAAAAATAAATATAAAAATAACCGTATTTTAAGATAGAGGAAGTACTTATGGAGTGAGACGATGAACGGCATGAATCGAAGTTTCGTCCTTGTTGACCTTATCTGTGAAAACAAAATACTTAGTTATATTCATGTTATTATGTCCTTCCACGAGCTGACAGATATGTAGGAATTAATTAATCTGCCGTGCCGCTGGCTCGATTTTGTCAGCGATGAACAGGCACGGTTCCTTTTAGCTTTTTGGCCGCTTAGCCGCTTGATTTCCGGAGAAGACACTTAATTAGTGAATAATTAATTAAATATTAATTATAAATTTAAAATTTGGATTTATTTGATTGTTTTAAAAACTTTTATATAAAAATTTCTTTAAAAATCATACTTGTCAGTGACTTAATTAGAAATTATGTTCGTGATAATCTAGCGGCTAGAATACGTACGAAAAGAACCGGACTCACCAAGCTGCACCAGGTTCTATGCATCTCAATGACCAACATGGATTAATTGATCAATTAAAAAAAATACTCACCTAGTAAACAGAGTAGGCTGGCTTATGCGCACTCAAAATATTATTAAAAAAGGTGACTTAAAATCTATGTACTACTTTTACGAGTGTAGTGATGATGGTGACTCCTACGCTGACACATGCGTTGATTGTGGATCGTTGGATCGAGAAATCCGATGGCTCAGATAATACCCCCCCTCACCCACACACACCGCGCGCGAACTCCCTCCTCATCGCTCCAGATCGCCCCCACCCGATCCCCCGTCCTCACCGAGAGCCCTCCCCTCCTCATCCTTATCGAGCGCCGCCCCGATCTTCTCCTGACCACGCGCGCCGATCACCTCCGTCGTCCTGATCGCGCCGCCCTGATCTCCTCCCCTAACCACGATCGCGCGCCGATCTCCTCCCCCTCCCCGTCACACGCGCCAGCAAGAACTCCTCCCTCCTCCTCCTGGCCTAGCACGCGATCTCCTCCCTTCATCCGCCGCAGCCTCTTCACCTCATATTGCGCCGCACGCCCCTATCTCCTCCCTCCTCCCCCTCAGCCACCGGCGCCGCCTCTACTTCCCCCACTGCCTTCGTCACGGCGCGCCGTCAGTCCCCACAACCGCAGCTTCGTCACGGTGGCATTGGCTTCTTGTGGACGCGGAGGGCCTCACCTCCCCAAGTCTCCGTACAACCGCAGCTTCGTCCCCAGGTTTCTCTCTTTTCTCTTTTTGTTATGGAATTGGTCATCTGCGTCTGCTGCAAAACAAATGCTTGGGGCCTTTGTCTCCTTTTGGATTTTTTTGCTCAATGATCCAAGATTTGATTAGTGGCCTATTAGGGGCCTTTGTCTCCTTTTGATTAGTGGTTTGTGAATGATTCGTAGTGATGGCCAATTAGCGGCAGTTTAACTTTTTGTGTGACCAATAAAAGGAGCTTATAAATTGGGATCTACGTCCATGCCCCAAGTTGTGCAAAAAAATGGTAAAAAAAACATGCCTGCAACATTGATAAAAGCTAAAAAATAATAAAATTTTAGCAATGCCATCCTTGATAACAGAAAAGACCTCTTAAGCACTAATTAGTCCTCTTTAACGTCGGTCCAAATCATCCTAAAAGATAGTTTATTTTATATGTGTTAATCCATCCCTGCTTAAACTTCTTTCCATGCAAAATTCCAAACACAACCTTCTCATAAATCTCTATATTTAAACTTCCTAAAGTTTTAAAAAATATCCTCATTCATACCACTGCTAATGGCAGTGGTCCTAGCTATATGAGAAACACTGTTATTTTGATTGTTATTAATGGTTGTGATCCTTTTTATTTGGCAAATTACCTCATGACTCCCTACGGATGGGCCAAATACTCCGGCCTTCTTCTGACCTGGCCCATGAGACATCATACGAGAAATTATGAGTCATTTTGGTTTGTTATCCTACCAACCAAATTTAGTAGCAAAGTATACCAAACACCCATAGTAAAATATTTTCCTATTAAATATTCTTCACGTCAATTCAGTCCAACGTATTGAAAGATCAGACCCCTTTTCACATCAAGAATACACCTTGTCATTATCAACCAAGCTCTTATGTAGTCGACCTTAGCACCTAGGGTCTTGTTCCTACAAGCAACCAAATGAACTCCACAAGAACAAGAAAGTACGCAATATGAGTTGCAGATTAATATGAGATACACCAAGTTGGGATTCACAAACTTAAGATTGCAGAATTTACATCGTTAGTAGCTAAGTTGCAGATTAAAGCAGAATAGCAATGGGGGACAAAAATGGTATGCCAGATTAAAGTAGAATAAAGCAAAATAGCAGATTAAAGCAAAAATGGTATGCTAGATTAACTTCCTACCACTGCTAATTGCAGATTAAAGCAGAATAGCAAAACATAAGACCATAGCTTAATTTACATCGTTAGTAGCTAAGTTAATGGTGGTAGTATTTTTGAAGGAAAATCCACACCCTTTGGTACATGGTAGGAGGGGTCATAAATTTGGTTGGCTTGGATTAAAGTTAATAGAAGCTCACAAGTAGTTGGATTTGTTTTCCCCCCTTAGATGGTTGGCTTGGACATATATTACAAGAAAAGATCTTCCAAAACTGTGTAGTTTGATTAAAGTTAATGCTAGCACAATTAATCAAGGCTAATGTTGGAATGATTTTTGTTAGCAAGAAATCAACATCAACAAGCTAAATTGACACCCCGACGCCTTCCGTTTACAGATCTCACCAACAAGTAAGAGTATTCATAATTCTTTGTTGCTTTATGAAAGATCTTTGCATTATGAAATAGCTGCTTTATAGTTAGTTTTGTTGAACAAAAAGAAAAACACACAGAGAGAGACAAATCAAAGATAAAATTATCAGCACCTTCCTTGTTTGTCGAGCTTTCTCAGCCTCGTCTGCGTTGTCCTTACCAATAAAAGGAAAATAAAATAAGAATACAAAGATAAACAAAAGGAAAATTGGTGCAGAACCTTCATCTCAGTTAATAGCAGAAGAAAAATCATCTGATCTTAGTGAACAATCAATATAAACTGCGCCTGGCACTAAACTACCCAACCACCTAAAATATGAATTTTTTAAAAAAGACAAATAAACCTTGAAGCCTTACATTGCCAGGGTTTTCATTTATTTCCACCTAACTTATGAAGGAGCCAGAGGGGAGGTCATTTAGTTGTTATAGAGTCCTGAGTTCTGATGTCACTATTGTCTACTTATGCTATTTTTTGTTATATTTATAACTTCAATTTGCATATAAATCAACATGCCATTTTTTTGGGTTGTCTGCGTCCTCAAGATTGTAACGTCAACTAATCAACTGTCGCACTGTTTTTGGTTTCACAATTATACTGTAGCACAAGATAATGTTTTGTCAACTCATAAAACTCCTGAAACAACATTAGGTCTGATTTGCAACACTGGAAATTTCTAAAGAAATCTGGACATACTTGGAACACATGAGCTTAACAGAAAATGGTTTCAGTTCAGATAGGATTATTTCCCTGATTTCGAAATGGAGTATCTATTTACAGCAGGAAATACTTTGTGTTCCATGATCAGAAATAGTTAAATTTGCAGATATGACGGTTGTAAAATGGCATCATAACAGATTTATCAAATATTGTATGCATTTCCACTTGACATGCAGATCTGATTCAAATAAACAACCTAATTTTGAAAGGTTCTTACCATGGCACATAGTTTACTTTTCTTTCCACTGTGCAAGTTTGTTTCATTGTATTTCTATATCCCTTTTTTCTCTAGTTAATCATGTCAATGAATACTTGTGATAAACAATTCATGGGTGTATTGAGTACTAAAACTAAAGAAAATCGCAATTGACAATCTTGAGGTTCCCCTTATCCACTTGTTCGCGTGTGGCTCATGAATTCTTAGCTTATCTTCTAATACCAGTTACTTCCAGAGGCCTTGGCAGAAAACAAGAAATTATTCTTTTTGTTTTTAATTTTAATGGTCCACTTCTTGAAACTCATCATATCACCAAAGTATATCACTTGTGATTTTCTATGTGGTTACAAGGTTGTAACGTCATTGACCGATTAAACTCTCATGATTTATTGGCTTACTAAATCTCCTGCTGTTGCAGTTCCTTTTGCAAGAAATCCTATTGAGATCTAACAGGGAGAAAAATCCAGGAGAAATAAGTTCATATAGAAGAACAAGAGTTATCTTGGGACCAAGAATATCTCGCTGACCCACAATATTTGTTTTGTGTAAGTTCCCTTTTTGCTGCATCACCTCTACCCCCTTCAGACAAGAAGCATTTTTCCTATTAAGTTACACTCTATTGGTTACATCCCATGCATCTCTTTTAAATATTAACATGTTAGAATCAATGCTCTACCGGCTATATAACAAAACTGCTAGAGTTTAATATCACTTTGCAGTAACGGTGCTGCACTGCTGCATGATTGGTAATACACTACTGGATAAAGAATGAACATGTCAGTGTCATGTGCTTACTGGACACTCATATAGCTTGCTTTAGATTGTTTAAAGTATGAGTCCGTAGTATAGATTTTAACTTTTTTTAGCACATTGGATGCGATTAGCTGGTTGGTTAGCTATATACAGAAGTTAAGCTTTTACTTTCGCTTGGTATCTAAGCTTCGTTGCTATCCATGCATGGTAGCTCAGCAAGCTAGGTTCAAAATTGCATCCCTTGCAGATGATTCCATCATTTTTTTGGTTTTATGATTATATGAAATCTAGGGGCTGACTAATGATTAATCGATCTTAAAAGAGAAAATGGAACCAGTAAAGATAATTAGCACTTGATACAATTCTCTTCTACCTTTTATTTATCTTGTTAGCAATGTGGGTTCCATTATATAGTTAGATTCACTGTGAAATTTCAGAGTGAATCACTTTGCACTAATCTTTGTGCCTCGGCGTATTCTCTCAGCCAATTGCAATAAAATATACATTAGAACATAGTACAGCTTCAGTTTGGGAATGCAAAATTTGATACTGATTATATTGATTTAATTATACTGATTATACCAATTTCAAAAATTATACTGATTTAAGAATGTAGACATGACACCACAGGTGTTTTTTCTTTCCCATAATAAAATATACATTAGAACATAGTACAGCTTCAGTTTGGGAATGCAAAATTTCATATTCCTGCCTTCTTGGCTTAGGTTTTGTCCTATATATTGTTTGGTGAATGGGCGAGAAGCAGTGGGTATAAATAATGGACTAATCATACTTCAATTTGGTGATTTTGTAATGTTGAAGGGGGAGTTTTAGTGAATTTTTTCTCTGCATTTATGTATTACACTATTGAACAACTCATCTACTCCAAAAATGAACTTGTAAACAAAATACTGTCTGTTTCAGTCTAAAAGGTTTTCATATTATCACGACTTCTATGCAGTGCTTTTATGTTTGGTGATGGCAAACCATTAACAAATGCACATTGTGTTGAGCATGACACCCAGGTGCTCTTATAATACAAGAGGAGCAAGAATAATAATTGTACTTGTCCTATAGGCCATAAGGCCATAAGTAAAGTTTCAATCTGAAACATTTCCACTGGTTCTGATTATCCAGATGAGATGGTAATGAAGCAGTCTGTTTTGTATAGAATTAAGATCATGGATAATGAATGTCCCATTTGAGGCCTCAAGATCAAATAAATTAGCTTACATTAGCCATGAAGATCCTAGCTATGTCCACATATAAATTTTTCTCTGCTATCTGCAAAAATGGTCCTCACACCCAGCCTCTTCCTTGTATACATAAGCTGTGTTAAACCACATAAACCAGAGCTTGCAATGCTTTTTGAGGTAGCAACTCAAAATTAAACGGAAACCATGTCATATCCTTGCTCCTCTTTAATCCCCCTTTCCACACAATTTGAAGAGAATAGCATTACCTTCTCCTATGGTCTCCTCAAGTAGCAGCTGCCCCCAATGAGAATGCCAACATGTGTGAATTTATTGTAATCAGCACTTGGTTTATTTTTATTATTTTAGCTGATGAACACTTGGATTAAGCAGGCATCCTATACTTTTCTTTGTAGGCAGATACATTGTTTATTTGCCATATTTCTCATTGCAATTCTTCTGTTAATTATTCTTCTTTTAATCACTGCTCCTGGAATGAAGAGTTGTGAACTGAATTTATGAACAAATAAGCCTTATATGTCATTGCCATGGACAAATTATTTGTAATGAGCACTTGGTTTATTTCTTCACTTTCTTTTCTGAGGGGCCTTGGCAGATCTCCGGCAGCAACAACTAACCTAAAGCCAGATCTAGCAGCAGCAGTGGGAAGAGGACTTAAAGGGTGATCCAGATCAAGGCATCTCTCTTATCACTCCATCTCTAGTCACTCCAGCATAGGAGAACACACATGGTGAGCGCCATCAGCTGCCGGAACATGTTGTCAACATGGTGACAACATGACAACATTGTTTATAAGTGTAGCAGTGAAGCTCCAGGCACCATAAATTTAAATTTGAATCAATATCTTTTCATTTGATTAACCAAGGCTACTGGGAACTTTATAAGATCGAAATAAATCTATAAACTAATATAAAACGCAAGTTCAAGATTGAACCATTGACTACATGGATGATCAATAGTTCATAACATCAAAACCATTCATCCTTTCAACCTAAGGACTAAGATATAAAGTTGGTTTCAGACCCTATAATCATTAAACTGAATACATACTTGATACGAAATTTACAAAGAGACCCTCCATTATTGGGATTTACGGTGTTAATGATGTGTAGCAATTTGTGGTTGTCAATAATATTTCTTAGCAGTTTTAGACACAACATGGCAAACAATGGGATAAATATTTTCTGTTTGGCCACATTTTCATCTTTCAGCAGCTTAAGTATTTCATTGCATCGTTTGGGGTGAGGCTTATAAATTTAATTTCATGCCAGAGTGACTTTGCTAATTTACCAACATGTAAGATTTTGTTCCTACTTAATAGAATTTATGAATGAAGACAAATATATTTGTTTGATTAGATTGTTAAATTCAAAATTTTAAGCATTTTCACTTGAATATAGTTTAGCAAACCTGTAAACTTTGTTAGCTTTAAAATATTTTTGTTCCTTATTGTAACGTATGGGCACTTAACTAATTTTTAAAAGAAGCGTCTGCTTATCAGTTGATTGATTTTTTGTCGGCTGTCAGTCACTTTTTTCTGGAGCCATCCAATGGTATGTATGTTCTTTGTTTGTTCACATCTATGTTATTTTTATTCCCACTAGGTAAAAAAAACCTTAAAGTTGAATAAACTATATTTTATTGTGGATCATTTTTAATATGAAACAAAAAATATGAATAGATAAGCATGAGAATGCATTTAGTCTACTCTAACAAATAAAAAAACATCATAAACTAAAGTTGCACTTTGTATAGTACGCAAGTTTAGGTTATTTACTGTGCAAGTATAGGTGACAAGTAAGAAAAACCATGCGAATGATAGTAAAGCTGCTTTTCAAAATAGTAAACAGGATAGATTTTCTTTGTGGGGCCCTTACTGCACGTGCATTCGCGCTCCTCCACCCCTGCGCGAACGCAAGCCTACAGACGGCCACGCTGATCATTTTCCTTTCCGGTCGCTTGCCAGCTCGCAAGCTTTACCCTTTCCACGCGCTCACGAGCAGATTTTCCCTCACCAAACTTTCTGCAGCTATGAAAAAACTTAATGCTTATAAAGTTTGTAGTGGAATATAAAAAAATTGCACGCTAAATTGTGGTTTTTCAAAAAAAAAATGAAAAAACTTTACGCTCAGAAAGTTTGTACGGGAATATAAAAATTCCACCCTAAAATTGTGGTTTTTCAAATATATGAAAAATTTTGAGTTTACATTATAATCTGCTAAACCTATCAATTAGAAAAAAACCAGTAAAAAGTTCAGATTAAAAACAAGAAAATACAAACACCAAATACGTATGGCCCATGAAGGCCCATGAGCCTCCTCTAGTGAAGGTGACGAGAGCAGCAGACGCTTGTGTTTACGTGCAACAGGGTTTCGTACAGGAGCACGCATATCGCACGATGGACAGAAAAGGACGGAATGCGCGAGCATGATAAACAGAAAAGGAAATCTAAATACCTTCGCATTGTTACGAATGCTTAGTTTTTTAGAAGGTAAAATTCTTTCTTATGTATCAATTCAAATTAGATTGAGATAAATTTATGTTCTTATTTGTAGCCTCCTCTATCTATAAATAGAGAGGTAGTGGTGTCTTTATTATACATATTCATTATTAATTAATAAAGAGAGAGTAGAATCCCTATATCTGTGTCTCATGTGTTCATTGTCTTTTTCTGTGGTGTGATTGTGTGGGAAGGCTTCTGTAGTGTGATTGTGCGGGAAGAGATACGGTCTTCTATATCTTCTCGACGCCTCATCTGCTGCGGGAGGGAAGGGAGTGGATCTGGGCGATCCCTCGATGTAACCGTTTTATAACACATTATTAGCAACTCTACCGGGTGGGCTTACGTCGAATCCTCTAGCGTCAATCAATCTACGGTAATAAAATTAGTTGTCAATCAATTTGTAAATTGATTTTAGACTGATGGATGCTTGTTCTTTGGTTTTTTTACATGCGTGTTTTATAGCAGATCTGTTATTAGCAGCAGATTTATTCCCTACTTTTACTCTATAATTACATCTGTTGATAACCGGAGAAAACCGGAGTAAAACCATGACAATAAATTGTAACTGATCAGTTTTTCCCTGTTCTGGAAGCGAACCCGGTTCGGCTGGACCGAACCGGTCGTCTTCCTTGCGTTCCCCCGCATCTCTCTATTCTCTCTCTCTCCGATGGATGCCACACCGAGAGCCACTGCCGCCGCCGTGGAATCGCCCGCGCTGCTGGGTTGATCTACGCGCGTGGCTGCTGCTCGCCGTCACTGCTGGAAGTGCTGCTGGCCCTTGTTGCCGGTGCCGCTACGGGAGACCGTCATCATCGGAGAAAGCCCCAAACCCACGTTGTCACCGCCACTGGTTTTTCGATGTCGAGGCAGGGCAGCCGCCGCCGTTGAACTCTCACCAACGCCGCCGTTGAACCGTGGTGGGAGGACGATGGGACGACCGGCCGCCGCCAGAGGATCGAGACTCCACCGGGATGCCGTGGCCGGAATACCCCCATTACGCCGCCGCCGCAGGACTTGATACCAAGGACGGGCAGCCGCTGCCGTCAATTTCTCACCGACGCGCCTTGGAGCTGTGGTGGGAGATCGATGGGACGAACGGCCACCGACCTTAGATTAGGATCCGCCAGGACGCCATGGTTGGATGTGAATCGGTTGCCATCGCTGGAGCTTCGGTTGTCGATGTTGAGCTCTGCCTCGCCGCCGTTTTGAGAATGTGTGGGTCGTGGCGGAGCTCCGCCGCACAACGCCGAGCCGCCGCCGCACCGATTGCTGCATAGGAGCGAAGCTGTTGCCACCGTCTTGCCACCGGGCAGTCAATGGGTCGCCAGCTGGCCTCCTCTCCATGCGCCACCTTTATCTCCACTACCATCGACAGTCAGCGTACCTGGCCTGCCACCGTCTGACCGCTTTTGGCCCAACAGCATCGCCTGGCCCACACACAACTTAATAAAAATAATAAATCCGAAACCATAGATAGGCCTTGAATTTGGAATTCAGCCCATTTGGCATTTGTACCACGTTCTGTGCGCGCGGCCCAATAAGATTGTGGCCCGACGGTGTTTTCGGTCTGATTAAATTTGGTTTTATTGACAATTTATGTTTATGTCCCTAGAAAGGTTGATTTTTATGCCGATAGTTCACTGTTCATATAATATTTATAATTTGAACTCTTAATTTACCAGAAATTACATCAATTTGTGTTTAGTGGCTGTAAACTTGTTGTGTAGACATTTCTTTAGTTGGTTTCTTGTATATGAGGCTCAGGACTCGTTAATAACCATGTGATGGTGTTTTTAAGCATTTATTTGCTTTTAAATTTGATGCAACTCCAACTATATAATCTAAATATGATTATAGGTTAATATGCTTCCATAAAAATGTGTAATCACCTAGTCTAGTGATGCCTCCCTTGGAAGCATTATTTGGGTTTATTTTTCTCTTGCATGTGTGATATTTTTCTATGGGCATAAAATTATTAATTTAATGCCATAAGGCCAATAAAAATCACAAAAAATCGGTAAATGCAAGATAAATTTCGAGAAAATACCAGTAATTACATATGACTACGTTACATTGTTCTGTGACTTTGTTTTCATGCAAGTTAACCCGGTGTTAGTTTCTTGCATGACAACAGGCCATGTCTGACGCAGACTTCAACAAGAGAGAGTTTTCCGTTCTCCCTGTTAATGGGCGAACTAACAGACCTGGGCCATAGACTATGAAATCCTCCTTTCCATGATAGAGCTATCTGAGGCCATCTGTCGGCAAGGGGCTGGTGTAGCTCCGCTTCCGGTAGCGAAGTGGGCAAGAGCACTTGCGTTCATCAGGAAGCACATTCATGAGGATCTCAAGGCTGAATACCTTGAGCTATGTGAACCTCTCATGTTATGGGAGGCTCTGAGGGACCGCTACACCGCCGAGAAAATTGCCATTCTCTCAAAGGCTAGAGCAGACTGGGCTCAATTTCGGTTTTGTGATTTCAAGACCGTAGAGAGCTACAACAGTGCCATGCACCGCATCGTCAGTCGTCTTCTCTTTTGTAATCAAGTAGTGACAGACGCGGATATGATTGAGAAGACTCTTGACACTTTCTACCCCAAAAAGTTGATGATGCAAGAGTAGTACCGCGAGGCTAAGTACGTCAAGTACTCAAAGCTCATCCAGTTGTTGTTGAACGCTGAAGTCCACAACAAACTTCTGATAGACAACTACAACGCTCGTCTTGTTGGTTCACAGTCTATTCCAAATGCTCACGTTGTCCATACGATGAGTCAGAGTTCTGGACAGGGTTCTTCCAAGGGGAAGGGACCGGGGAATCGCACACTGCCAAATGGGGCGAGGTTCAAGAAGGCCGCCAACTGGGACAAGAAACCCCGTAGCCGCAAGGGGCACAAGGCCAATGCTAGTGTTGCTGGAGGATCTTAGTAGGGTGGTGAGGGTTGTTTCAAATGTGACTCAACGAAGCATTGGACGCACAACTGCACTACAGAACCTCATTTCGTTGAGATTTACCAGGACTGGAAGAAGACGCAAAGTCCAAAATCTCACTTTGTCCAGGTGCCAATGACCGGTGAGAAGCCTACTCCTAAGGAACCTACTACAGTTCCTAAGGAGTCTACTACTACTACTGCTGCTGATGGTGCTGCCATGGATGTTGATCCCAAAGCTGCTACGGATGCTGATGCTGGCCTTGGGGATGACTATGGAGACCTCGGGGACTTCGACATGGAGGAAGACGACCTCTTGGGTGATGACCAGGAGGACGCACATAGGGACATGCAGTAGTTCCCAAGTTATCAGTCTTGAGTCTTAAGTCTAGGTTATCATTTTGGTTAATGTAATCCTTTCTTTTTAGTAGAACAATGTGTCGTTTATGTAATAAAGATGCTATGCATCCTGGTCAGTGGGTTTATGATGGTTCTTTACATTAATAAAGTTTTCCTGTTGAGTTATATTGGTCTTGTCTTGTTCTATGTTCTTACCTTTCACTTCATTGATAATGAACTGAATCAATACAATCTCATATAGAACAAGCGTAATACGATTTAATAGAACCCGAGACATACTTGGTTGACAGCGTGGCAACACACTCGATACTACGAGAGACTAAGTACTTCACGGCATTGCATAAGCGGGATGCGAGTATCCTCACCATTGCTGGGAGTAATGGTCGCATAATTGGCTCAGGGCGAGCCACTGTTGTCCTCCCTAGGGGTACAATGATTTTCATTGAAGAAGCGTTCCTATATCCAAGTGCTGAACGCACACTCCTTACTCTTAAGGACATTCGACGTTGCGGCTACCACCTCACCACAACATGTGAAGGACGAGATGAATTTCTCATCATAACATTGTCTAAGGACGATGAGACCACGGTGGTTAAGAAGATGCCAGGGAGCTCCGATGAACTGTACTGTACTAAAATAAAAGCCCCAAATGAATATGTTACGATGCAGACAATCTATAAGAACCCATAGTCTTTTAAAATCTAGCATGAGAGATTAGGTTATCCTGAATTGACTATAATGCGAAAAATAGTTACTAACTCGCTAGGTCATGGCATAAACACTAAAAACTTTTCTAAGGAGTCTGTGTATCCCGCTTGTGCAACAGGAAAACTGATCATTCGAGCATCCTTTGAGAAGTTGAGGGTCAAACCCCTACGGTTCTTAGAAAGAATCCAAGGGGATATATGTGGACCCATATACTCTTGGTCTGGGCCATTCAGATATTTCATGGTTTTGATTGACGCCTCTACAAGGTGGAGCCACATATGCTTGCTGTCTTCGAGGAACCACGCTTTTGCCAGATTTATCACGCAGATCATTCGTTTGCGTGCGGAGTTCCCTGAGAACCGCATCAAAACGATTCGGATGGATAATACGGGTGAATTCATATCAAAAGCATTCAATGACTATTGTATGGCCTTAGGCATTAATGTAGAGCATTCTGTTTCTCATGTTCATACTCAAAACAGCCTTATTGAGTCGTTGATAAAAGGGATCAAGTTAATTACTAGACCATTACTACAGAGTAGCAATTTGCCCACTACATGTTGGGGCTATACAGTTTGCACGCTGCAAAGCTAATCCAGTATAGATCGTCTGTATATCACTCTGCTTCACCCCATCAACTGGCGTGTGGTCAAGAACCGGTGGTTTCTCATTTGCGTAAGTTTGGCTGTGCAGTGTATGTACCGATCTCACCACCACAGCGTACGACTATAGGACTGCACCGTAAAGTGGGGGTATATGTGGGTTATGAGTCTCCGTCCATAATTTACTACTTCGAGGCTAAATCTGGGGATCTATTTACGGCTCGGTATGCTGATTGCATCTTCGATGAAGAGCATTTTTTTGCATTAGGAGGAGGAAAATACCTCAACTCTAAGGAATGCTATGAAACAGAATGGAACTCAAGCAGTATCCATATTCTTGACCCGCGTTTGCCAGACATTAAACGGGAAGTTCAACGTATCATACACCTTCAAAACTTAGCTAATGATCTGCTAGACGCTTTCACCGATCTAAGAGGAGTGTCGAAGTCACATATCCCTTCGGCAAATGCACCGGAGAGAGTGGAGATACCCATGGAAGGAGACTCTACTCTAGCCCCTAAGCCTAGAAAGAGGGGGATAAACCCGGATGGTCCGACTCAGGTTAAGCGGAGACGTCCACAAGAACTGAATATGGAGTCGCCTGCATCATACTCCCATTCAGTAGTCTCTAAGGAGACCCATCCAGGGGATAAACACCAGAAGCATAGAGGCCCTAATGGACTAGTGCACGCACCTAGTCCTGTTGGCGAATCGGAATCCTTTCCTGTTTTGGGAAACCAGGATAAGGAAATAAATAAGGAAATTGCCACAAACTATGATGTTTCAGGAGAATTGTATGACCGGAAGACTACACATGTCGATATAAATTTCATTTCTAAAATCGCTAACATGATGGATCATGATCATGAATCTAAGTTCATGGCAGAGTGCCGTAAGCGCTCGGATTGGGTCAAATGGAAAGAAACGATGGAGACAGAATTACGCTCGCTTGCTAAGAGGCGTGCCTTTGGGCCGGTAAGCCTGACGCCCCCCACTATGCGCCCTGTTGGGTAAAAGTGGGTTTTCGTCCGAAAGTGGAACGAAAACAATGAAGTGGTGAGATACAAAGTAAGGTTTGTAGCACAAGGGTTCACGCAGAGACCCGTCATCGATTACGATCAAACCTATTCTCCTGTAATGAGTGGCATAACGTTCTGATACTTAATGTCTATGGCAGCTGACATGGAATTGAAAATGCAGTTGATGGATGTGGTGACCACATATCTGTACGGATCATTGGATTCGGAGATTTACATGCGTGTCCCTGATGGGTTGAAGGTCCCGGACAAAGCAAATCGCAACATGTACAGTGTGAAATTAGAGAGATCGCTGTATGGGTTAAAACAGTCTGGTGGTATGTGGTACAACCGGCTAAGTGACTTTCTTTTGGGGAAAGGATACGTCAATAGTGAGGACTGTCCCTACGTATTTATCAGAAACTCCCAGAGGGGTTTCTGTATCATCTCAATCTATATCAATGATTTAAACATCATTGGCCATGCAGAGGACATTGAGGAGGCGACTGCCCTATCTCAAGATGGAGTTTGAGATAAAACTTGGGTCAGACCAAGTTTTGTTTGGGCCTACAGGTCGAGCATCTCCCTAATGGGATCTTAGTGCACCAGTCAACCTATACAAAAAAGGTCCTTGAGAGATTTAACATGTCAAAGGCTCATCCTTTGAAGACACGCATGGTTGTGAGATCCTTTGATCGGGACAAAGACCCATTCCGTCCTAGGAGTAAGACTGAGAAAGTGTTGGGACCGAAGATCCCATACTTAAGCGCCATAGGAGTACTGATATACCTTGCGAACTGCACTAGGCCTGATATTACGTTCGTGGTAAATCTGCTAGCAAGAAACAGTGCGTCTCCTGCTAGAAGACATTGGGTTGGAGTTAAGACAGTACTCAGATACCTCTAGGGTACGTAAGATCTCGGCCTCTTCTTTCCAAGGCAACGAGACTTAACTATGGTGGGCTATGTAGATACAAGATATCTGTCTAATCCCCATAATGCCTATTCTCAAACTGGTTTTATGTTTCTTTGTGGTGGTACAACCATTTCGTGGTAGTCTAATAAATAGACTTTGATAGTGATGTCTACAAACCACTCAGAGATCATTGTACTATATGAAGCTACACGAGAGTGTACATGGCTTAGGAGGATGACTCACCATATTGAGCGATCATGTGGTTTGAGTATCCCCAATACCCCTACCACTATCTATGAGGATAATGCAGCATGTGTCATACAGATGCAGCTAGGCTATATCAAGAATAATATGACGAAACATATTGCTTCAAAATTCTTCTATCCTCATGAGCTTCAGAAGCAAGGGGAAGTGAAGATCCTGTAGTCCAAGTCGTGTGACAACTTGGCAGATTTATTCACTAAGTCTCTCCCAGCTTGTACTTTCCGAAAGTTTGTTCGTGAAATTGGGATGAGAAGACTTACAGACTTGCAGGGTTTAGGGAGAGTAGAACCCCTGAACACAGTCTAGTTAGTGGATCGGCGAGTCCATAACGTTGTGCTCTTTTTCTCTTAGTTGAGTGGAGCTTGTGATCCTCACAAAGGTTTTTAACAAGTCAATTGTGTATGACGCATGGCGGCAACTGTGTACTATTTCTCTTAGTCTTTTTTCCCACTGAGTTTTGGTAAGAGTTTTAACGAGGCATGAGTTGGTTGCGGATAGGTCCAAAGAGGAGTGTTATGAATTTTTATCTCTTTAGGAGATAAAATTCTTTCTTAGGACCAATTCGAATTAGTTAGAGATAAATTTATGGTTTTTATTTATAGCCTCCTCTACCTATAAATAGAGAGTCAGAGGTGTCTTTATTGTACACATTGATCATTGATTAATAAAGGGATAGCAACACTCCTATATCTATGTTTCCTGTGTTCATTATCTTCTTCTGTGGTGTGATTGTGCGGGAAAGGATACGGTCTTCTACATCTTCTCGACGCCTTATCTGCTACGGGAGGAAAGGGAGCGGATCTGGGCAATCCGTCGACGTAGCCGTTCTACAACACGTATAAGCACACTCCAAGCATAAATTCGTGAATTAGGTTTCTTGGTAGGCTGGTAGTATTTGGGCCACTAGGAGGGCCTAGTCTTGTCTTGCTTTAGGCTTGGATGCCTGATCAAATCCATTTTGCATCTCATGTCCTTTAGACGTACGTGGATTGGAATGAATGGCAAACCATCCACATTTCATCACAAGTATAAGAAAATACATCCATTTATATGCTATCACTGTGAGATCAGGTCGTCCATTAACAGAGTTAACTATTGCTCTTCTTGATGAACATACAAGAGTGCGCAAGTTCCTTAAAATCCCCTAACACGCACGAAGATAATTGAAGATATACACACTGTAAAAAACCATTTTTCCCAACACCTTTTTTATTTTTATAGACGACCTAAAAAAGACTTGCCTGTAAAAATACATTTTTACCGAGATCTTCGGTTATTAACCACCTGAAAAATCAATTTTCACAGATGACCCATTTAAGAGGACCACCTGTAAAAATAATTTTCACCTAAATGAGTAGCCTGTGAAAATAAAAATTACTGGAGGCTATAAAAAAAAGATTGAATCAGACGAGGTGGGGGCGCTAACCCTAAAAGCCACACGTCTCCCCTCTCTGTAGTTCAGAACTACTCCTCCCTATCTCTCTCTCTCTTTCAGATCCAGAAGGCGGCGGCAGCCGTGCTCCTTGCGCGCAGCGAAGGCAGTGGCTCCCCTGGCTTCCCGACTCCTCTCCATCCCGGGCTCCCCATGCAGCGAAGGAGGCGGTGGCGGCAACGCTCCATCCCCAGCAGCGGTGGCTTTCCTGGCTCCTCGACTCCCCTGCTCCCGGCCGCCTCGACTTCCCCGCTCCTGGCGCTCCCTCCCAGCCAGTGGCGCCGCCGCTGCTCCCACCATCGCTCTAGCATAGCGGCTCGGATGGTGGCTCGAGCGTGGCAGCCGGCCTTACGAGTGTCGGATTCGCCGGATCTGGATCTAGACGGCTGTTTGAATTTGTGAATTTTTGAAAAGTGTGAATTTGAGATTTTTACTGCTGTAGGAATGTTTTTTGTGCTAAAAAATATTTTCACATACGGGTGTCTTTAGACCTCCGTCTGTAAAAAAACGATTTTCAGATACGGTTGTCTTAGGAAATCCGCCTGTGCAAATCGATTTTCGAAGGCAACTCTTTGGTTGCAGGCGGCCGCATCGATCGCCCGCGAAAATCGAGTTTGGCTGCCTGCAATAACCCATTTTATAGCAGTGCAACTGGTTCAACATATATTAGTGCATTAATTGGGATCATGTGTGCACGGTTTACGGTGCGCGCGGGGGCATGCATTATCACGAGTTTTAAGTGTAGAAACTTTTGAAGATGCTTTGTATTAAGTGTAGATACTATGTAATTATCGTGATATGTGCATCATTCACATGACCTAGACGATCGAGTTGATTATTTGTATTTTTATCAAGACGAACTTATCCTCTCGCCACTTGTGTTAGTTGCTACCCTCTCTGTGTTCCTTGCTCTGTTTACTGAAATGAATGCGTAACGGTATAAGACGTACATGCTGTACTGGAAGTCATTGTACACGTCCTATTGCATTTCAAGGGATCCATATTTCTGAGGTACTCTTAGAAAGGTGTACACATATTATTGTAAAGATGGAACCATCATTCAAGGACAAAACATCGTACACACCTTATGACCTCGAACTTAAGTTCATCGCGGCATAGTACATTTCACGTACTTTGCACGCTGGAGTAATACACTCACTAAATTTTTCTAGATAATAGTACATTCATGAAAGTAATCCATTTATTAATTAGTTGCTCCCTGGCATGAAAATAGGCTACAAGTTAAACAAAACAAAATAATGAGATAAGAAAGCTAGGCTGGGCTAGCTCTAAGATAACTAAAGATCGACAACATAAAATAAGATCTAAGGGTTTGGGTTTGCATCACCATATCCAGATCCACCACCTCCACCATTACCGTTTCCACCGTTTTGACCACCACCGGTGCCACCACCATTGGCAGAGGCACCTGCATTTGCATATGACGGGTTTGGCAAAGAGAAGCCACCAGCCGCCTCGCTAGCTCCAGATCCAGTTCCAAAACCAGTCCCATAGCCACCAGAACCATAACTACCTCCTGCTTGCCCACCACCGTTACCGCCGCCGCCACCACCAGCGTTGGTATTACCTGTAAAGCCTTGGTAATATCCACTACTAAATTGACTAGAGCTCGAACCTGTACCAAATCCTCCACCAAATCCATTACCACTGTAGGATGTTGCACCACCACCTCCACCTTCACCACTAGCATGAGCATGGGCTCCTTGTCCGCTCGTAGCCACTCCATAACCATTTCCGGATCCTGCACCACCCCCATTCACATACCCGCCACCATTTCCCCCTCCTGAGCCCGTTCCCTGAGCATTGGCATACCTAGCAACCCTAGCGGCTTGGGTTAACCCAATGCTCAAGAGGAAGCTAAGCACTACAAGCTTTGTGGCAGCCATTATGAACTTAGCTAGGTGCTAGATGGGATGGACGGCAAAGCAAGAATCGCATGGGTATTTATAGCATGACAACATGATGGAAGTGTCTAGATGCTGAGAGTTGACATGTACAACCAGGTATACCTATAGTGATTTCTTTTTGAATTAAACAGATCGAATCTTGTGTTGACTAACAGAAAATGATAAATTAATTAACTCTGTAATGCTAATCCCAATGGCTCAAGCTAGTTATTGTGGCTGCCTCTCTTTCCAAGAGCTATAGATACGTGTAGTTCTAGTACATTACTAGCTAATTTGTTACAACCATTACAGTGTGAAATGCTTACTAGTACAATTAAAAAGCCCGGTTCGAAAAAGAAGTATAATTTAAAAGCCTAGCTATAAGAAATATGATAAGCAAATTGAGAAATATTACACTGTTCAAATAGTTTCTTATGAGCCTTTTTACCTTCAAATTCGTTTGGCATATACCAACAATTACTCTTGCTTTAATGCATAGCATCGTCAATTGACATAATCTGTTTTCATTTATGAGAAAAAGGGATATTACAGATTAAACAAAGTGTCTTATATCAAAAAACTTTTGGGCTTCCATGTTAATTTCTTGAATGCGATGGTGTTTAGTTCTTCAAAAGAAAATAGAACAATGAAAACAGCCGGTGGGATTCTCAACAAAAATTTCCTTTTTTGTTTGTCATCGTTGTATTGTTATATAATATCACCGTAGCGTTAGCACGGATATATTACTAGTAATACTAAAAACCTTATCGAAATATTGGATGAAATTAGCAAAATTCAACTGTCATAGGGTCTGTACACTAAACCAGTTTTAATTAAAGAAACTTCTCTACTAGTTAACATCTTAAGCATGTGATTAACTATATACTTGTATATATTGGGCAAGAACAGAGCAGCGGTAGAACAGAGCAACTAAGGCACCATTCTGAAGTGCTTACATGGCTGGCGTTTTCCATAAACACACTTTCAAAACTGCTGCTTTTCATGCAAAAACTTTCTATATAAAAGTTTCTTAAAAACAATCAAATAAATTTATTTTATTTGATAAAACAACGGTTGCAGTTTGATTTAGGGAGTCCCAACCCTGCGAAGCTTAACAGACAAAGAAAACAATAGACTTCTGGGTATTGGGTGACAACCTTAACGAATCAAGTATTCAGGTGGCAGAGTTATTAGCTATATAAGCGCTCAAATTCCTGAATACTTATTGCCATGGCTTCTATGACCAACCCCTGGCACATTTAGGTTTTGATTTAAGGCTATCTTAGTCTGCAGGACCCAACACAATTATTCACCCTTTCCAATCTGAAAAAGGTGTTGTTGAAAGCTTACCCTCTTCCACACGGATTCTATAGCCGCTATCACTTTTGCTGGGGCTTAAGTTTGTTAACCTCTTTGCAGGACTGGCTACTTTTGTAAAGCCTTGGGTGAAAATTCAGCAAGTCTAGTCAATGAGAACAAACATAATTTCTTTCTCCTGGAATGTGCAAATGTGTATAGCCCACAACTTAGGAGATTAATAAATAAATAATAAAAGTGCATACCTGAAATTGCCAAAAGCTCATGATAGCTTGGAAGAATGATTGGGGTCTAAAACTCTGCATAGGCCCATAAGTTTGGTTTTCTTTATGCCACTATCTGAAATTTTTGGCCTCTATGAAATTTCTGATATTTGAGCTATGCTCGCCTTGTTTCCTGTACCAGAATCAGCTTAGCTCCTTCAGCTGATCCGAACGGACCCTAAATACAGATCAGGTGTAAGTTCTGCGTGCCCTACTCTATCTGCCTCAAAGTATGGCGTGTGCTAGGTATGGCCTTCGTCTCATACTTTATCTACATATGCCTTTTTCTAAAGAGATTAAAAAATAGGTGAAATTATATGAGATATTATTGTGGTCGGTTGAGATAAAAAAAAGTAGGTGAAGAATTTAAGGGCTCCTTTGGAATGGAGGAAAAATATGGGATTTTTAGAGGATTAGGATCCTTTGAAAAAAATTTCCTATGGCATCTTTTGGAACAAAGTACCAGGGGTTGCAAAATTTCTAAAGATTGCTTTTCTATACTCATATTCCATATTAATTCTAACATCACCTCAAACCTCTTGATAATCAGTGGCACCCTGCTTGGGCAGACCCACCACACAATAATCACAATCTTGATAGGTGCAACCAATGGAAGGACATTAGTACTACCTAATTTTTCTAAGGGATTTTATCATATCATGTCAACATATCACATATATAATTGCATAAAATTAAGATAGATAAACAACATAGATAAATTCATTAAACTGTGAAATAGCATGGCCCAATAAAATCACTATCTTCATTCGTATGTAGACGATCTCCATCCTCCACATAGCTCCTTTGGACCATCATGCTTGATATCTATATCCTCAAAACTAAGCTACTACCTATGATAGCTAGAAGTAGAAGATTACATAGATGGTTCAAATATCGACACGCAGGTCATTACAATAAAGACAGCTAATGAGATTGAAATAAGCATGACTCACAGGCCATGAAAGAATATTACATGCATCACATACATAAAAAGGCCATACTATTCACATCATGCTCTTCAAAAACAATTTAAACATAGAATCGCATTCTACCTAATGACATAAACCCAAATGAAATCTAAGGGGCAATGCACACGGCGGCCCTGAAAACGTCATGGAATCCACAGATCTAATCTATGAATTTTCTATAAAAAAATATACTAGCATAATCAAATTAGGCCATCCGAAACAATCTCAAGGACTTGTTTTCTCATTAGTGCTATCAAAGAATCTTACTGGCATAATCAAATTAGGCCATCCGAGACAATCTCAAGGACTCGGTTCCCATTAGCGCTATAAAAGAACCCTACCAGCATAATCAAATTAGGCCATCCGAGACAATCTCAAGGACTCGGTTCCCATTAGCGCGTGGCTTAGATGAACACTAGACTATCTGGCGAAATCAAACATACCCAAAAACCGATTGATTTCATCAACCCTTGTGCCTATCGGTACATCACATGTTCCGATCAATCTAGACTGTAATAGATCCCATCTACTACTACCACATATTAACTATATGCGACTATCCAGATCATAAACTACGCATGAAAGCTCTAATGCCATTGAAGGGTTACGGGTGGGCTACGATAGCGCAAAACAAAATTTTCTACCGTGTAAACTAGGAAACCATGCGAGTAAAAGATCATGGATCGTTAACACTTGACATGCAGAGTAGCGGAAGCAAAGTCGGAACAGCCCAATTTGACGAAATGTGCGCCGACGTAGAGGAAGTAGTCGATCTGCTCAACCCGATCATCACCTCCTTTCACGAGCATCTCCTCCTCGCGCGGTCACCTTCTCACGTTCCCGATTGACCAACGCCACAACGCAACAGCGTCTCTACCGGTATCCACACGTCCAGGATTAGAACGCCGTGCACGGAAGTGCTAGCTTCCGTGCGCGGCTAGGGTTTGGCTCGTGGGGAGAGGTACGGCTAGCGTTTTTCTTTCTCGTGGGGAGAAAGTTTCCACCGCGCCTCGCCCCTGACTATATAGAGCATCTAACTAGGCTTTGCAGACCCATTAGGAACTCTATTCGGATCCCTATCCAAACTAAACCATATTTGGATCTCTAACCCAACAGTTCATTCCAATCCATTAAGTGTGCGACCCTATAAGTTCATGTGCACTTGGTTGCAACCTGAAAACAACTTTTCGGTCCACGTGTCAATAGCAGTCTCTAGTAAGGCATATTGACCCACCGGGTGCACACAAAGATCATATCAGCTGAACATGTACTGTATGCATGTATGAACCCCTTTGACACATGATATCGATTAAACTCAAGGCGAGAAGTGTGACATCTTTTCATTAGCTCAATCATTCACTCAACCATGTGATGGATTACTCAACTCGTGATTAACTCCTCAATTACTTGGTATGGCCATGTACTTCAATAGTCCATTACACCAAGGGGCCCAAAGATATCTCTCCCATTAACTGGGAGGGTTAAATCCCATTTTGATTATTTACATCCCACTACATGTTTTATAACAAACCCACAGACTACTTTTATAACTATCCAGTTACGGAGTAGTATTTGGCAGCTCCAAAGTAAGTCACTACATATGTTGAGAACCATGATAATCTCAGGTATAAGAGTTCTACACCAACATTACTTAAGACCAACTGATAGCACATCATATAAAGCTCTCACAGTATCTCATGTTGGGTCTATCCAATAATATATTCTCTAACATGTGTCTATATTATTGATTTGGTATCTTCATACCATAATTCACAAGACATGATCAATCAATATATCTGTTGATCTTAAAATCATATCCGTTCCATATATGATATATAATCATGGTCATTTAGAAATAGTAACATATCACATAAAGAGTCTCATAAATAAGTCACATACTTATTGATCAATAATAGATTAACTATCTCAAGGAACACTTTATTCATAAATTCATAAACATAATATGTGATACAATTATCTCTATGATTGCTTCAAGGGCATATCACTAATATTTTACACTAAACAATTACGAAACTTATAAGTTGATGCTATGTGACCGTGGCCTTATCAGTGGCGGATCCAGGATTTCACCGTAGAGTATTTGGAGTTGATAAAAGATTCATACGGAAGACAATAAAAGAGTGGCAAGTTTTAAAGTACAAAAACTAGCACTGTTATAGAGAGCGAGACACATGAAAATGACAATGCCATGTTTTAAAGTACAAATAGTAGCACAATAAACCACTCTAGAGATGCCTGAAGTAGTTCGAATGAAATACATAACTGTAAAATTACATTTTAATTTTGTGAGTAGTCATGGCTTGGAACTGAGAAATGATTTCATCGTATGTAACTTTGTTTCAACAAGCATGATAGATAGCTTAACAAGATTTTTCACTTTTGAAAACCTTTAATCTCTACGTGTATATATAACTGATGAAGTGTGTCAGTTGAAATAGAAGTGTGTAATCTCATATACACGGCTAATTATTATTTTAATGGTAGGTAATATATCCGTCGATAGCGAAACACATATAGTGATTTTGCCAATCTTAAGATATGTCAATCTAGTCTTCGGATATATTTATAAAGGTAGTGTGTGTTTATAGGAGTAAATGTGCACGTGTATAAATGAGAAAAAAAAATAGGAGATGTAGCAACTCTGAATCGAGAATCCTTAGAATATAATTTAGCAAGCTTAAGCAAATTTTCCTTCTTAAGGAAATTTTTCTCGTCATAAGCAGCAAATGATCTTGTCAGGCCGGAATAGACGACAACATCGTATTGTGACCACGCACGAAATTGTTGTTGCACCTAGGTCAGGACATTTGCAAACTGTCACGTACGTTTTTCTTCTCTTCCGCGAGAGGTGCTGCAAAGCTCCAAAAAAATAGGCATTAAATACCCCCATAAAAAAGTCAATTTTACTCACTCGAACAATTTAAGTAGATCACTTAACCTCCTAAATTATTTTTGGCTTATTTTACTTCCTAAACTATCAAAAATGGTTTACTTTACTTCTTAATAGCTCACCATGGATCAACTAAAATGGATGGTCCAGATAATTTCGGAGCACCTTAAAAAAAACCAGTTTTGCTATACATCTATCAATAAATGTTCTCTGAAAAATTTGCCAAATGAAAATACAGTATGATTATAGTATAATTACATTGTAACTTGCATATAATTATAACATACTCCCTCCGTTTAAAAATATAATACGTCATTGTTTTTCGTAAAATCAACATTTAAAAATTTTAACTAATAATTAAACTAAAAATATCTGTGTTTAGTGTTATGCATGTCGTATCATTAGATTTGTATTTAAAAATATTTTCATATAATGTTAATTTTATAATTGTTGATATATTTTATT
This sequence comes from Oryza meyeriana var. granulata, assembly GCA_003991445.1. Classification (NCBI taxonomy): domain Eukaryota; kingdom Viridiplantae; phylum Streptophyta; class Magnoliopsida; order Poales; family Poaceae; genus Oryza; species Oryza meyeriana. The sequence goes on from RYFJ01000989.1 coordinate 178,339, forward strand.
GCCAAAGAAAAACAACAGTGGTCTTTGAGTATACATAAAGAAAGTAAATCTCTATATTGAATATCAAAAACTATGCCACTACAGTGCCCTAAGGTTTATTTATAGGCCTAGTGTTTTACCTAAGGGTTATAGGGTTTCACTTACAAGTGATATTCTCTCTGATAAGGACAGTTATAAGGGTAGATATGTGTAACATCCTGAAAATCTGATTAAGAAAAATGTGTAAAATTTTGAACTTTTTAAAAAACTTTTTGCATCATGTCGTGTCTTTGATCACTTTGCTTGGAATCTGGTGAAAATAAAAAAACTGACAGACCAAAAATTAATTACGAGACTAAGTCAGGAACGACAAATAATATAGGGAACAATAATAAGTACATGGAAACCAAATACATAAACAGTATATTAAGTTAGATACCTTGAGGAAAGAAATTAAATTAATCTCCCAAGCACAACAAACATTACGTAATGTCATATTTAATTACAAGGGTTAAATTTCTCTCGTAAAGCACAAGCCTAAGTAGAAATCAATTAACCATCGAGATAAAAGGATTCCTTTCCCAAAATAAAATCTAAAAATTCAAATTTCTTAATAATTTGAATTTTCCCAAACTCATAACTTAAAGGAACATCACAGTTTAAATCTTAAATTCTCTGAGCTGAATCCCTTTCCCTCCCCCTAGTCCAACCCACTGCCAAGCCGGCCCAACAACCATTCGGCTCAGCAAGGCCGGCCTCCCTCCCTTTGGCCTGCTGTGAGCCACAAGACAGGGCTGCCTCCTTGGCCCAGCCGAACAGCAAGGCAGCCAGGCCAACCGGACCTCTCACTCCTCTTTCGAGTCGGCCAATCAATCCTCCGGGAATTTTTACTGTTACTAATTTAATTTTTTTTTTTAATTTACAAAACTAATTTTCGGTTTGAATCATTTACAAAACTAGTCTCTTGCCGCCCTGGGCCACGGCGGGATTTAAAAACCGCCGTGGCCCAGGGCGGCGAATGGCATCCCGTCACCCGGGGCTAACGGCTCCGGCGGCCGTTAGCCGCGGGGAGGCCACGTGGATTCGCCGCCCTGGGGGAGGGCGGCGAATGCCCCCAGGGGGCCGAATGCAAAATTGCATTCGCCGCCCTGGGGGACGGCGGTTTTTAGCATAGTAAACGGACGGTCCGCACAAGGATCGGACCGTCCGAATCCAGGGGGCCGCTTGCAAAATTTTTTTTCTTTTTTTTTTGATATTTTTTTCTCAACTAGCAAAACGAGAATAGCAAAATCTCGTGAAGGTGCAGCTCAAACCGATGTAAGATGTGGCCTGTAGAAAATTACGAGTGTGCTTTAAAAACCGTGCTGAAACTTCGGACCTCAAAAACTCAATCTTCCCGGCCGAATTTCGTAAAAATTTTTTGGACAAACCCGACAAAGTTATGGGGGGAAGCGGATGTAAAATTTTCTGTAGATGTCCGTAGAGTACTTATTTGCCCGATTCCGAGACCGTATGCGAAAGTTATGACTGTTTTAAGGTAGTTAGCGCGCGTTACAACAATTTGCCGTGGATTCGGACCGTCCGATCGGTGTGCGGACGGTCCTATGCATTCGCCGCCCTGGGGGAGGGCGGCGAATGCCCCCAGGGGGCCGAATGCAAAATTGCATTCGCCGCCCTGGGGGCGAATGCAATTTTGCATTCGGCCCCCTGGGGGCATTCGCCGCCCTCCCCAGGGCGGCGAATCCACGTGGCCTCCCCGGGGCTAACGGCGGCCGGCGCCGTTAGCCCCGGTGACGGGGATGCCATTCGCCGTCCTGGGCCACGGCGGTTTTTAAATCCCGCCGTGGCCCAGGGCGGCAAGAGACTAGTTTTGTAAATGATTCAAACCGAAAATTAGTTTTGTAAATTAAAAAAAAAATTAAATTAGTAACAGTAAAAATTCAATCCTCCGGTCCATCCAGCGCTCGAAGCCCTGGCCAGCCTCCTTCCCCAACTACGCTGCTCACCAAGTGCTCAACATAATGCCGCCCCCACCTCACCTCACAGTCGATCCACCGGGCCAAGTGGTGCTCCGCTCCGCCGCACCGTGCATCAAGCCCCACGTCCCTGCCACACGCATGCACACATAGCCCCACGCCCCTGCCACACTCACGCACACATACCCCTGTGCCACTCGTCCCTATGCGCCACATCTGAGCCGACCCAGCTAGCGGGTCGCACACGAGACATGCGGACGTGCGCCGTGCTGCGCCTCACCGGCCATGCCGTGCCCTTCTAGCCGAGGCCCCACCACGCCCACCTCGACTGCCCTCCCCGCACCTGCATGCCCACAGTAGAGCCCCTGTGTCAACCGCCGCGAATCCAGCTGACCGAGACAAGACGAGCCACAGCCAGGAATCACGCAGGCCGTACCCCGAACCCCGCCGAGCACCATGCGGACGAGTAGACCACCCATGCTCTGGGCAACAGCGACGCCACCGTCATCCTCGCGAGCCTTGTCCCGTCGCATCCACAGCTGCGCGCCGACGCTCCTGAGCGACCACCGGTCCGCCACGTGCACTAGGACCGTGACCCCCTTTACACTAGCCGTGTCGGTGCAACCGCACCACGACAACCGAGTTGCGCCAAGACAAGTTGACCATCATCGCCGCGCCATCTTGTGCCCACTGGTCCGAACGACACCCGAATGACGAAGCCACCCTCGGACCACCACCGAGAGAACCCCGCCGCCCTTCCTCGACACCATGCGGCCCTTGCCTTGTCCCGCAAGCCGACCACGCCTATAAACGGGAGGAAACCGCTGCACACCACCGCCCCTGCTTCCTTCTTCCATCGCCAAGCACCGAGCCGGAACCACCGTCGAGCAGGTGGCGTGCACGCGATCCTGCTCGGCTGTGCTTCTGCTCCGCCGCTTCAAGGGCCTCGTCCGAGACCAAAACAGGCAGCCACACTCGAGGCAGGGAGGAGACGGCCAGATCGTCAACACCAAGTCCTAGACCGTCATGACCGCTCGGCATGCGCGCCACTCGGCATTGCCCCGCCTCCCTCGGCTCTGCCTTGACACAACCTCGACCACTCGCACGGCTGCGCCGCCTCCCGGCCACCGCGAGGTAAGCCCCTCCACCCATCATTTCCTCTCCCTCCCTATTTCCTCCGCCGGTCATCCTCCCCTCCGATTGCACCACCAAACCACCTCAAATCGGAGCTCCACCGCCTCTCCTCCATGTCCGCTGAGGCAAGCTAGCTACGAGCCAGCTCCAACCGACCTAGAAGGGGGAAATCCTACCCACCTCACATAGGGGCTCCGCCGAGTTTCAATCCTCTCGGAGCTCGCCTCCTTCACCGGAATCGCTGTAACGCCCCTCTCCCGCTAACCCGTACAGGTCAGCAGAGAAGGAGCGTCATTACCTGTAATACCTGTACCAGTCCCAGGAGACCAGTTGGTACATACAGGACATCGGTGGATCACAGCCAAACCTGCTTTATTTATTAAACATAGTCTTTACATAAGTTGTAGCCTCGGACAGAACCCGAGACGTGCAACGATACATTACAAAAGTAGGCAGCAGAAATACACGGGCAGACCTACACCCACAAGCATGGCTTGGGGACTTAGACCGAAACCCTAAAACTCCTTGTACTTGGCTTGATCTTGGTAGAACTGACTGATGGTAGGATCTTCATCTTCGTAGACTTCTAGGTGAAGATAAGCAAGGGTGAGTATACGAGGTACTCAGCAAGTCACGGAAATTATGTGGCATGTAAGGTTAGCAAAGGAAGGTTAGGGTTATTTTCGCAAGAGGGGTTTTCAAAGACTTTGTGGTTTTAAAACTCTAATCCATTTCGTGAGTTGCTTTGCAACAACTCACCACAATTAAGTTAATAGGGAAGAGACTCACGTCTCGACCCATTCCACAAGTCAGAGATTTGTCACAAATTCCGATTCGAAGCGTACCCTCCTCTGGTACCTCCATTTAGGTGGATTCTCTTCATTTCAAAACTCATCCCTTAACTCAAGCAACTCAACTCTGGTGTCATCCAACACCTCGGGTCACTTAGGCCCGTTTCAGGCCACACAGGCCTTCCATCAGTCACACAAGATGATTCTGGTAACGGTTCCCAATCCGCAAAACAATTGCACAGATCTTTATAAAATAAAATCTACGCTAGATGAATCACTTTACATTCGCCCGTAACCGTGAGCACGGCTGTTCGAACAGCTCATAAAGATATTTGCAAAGATTGTACGCTTTTCCCACACGATGCGAGCTTACTCCCACACTAGCCAAGTGGGGAGGTTCACGACAAGGCCTTTCCAAAGCCTTCCTAGGATAGCACGTTGCCCTATAAATGGGTGCTCTTATTCAACCAAGTATCAGGAACTCATTTCATGTACTCAGGGACGGGGGTATATCGCCCTCTTGGCACCCAGCCAGTCCCACATTTATTAGCAACCGAAAACCATCCTGGGAACACTAGTTACTTAGCCAGGGGTGTCCCATTCCACCCATGTGATCGCACTATTATATGCTCAGTACAATTCCTCAAGGAAATAGTCCTTAAAAATCATGCAGAGCCGGAGCCACACAGGCAGCGACGTCCCATGACAAATTTTTGTGAAACTATTTTAGTTCGCAAATGCTCGACCAAGGGTGTCTAAGATTTTTAAACCATTTTATTTAAAACCCTGATTTTCCCATCGTCAGGTTTTATTCTAGGTAAAGGGGCTCATCGACATCCGTACATAAGTACGAACGTCAAGATGACGAGGTTACAAGGAACAAGTCATCAATTTATCCAAGGTAGGATCAAATGCAGCAATTAGGTTAAGCTGGATGGATTCGATTACAAATCGCTACCGATAAAAGTTGTGCTCCTAATTATGCGAGTTTTAGAAATTAAAATAACTTTAAATCATGGGTCCAACATGGTCAAAGGGTTCTTACGGCGACTCCTCGGGAACGGCCTCTAAGCGTCGCAAAAGAAAACATGCAAAAACATCAAAAATCAGAACCTATTTTATACAACTAATAGTGCCAATGCGTAGATCTCAATTTTGGAAAAATTTTGAGAGTTGAATGAGCTCAAATGGAGCTACGGTTTAAAAGTTATGAATTTTCAAAGTTTGAGTTATTTTTCTGAAAATAGAAGGATTAAAATTAATTAAGGAAAGAAAAGGAAATAAAGAATAAAAGGAGTCAGAGGCTGACAAGTGGGGCCCTCAGGTCAGGAGAGAGAAGAGGGGCACAGTGGCTAACATGTGGGGTCGGTGTAACAATAAAGAGAGAGAACAGAGAGACAGACAGGTGGGACCGGCTGATGAGTGGGGCTAGCAAGTGGAACCGGTGCTACAGTGCGGAATCGGGGAAGACAGTGGCGCCGACAGGTGGGGCCGGGGTACAGGAGGCGGCCACCCGGCTGACGTGGCAAGGCCACGTCGGCCGGCCCGACGGGGCTGACACGGCGGAGGATCGACGGTTGACGATCGCCGGAGCGATCTCGCCGGCGGCGGCGAGGATCGGCAAGCGGCCGACGGCTACGGGATGCGGGGACTGCAGTGAACCTTTTGAGTGGCTCGGATTGGCACCGCGGTCACCGGAAGATGGTTGGTGATGACGATACAGAGCCGGCGGCGGTGGCGGAGAGAAGAGGTCGCCGTCGGCGACCATTTGAGCGGCGGGATGGCTCGGGTTTGGACGGTTTAGGTGTGGCAGCACGTGAGGAAGAGATAGGCGGGGTCAATTTGTGCTTTACCTGTGTCTGTGGCGAGATACAGAGCGGCGGTTGACGGCTGACGGCAGCGGCAAAATTTGGGCGTTTTGGATTTAGGGGCTAATTGGCGGCGAGGGATGGTGGAGGAGGTTCCTGATGGTGCTAGGAACTCGGCGGTGGCGGTGGTTTGGCCAGCGGTGGTCTGTAACGGCGGTGGGAGCTCGGTCAATGCACTAAAGGCGGCGGCGGAGAGAGGATTCACGTCAGCAAGCTTGCTCGGGCTTGGTTCTTGGTGGCCGACGGAAGGGGAGGGCTGCTCTATTTGTAGGGGAGCCCCGGCGCTAGCGGATAGCGGACAGAGGTGGTGGAGGAAGGGATAAGCTCGAGCTCGGCCGACGGGGTGCATCAATGGGGGAGCCCTGTGGCTTGCGTCATTCGGGCTCTAGAGGGGAAAAATGGGACGCGGAGGGGACGGTGAAGCGACGGGACGGGGTGACCTAGCATGCCTGTCGACCTCCGGGGCTCGGTGTCGAGGGAAACAGCTAGAGCGGCTTATCCTCTTCGACTCCGGGCTCGAGGTGATGATGGCAGGGCGCGCCTCGCGCCGTGCAACGGGCGGCGGGGTGATGATGACGGGGCGTGTCTCACGCCGTGCGACAGGACAGAGGGGTTGATGGCACGAGCAGAGAGAGTGTAACGACCCGTTTTTCCTTTCCCGCTAGTTTTCATTTTCCCGAGCTCCCTTCCTATCCTGTTAGCTGTGCCCCAGTTTTTCTCCCCGGCCAGCCGACTACCTTCTCCCTTGAGCCGAGTAGATTGCTACTCAGTCCTTGTATCCTGCCCTTTCCTTTGTTTTACTCGGACCTCCTTGCTGCCGAGTAAGCACTGTGAAGTGGCCGACTACCTTGTTGTTACTTGTTGTTTCACCGTTTCCCGAGTTGCGCCCGCCCGTTGGACGCTGATTACCGAAGTAGAGAAGAATCAGTCTTCACCTGCCCGCAGCACCGCTTGGACCGATGGACAATAACCCGCTGCATCGCTTGGACCAGTGGTCAGTCCGAAGCCCTGTCAGTGAGATTTCTCCAACCTGTCCTAGCCTTGACCTTAATGTCTCATCGCAGCTACAGTGCCTGCCAACTCCCTGACCACGCCAGACTCCCAAGTCAAGCCCTGCGTGAACATCAAATCTGTTGTCAGTTCACCTTGACTTTTTCTCCCTACCCGTTGCCTAGCTCCACCGTGCCTCACCCTTGCACGCTGGCTATATATTGAGCCATCCATGCTTCTTCTTCCTTTGTTTTGCAAACCGGCTAGCTCCAGCTCTGCTAAGTTCTCATTCTCCTCTCAAGCTTTGGAGCTCTATCGCCCGGATTGCAAATCTGGTTTAGCCGACTGCCACCTTTTCTGCAGCCGACTACTCCTTGATCCTTTTTCTTGGTGTTTTACTTCTCCTGCTTATCAGTGTTTCTTTTTCTGCTAGTTCAGAGCCTGAATCGGTGGACGATCCCGAAGCCGCCTTCGCCGAAGAAGACCCCTCCTTGGGACAAGGCAAGCCTCTTTGACCATATTGTTTCCCATATATGCAAAACTATGTTGTTTGGAAAATATATGCATGCTTAGTTTACACCTTTTTAAACTGTTGGCCTCGGTTTACAAGCGAAACCGATGGACCTACCCAGTAGCCGCACATTTGGTAGGATGTTGATATATTTCTCCCTTGAGAGCCCCACAAATGGCACGCTAGCATCCTATCTGAGGATACGATGCCGAGTAGAATGGCTTAGCTCTGCAACGTTGTTTGTCGTTTGGGAAAACATTGGGTTTTACTAAACTGATTGGAAAACCTGATACCTTGTGTATCGGCGCGTTTTGTGAAATAAAGACAGATTTTGAAAATCTTGGTGTACAGAGACAGCGCCTGTGTGGCATGGCTATGTATTACCGATAAGGACCGTTTCCTTTGGGGATTCCATCCGAACATCTTACAGTGCGACCATACGGGTATTATGGGATGCCCCTAGCCGAGTAAATAGTAGGTTTAGGGAAGTTCAGTGCCGACCACTGAATCCTGTGTGGATCTTTCGACTGGCATTGGATAACCCTAGACTGGCTTTGAAAATGGCCTTGTCACGAATTTCTGGGTACAGGCCAGTACTCGGTGTAATTTTCGTGTCAGATGGGTAAAGCGCACACCCTCTGCAGAGATTAGCAGAACTGTTCGAACAGCCGTGCCCACGGTTAAGGGCGATGTAAGGTGATTCCCATAGCGTAGATTTGTTTGCCCGTGGTTTGTGAAAATGGTTGATGGAAAGGGAACCGTGACCAGAGTTTGCCGAGTAAGCAAACGGAAGGCCTGTGTGGCCAGAAACGGATCTGTGTGATCCGGGGTGTTAAGCACCATAATCAAGTGTGTGAAAAGTAAACAGGATGAAGATCATGCTCCCGGGTTGTAGCCAGGGCAGCAAACTTAAGCCCCCGGGTTGTAGCCAGGGCGGCAGTTGTGCAGTTGTCTTCGGGTTGTAGCCAGAAGACGGATTGATCAAGCTCCCGGGTTGTAGCCAGGGCAGCAAGTTGATCAAGTTGTGCTCCCGGTTGTAGCCAGGAAGCCAGATGAGCAAGCTTGAGCTCCCGGGTTGTAGCCAGGGAAGCAAGATAGTGAGCTGCACCCCCGGGTTGTAGCCAGGGCGGCGGATGAGCTAGCTGGTTGTAGCCAGTGTAGCGGGCATTAAATGCCACAGCTGAGATTTGGTTGTAGCCGAGTCTCAGGGTCAACGAGTGGTTGTAGCTACTCGGGAGATACAGGACCAACAAATGCAAAGTAAAAGATGATATGAATATATATATGCTTGATTCATTAATTGGCGAGTTGTTGAAAAGCAACTTGCGGAATGGATCGAGGCGTGAGCCTCTTTCCGACAACAAAAATTTAAGCTCACTAGTGTTTGCAAAGAAAAGAGTTTCTAAAGGCAGCTTTTCGCAAATAAAACCCTTAGCCTTTCTGTCTGACCGACATGGCATCTTTTTCCCGGCTTGCTGAGTACGAAAGTACTCACCTTGTTCATATATGTATAGTAGGTTTTGGAGAAGAAGACGAAGGTCCGACTGCTGCCGAGTTCCTCCAAGACCAGGCCGACTACGAAGACTTCTGAAGGTTTCGAGCCTAGTTCCCAACCGTGCCTGTGGAGTAGTTTTTGTCCAGCTTCCGCCCTGTTTTTGCTGTTTCGCTAGTTTACCTGTTGATTATTTTTGCCCATCCCGGGTCTGTCTTGGATGGATCTCCTTGTATTTATATGTGTACTTTGTTATGTATTTATTGTAACTCTGAGTTGTATCATTGTTGTGCGTACCCGACTACTGATCCTGGGATCGGGTGCCATATGCACATGGTGGCCTTCCACCTAGTCGGGGAGGCGTCACAGAGAGAGCAGAGAGAGGGATCGAGAGAGATCAAGAGAAGAGAGAGAAAAGAGCGAGGCGAGAGGAAGACGACGACACTGTCGTCGATCCGACAAGTGGGCTGCGTCGATCTCAGCCATCCGCGAGCAAGCATCGGGCGGCTGAGGGGCGATGCAGAGGCGAGCAGCTGACACGCGGGGCCCGCAGGAGTTAAATCCCGTGCGCGCGCTCACGCGGGTTGAGCAGGCCAGCGAGGAGGAAACAGTACCAGGCCGAGATAGGTCAGATGGCGGCCCTGCTTGAACAGGAGCCTTTATTATTTTCCAAGGAATTTATATGAAAAGGTTTTGAAGGATTTTGTATTTGGAATTTGATTAAAATGGGATTTTAAATTTCTGCAGAAATTTGGGTGAGTTCTACAGAGGCTCTAGGGTTGTTTTAAATATTTTTAAGAATTTTCTTGAGATCACACATGGCACAAAAATTCCAAATCGATTAAAGAGCCAATTTTCGAATTTAGCTTTTTATTAAAATAGTTTTGCACAAAGGGAAAAATGTGATCATTACAATCACCGTCGGACTGAAGTCGAACGCCGCAGGCCACCGCCCAATCCCCAAATACCCATGAGCCGCTGTCGGAAGATGAAACCTTGACGGCGGGAAGTCAGGAGACCCCCCTTTGAGATTCGGCCAGGGGAGTGGTTCTCAGGTGACTGCGGCGTCAGACGGATTAACGCTCGGGCTGGAACAGAAGGGGCCCGAGCTGGAATCAGGGGGGTCCGGACCGTCCGATTCGGGACTGGACCGTCCGAACCGCGGTGACACAGAAGGGTCCGGACCGTCCGCTTCGGGTCCGGACCGTCCGAAGCGTAGTAATCGCGCGAGGAAGACGATGAACAGCGGGTGGTTGGAAGAAGGGATCGACGCACAAGGGAGACAGGAGGATTTATACAGGTTCGGGCCGCACGAAGGCGTAAAACCCTACTCCTGTGTGTATGCTATGTGGGGATGAATGTGGTTTTTGTGTTACAAGGTGAGCCCGGAGAAGAAGAGCAGTAGCTAGAGAGTGAGCTCAGGCCGGCCCCCCTTTAGGCGGGAGGCATTGATCCTCCTTTTATAGTCAAGGGGAGTCCACAGTGCCAGTACATGGAGAGAGCGAGAGCTATACTACGTCTTGTCGCTTCGTACGCATGCCGCCGCCTGCCGCGCCCACGGCGCTGCGCCAGAGAGTTGTCCAGTCGCCGCCTGGCTCTGCTGCTGCGGGCGGCTATGCAGGGCACGTCTGGTCATCTCGCCGCCTGGCTGCTGCAGGCGGCTGTCTGGTCGGTTTCTTGTCGGGCGATCAGATCATGGAGATGCTGTTGGGAGACAGGCGGGAGGCGCCCTGTCACCTCACCATCAATGCGAATATTTGGGGAGCTGGTCAACCGAGTTCTTCGGGTGGATCGGCCCCTGGAGCCGTGGCGATCGGCACCTGAGGTCAAGTCGGTCGGCCTCGGGCCTGGGCATCGGCATCCGGGACCGGGGGATCGGCACCCGGGACCGGGGTATCGGTGCTCGGGCCCGGGAGCGAAGCCGCTGGAGACGGCGCCCCGGGGACGAGCCCGGGGCCGATGGCGATGACGCCCCGGGGACGAGCCCGGAGCCGATGGAGAGATGACCCCCGGGGAACTGACGTGACCGATGACCCACGCGTCCCCAGGGCATGTGGGACCCCCTGTCCCATTTCGCCGACAGTGGCCCCTGGCCCTGTTGCTCGGCCGAAACCGCTTCGGGCAGGAACGGGGCCACGTCCTTGAAAAAACGAGGGGACGCTGGGTCCGCCTGGTTCATCTTGAGCTGGTGGAGCTTGACGTCTTTGGTGCTTTAGATGGGATATACGCCCGGGACTCGGGCGTCGCCGTCGAGTTCTTCGTCGCAACCCTCTGGCCGAAAATCGCGGCAACAGACAGGTGCGTCGTCCAACCGAAGGGCGCCACGGAGCCTGCCGCCGACGAGGACTCCCGCGCCTGGTCCGAGACGGAGGCGCGGGAGAAAGAAACACTCTCCCGAGAGGAAAGCGTCTAGGCCCAAGATACCGGGCTCGCGTCTCGGGGGTGTGAGTTCGCCGCGCGCGAGGAAGTCGCGGAGGTTCGCGAGGAGGCGCGGGAGACCGTGGTCGAGTCCGCTGCCCCGGAGGCAAGGTTCCTCAACCGCGGCGAGCATCTTGTAGAGCTGATGCCTGACGAAGAGGTCGAGGAAGACGCCGGTTTCCTTCGGACGCTATCCGTGGCCGCCTTCGGGGCCCGGGGGCCCTCCATGCCCCCGGGTGCTCCGATTCTGACGTCGCCCCGGGGTCCGGTCAGAAGTACACCGATGACCGCGCCCCGTGCGATCCGGGTCTCGCTCAAGCTGGCGCTCCGGTTTGGCCTGTTTTGTACAAAGAGAGGTATTTGCATAGGTATATGATCATGTATATATTTTTGTACCTTTGCTTATGGTGTTGTTCCGGGAATGGAGCTCGGACTCGCTTCCCTCGCGAGCCCGAGTCCGGCATGTGGTCGGGACCCTGGGCCCCGGTTGTCACGTGGATATGTGTCCGGGACCCGGGGGCCCCGAACTGAAATACGGTTTTGATATAAGCCGGGTTCCGGGGGCCCGGGCTTGAATATGGAATGTGAGACGACCTTCCGGAAGCATTCTCGCCGGGACGGTGCTATCCGGGCTATCGCGCCCTATTCCGGGTGTCGCGTTCCTAGGCTTGCACTCGCCTTGGCGAGGCCGCCCTGGTTCAGCACCCTGGTGTCGGGCCCGGGGCACGGATTCGGGAATCCTTGCCTCGGCTCAAATATGTGCCCGGGACCCAGGGGCCCCGGACTAAATAAGGGACATGAGACGACCTTCCGGACGCATTCTCGCCAGGGCGGTGCTGTCCGAGCTATCGCGCCTTATTCTGGGTGTCGCGTTCCTAGACTTGCACTCGCCTTGGCGAGGCCGTCCTGGTTCGGCACCTCGGTGTCCGGCCCGGGGCACAGATTCGGGAATCTGTGCCTCGGCTCAAACATGCACCCGGGACCCGGGGGCCCCGGACTGAAATGCGGTTTGACGTGGTCAACATACGCCCGGGCACGGGGGCCCCGGCTAAGGATTATGGACCACGTCGGGACAACTTCTCCGGAACCTGCCTTTGCCGAGGCGATGCTGTACGGGTACCTGCGCCCTGTGAGGGTCATTCCGGGTGCCACGTTCCTAGGCGCGCACTCGCCTTGGCGATGCCGCCCTGGGTCGGGCTCCTCAGAGTCGGGCCCGGGAGGTAAGTCCCAGGCCATATGTTTGCCGGGCGAGGGGCGCTCTACGACGTGCGCCACGCTCGCTGCCTGCGGAATATTATCGGTACGTGCCCAACCATCAACTCGCGTGTCATGACCTGAGGCCACGGTGCGAGGAGCGAGCACGGGCCCTGCTACCGAGGGCAGCGAGGACGCTCTTTGGTTCTGGCCTGTCAGGGGCCATGCTCGGGCTCAGCTTCCCTTGCGAGGGTGCGAGCACTTGACACCGGGAGAAGATCCTCAACCGGGAGCGGCCTGCCCGGACTCGCGCTTGACAGGGCGGCGTGGTCCGGACTATCACACCGGGACTCGGAGGCCCCGGGCTGAGTCGGGACGAACCGCCCGAACTTGCCATCGCGTCCGATGGAGTCCGGGCAGCCGTACCCTATGTGTGTCCGGGACCCGGAGGCCCCGGACTGAGTCGGGACGAACCGCCCGGACTTGCCATCACGTCCGATGGGGTCCGGGCAGTCGTACCCTATGTGTGTCTGTTAACGCCAAAATTTGGTAAGGCCTTGTATCAGATTCGGTCAAGGGAACGATTGCAGTCGGTTAACAGAAATTGGTTCAAGGAGCAGGCCGAGTCCGAGGAAGAGCCGTGAAGACCGTGCATGGCAGTTAATTACTATATTTATTAGGAAAAGATTTATCTTTTTTAGGGAACCTGATCTCGTGTCCGGTCAGGATTATCTAGCGTTTTCTATTGTAGATAGGAAATCATATACCGTGTCCTATAGGGACTCATGTAACTCGGGGTATATATACGTATGCCCGGGGACCTTGTAAATTATCAACTACAGATCAATACAAAATTCGGCGCATCGCCACCCTTTCGACGGGATCCTGCTTCTCGAGCCGGGCTGCATCGGTTAGGTCCGAACTCCTGCGAGAGGGTAAGTCTCGTCACCCCGGCTACCAATCGGCTAGGACTTCCTCGGTTAGGTCCGATATTCTAGTCGGTTTATGGTAGTCGGCTTACCACGGTATATTCTACTTTATCTATGGCTGCATCAGTTCAGTTTGATCTCATAGATTGATTAGGTATATCACATCACGCGTGCATAGATTGTATCGACTTACTGGGAGCGATTTATCATCAGTTCGTGCTGCATCGGTTAGGTCCGACCTACTGAACTGCTAGTGATAAGTCGGTCCTGCTAGGCCGATGCTTTGTGCGCAGGCGTCTTATCGGAGTGCATAGCCGATAAGTTATCTTCATCACGATCGCATTACATCTATCGGCCCATTGAGGCATTGTTATCATTGTCGGTCTGTGCTGCAACGGTTGGGTCCGATCTACTAGACTGACGATAATAGCTTTACTCTTGATGAGCCGATGGTGTTGTGCGATGGTGTTATCGGAGTGCTTAGCCGATAAGTTATCTGTTAGAGCCGATTACATTTATTCATTGTTTTATCCTATGCTCGCTCCATTCAGTAGTCGGCTAGCTTATCAATTATGTATCATTTACGTTATTGCATATTTTATTATATGTTCTTGCCTGTATTATTGTTACAATCGGCTAAGGGCTAGCCGATGGGTTTATTCTGCCGATCCAAGTACAAGTACAAGCAGGTTCCCGGGCACGACCCCAGGTGAGGGCCCGGGCATGAGCCCAGGTAAGGACCAGTGTATGGGCTCGGACAGCGGACGAAGATCCCGGGAGCCGATATAAGCAAGGGCCTGGGTGCAGGCACACCTTCATAACAACACCAGTAACACTAGATCGTGATCAGCTAGGATCTATTTGATTTATTTATGTATTATACTTGCTTATTTTATCTAGCTTATAGCCGGTTTTTGAATATCCCTTCGATGATCGGCTAGCATGATATTTGTTTATTATTACGTTATTGCTCTTGCCGTCATCGGCCTTAAGCCGATGTATAAGTGCTACAGTGTGCATCGGCCATCGGCTGATGAAACGAGTCTAGATCGGCTTCCAGCCGATTGGCTCATTGATCTAACATTTTCCTCCTTGTCAATTACAGGGTCAAATTGACTGGCACGCCTACGAACCTCAAACTTTAGGACCTGCACTGGAGTGAAGCAAATCTCCCAGGCCTTCGTGTGTCATCCAGACGCCGGACGGCCCCCGGCGGGTTTTCGGCGTCAACAGTGTCCTGTGGGACGAATCGGGACGATCTCTTCGGGCTTGGAAAGTGTCGGGACGTCCTTCCCGGACACGCTCTCGCCAGGGCGAAGCTATCCGGGTTATCGGTTCCCATCTGGTTATGAAAATGTTGATGTTATCCCGAGCGCCACGTTCCTAGGCCCGCACTCGCCTTGGCGAGGCTGCCCTGGTTCGGGCTGCACGGTGCCGGGCCTAACAAGCGGATCCCGGGCTACGCCCTTATCAGGCAAGGGGCCCCGGGATCCGGGGGTCCTGACTAGAATGTGATTTGATATACGCTGGGATCCGGAGGCCTGGGCTTGGTTGTTCCGGGTGCCACGTCCAAGGCTCGCACTCGCCTTGGCGAGGCGGCCTGGGTTCGGGCTTCTCAGAGCTGGGCCGTTGGTCGGCCTGTCCGTTGCCTTCGGCCAGGCCGCCCGAATCGTCCCGACCGGGCTCGGCTTGCTAAGGCTCCTACCGGAAGTACTTGACCTGCTTGGCCAAGCTTTGGACGGCACGGCACTCCGTGAGGTCGTGCGAATCCGTCTCGTGGACGGCGTACCACTTCTGGGCCGCTGCCGGCGGAGGCGGCATGCGTGCGGCCCTTTGCCACTCGCCGGCGCTGTTGTCCCCGCGGGCGTTGTCGGCCCGCGGGGCGCCCACAACAGCCAAGGCGAAGCCGTCGGCGGCCGCCTTCTCCTTCTGTCGCTTCCTCCTGTCCCGACGCGCCGCGGAGCGTGAGGACTCACCGTATTCTTCGGGGTCCTCGTCAAGGGCCTCGGGGCGCGGCTCGTTCCACGCCCGGGCCTCCTCCTTGCGGGCGCAGAGGTCGGCGAGCTTGAACAGCTCAGCCGTAGTCTGGACGTCGCGGGTGCCCATCTTTTCGAGCATGCGCTTGTCACGCACGCCCGAGCGAAAGGCATGGATGACCGCGTGAGGAGCGATGTGGGAGATAGTATTGCGCACCTGGCTGAAGCGCTGTAGGAAGTGCCTCAGCGTCTCGTCCCTGCCCTGGCGTAGGGCATGGAGGTCCGCCTCAGTCCCAGGGCGCGGAAAGGTGCCCTGAAAATTGGCCACGAACTGGTGGCAGAGGTCCCCCCACGAGTAGACTGATCCCTCGGGGAGGGTTCATCATCCAAGAGCGCGCCTGGGCCTTGAGAGCGACGGGGAAGTAGCTCGCCATCGCTCGATCATCGCCACCGGCCGCCAGGATGGCAGTAGTGTATATTTGCAGGAACTCCGTGGGATCCACGGAACCGTCATACTTCTCCGGCAAGCTGGGCCGGAACCTGGCCGGCCAGCGAACCTGCCGGAGGCCTGGGGAGAGCGCCAGGCAACCCGAGCCATATAGAGCGGGCTCGGGTAACAGATGACGGTTTCCCGTCAGTGGGTTGGAGCTGGAGGCCTGGACCTCGGAACGCGTGGCGGCGTCCGCCCGCCGCTCGCGCTGTCGCTCCATAGTGACCCGGGCGTCCTCGTCGGACCGCCCCCGGTTCAGCCGGTCACGGAGGTCGCCGTGGCCGCTATTTGCCGGAGTCGTGGCGCGTTGCGCCATGCTCCGGACTCTGCTTTGACTAGGGGCGGGGGGCCGGCCCGCGCTAGACGTCGCGCGGTCGGCACTCCTGGCCCCTGCGCTGCTGTGGGCAGCGACTTGGCGATGGGCCGCGCCTACGAGGTCGGTGACTTCGTTGAGCCAGCGCCTCTCCCGGCCCCCACCCCCATTAAATGCCGGGGGGTGGCGCAGGAGGGCTTCCGCCGCCAGGAGAGCTCCCTGTGGTGACGCTGGCTGGAAGTCGAGGTTGCGGCGCGCCGTGGAGCGACGCCTCCGCTCGCGCCTCAAAGATGAGGCCGTGGCAGACCCGGCGGGGCACTTGCCGGTTCCTTTCGAGAGAGAAGGGGCCGACACCGCGCTGGTAGGCCGCCGAGGAGCGAGCTCAGCCCGCCTGGCTCGCGCTACACGTCTCCTGGAAGACGGGGAGCGCGGTGGGCTTACCGCCGGGCTAACACCACCTGGCGGGGTGAAGCCGCCGGACTCCTCGTCAGAGTCCCGTGGACGGTGGCCTCCTGCCATGGAGTGCGTCGGTGTTGGGGGCGCCGGCGTACCACCTGAAAAGGAAACTCCCCCTACCTGGCGCGCCAGCTGTCGGAGGATGAAACGTCGACGGCGGAAAGTCAGGAGACCCCTCTTTGAGATTCGGCCAGGGGAGTGGTTCTCAGGTGACTGCGGCGTCAGACGGATTAACGCTCGGGCTGGAACAGAAGGGGCCCGAGCTGGAATCAGGGGGGTCCGGACCGTCCGATTCGGGACCGGACCGTCCGAACCGCGGTGACACAGAAGGGTCCGGACCGTCCGAAGCGTAGTAATCGCGCGAGGAAGACGATGAACAGTGGGTGGTTGGAAGAAGGGATCGACGCACAAGGGAGACAGGAGGATTTATATAGGTTCGGGCCGCACGGAGGCGTAAAACCCTACTCCTGTGTGTATGCTATGTGGGGATGAATGTGGTTTTTGTGTTACAAGGTGAGCCCGGAGAAGAAGAGCAGTAGCTAGAGAGTGAGCTCAGGCCGGCCCCCCTTCAGGCGGGAGGCATGGATCCTCCTTTTATAGTCAAGGGGAGTCCACAGTGCCAGTACATGGAGAGAGCGAGAGCTTTACTACATCTTGTCGCTTCGTACGCATGCCGCCGCCTGCCGCGCCCACGGCGCTGCGCCGGAGAGTTGTCCAGTCGCCGCCTGGCTTTGCTGCTGCGGGCAGTTGTGCAGGGCACGTCTGGTCATCTCGCCGCCTAGCTGCTGCAGGCGGCTGTCTGGTCGGTTTCTTGTCGGGCGATCAGATCATGGAGATGCTGTCGGGAGACAGGCGGGAGGCGCCCTGTCACCTCACCATCAATGCGAATATTTGGGGAGCTGGTCAACCGAGTTCTTCGGGTGGATCGGCCCCTGGAGCCGTGGCGATCGGCACCTGAGGTCGAGTCGGTCGGCCTCGGGCCTGGGCATCGGCATCCGGGACCGGGGTATCGGTGCCCGGGCCCGGGAGCGAAGCCGCTGGAGACGGCGCCCCGGGGACGAGCCCGGGGCCGATGGCGATGACGCCCCGGGGACGAGCCCGGGGCCGATGGAGAGATGACCCCCGGGGAACTGACGTGACCGATGACCCACACGTCCCCAGGGCATGTGGGACCCCCTGTCCCATTTCGCCGACAGCCGCAGTCACCCCATCACGGCCTATGGCTGCCCTAGGGCCCTCCGACCTCCCTCCGCTACCGGCGGTACACTCCGCCAGTCGCCACAGCTCCACCACCGCGCCGCCCTCGTGTGTGCATGTGCTTGGCCAAGGAACAAGAAGGAGTGAGTGAGAGAGAGAGAGAGATCGGGAGGGGATTAATTTCTCCCCACCCATAGTAATTAATTTATCCTTAGAGCTGATGACAATAGTTAAGTTAATCAAATCCTTAAGCACTGAGATGTGGGCCCGAACTGTTAATTAAATCTAATTAAAAACCTTTTTAACCTCTATATCATTGACATGTGGACCCCACTAGCTTAAAAATCTTTTTAACCTCTTGTTTAGCCTCTGAGTCACCGACAACTGGGCCCCTAGGCCTCCCCGGTCTACTTGGCCAAGTCAAAGTCAACCTAGGGCCCACCTGTCAGCCACACATATCTTTTTCCTAAGGAAAATAATTCAAATAAACATAAAAACCCAAGGACCCCACCTGCCAATGTCGCTAGTCCTCTCCTTTAATAAAAGAATTCAGAAAGTAAATTAAAAAGGATTTGAGGAATTATTCCAGTAAAAAAATATGAATTAAACTTTGAAAATTCATAACTAATTCAAATGAAGTCCAAATCAAGTGAAACTTGTCTCTAAAATTTTGTAAATTCAAGATCTTCCTTCTGGACCCAAAATAATAGTTGTCACAAATATAATTTTTGCACAAATATGAAATAAAGACTAGTGGATAATTAAATCCCCATATTAAAATCCTCTTTATACTAATTTATAAATTCAATAATGGGATTATAGCCCAAAACCATAAAAAAAATATGAATACACCAAGATCATGCCTAACCTTGCATATTAGAATAAAATGATAACAGAGCTAAATATATTTGAATTACTTAACTAAATGATTAGTGCAATTGAGTAGACTAACCATGTAAATTCCTAATGCTCAAGTAAATAATAAATTCTCAATATGTAATCCACAACTCATATAAACACAGAACACCCAATTCAAGTTATAGAATAAACTCCATAAATTATTCTTAAACATATTGGCCTAAGGGTTACTTAACAAGCATGCATGTTGGATAAATGCAAATAATCATGGCATCACATAATTATAGATTAGCTATTAATTTAAGATCATCCATTACCAAATTCACTCCATGTGATGACACTTGAACTAAAATAAATGTAACCATAAGTTAATTTACAGAGCATGGATATTTGCTGACCTTTAATTATAAGCCATTGCAAAACCTCAAATGCCAACCATTTAATTTAGATGGAGACTAGCTTAGCCATAAATTCCCCATATCCCAATAGCTAAACCAAGACATATGTTATCAAGGTAAGTATTCTTCTTATATTACCTAATTCCTACATAGGCACCATGACAACTAGAATAGTAAGCCTTAGCCTTTAAGTTCTTTCCTTCCTAAGTTACTTATCCACTAAGGAACCTTAGCTCCTAAAGCTTCCTTGCTCTACAAGATGCTTATCCACTATGGAACCTTAGCCCATAAGTTCCCTTGTATGATAACAAACTTAGAGCCTAAGCCACCTCAAGTTCCCTTGCCTATATAAGGGATAGAAACCCCATAGTTGCAACACTCTTGGCCCTTCTAATCCATTAGCAAGCAAGAGGTATGAGCAGCCCTTAGGGTTTGTTTTCCATCTATTTTTATTGGTTAATTGCATTTGGATGCTACTTGAATATTGGTTTCCCCGTGCTCTATAGAATCCGTTTGTGTTAGTCGAGAGGCAACGTGTGCAGCTTCCAGGAGATGAAGGTTGATCAAGATTTGTTATGCAGAATAAGGACTACCTTGAGCAGGCAAGTCACCACATCCCCCTCCTTGAGCATTTTGATCCTAGTTTGTGAACTTATTTGTTTGTAAAATAAATTGCATGCTATGTTTAAAATGTGATCCCAATTATTGATTATGCCACTGTTGTTTGAGTACCTTGTTCCTTGAAGCCATGATATTAATCGAGTCCCTAATTATATTTAATAAGAAATGCTTAGACGTGCCTAATTGCACTTGGGTGATTGAATCACCCTTCCCCATGTCTTAAATAAAATGGAACGACTGATTGGGCAATCACTAGGGTTACAGTGATTGGCGTGGATGGAGACATGTAATGCCATCCCGCATGTATAATGAGGAATCATTTGCGAAAACCAAAAACAAGGAAAAACCTATTTCGACCGGGGCGGCAGGAAAGAAATTGGGTGGTTCTAGGAACGGCAAGTGCCGACCCTTGTCAATTAAGGACCGAGTTAAGAAGCTATGCGGGAAACAAACAGAGCACGACCGCATCTCTCGTATGGGTATAGACCTGGAGGATTAGGTAACCCAAGTGGGGCGGCACCCCAGTCATGGTTGGTTCTGCACACAAAGACTATGATGTTGTGAAGTGTTGATATATGTATTGCGATGATAAATATTGATGAACTTAAAATGCACCCTAAGTATATATATAGTGTACCTCTTAGATCTCTTGACTTCCAGGACTCCTCTCACTACTAGCTCGAGGCGTTGGGTGCTAAGGGTGTATGAGGGTTCATAGTCCTTGGAGCGGGTGCTGCAATGTAAGGGAAGCCAAAAGACCAGGCCGTGACAGGTCTCATGTGTTAGGCAAAGTCACGGGTTGCGGGTAAAGCATACATCCACTACAGTGTGAGTAAATCAATCTATTCGAATAGCCATGCTCGCGGTTAATTGAGCACCGGGACTTATACTACTTGACTAGACTCATAATTTTCTAAAATTGATTAATGGGTGGTTGGGATTATGGGATGGTGATGATTTGGATAGCTATGGCTAGTGTTCCTTGGGAGGCAATGGGACAATGAGTCATAGAAACTACATGATCAGCGGTGGCAAATCATTTCCGAGGCGGTCTCGGGATTGGCGAATAAAACCTTCGTTGAGCAAACATTACGATATTAAAACTATTTTTAAGTGTACCCTGCTAGGTCATAGGTATTTATGAAATGAATCTCAAAATTGGCTTTACGCAAAATAACCTTAGCCCCTCTCTGATTACCGTGTGCATAAGAAGCATATTTACATGGTGGCGTGCTGAGTACCTATGCACTCATGGTTGCTCAATTACTATTTTTAGCAAAAGAACATGCCAGAAAAGAAGACCTTGCTAGTATGATCTGCATACTTAGTAGGATGGATGGAGTGCTAGTTGGCTAGGTCGTGGCCCCAGTCAACTGCCTGTGGGCATGACGATTGGACCCTACCACTACTCATTTTCTATTTGTTGTTACTCTGATAAGATGAGCCATTTAGGCCTTAATAAAGGTATAAACTTCTCAAGTCTCATTTCAATTCGTACTATGTTATAAGCTAGCTAGGTTTTGTGTGTACCAACTACTGATTCAGGGATTGGTACAAGGAAACACAATAGGTTTTTGGTTTTCAAAACCGAGGGCCGACAATATGTCTTCTCCTAATCACAGGCTCTCCCGGGTTGTGTTGGGCCCTTAGATGGGCCGCTCCCCCATAGGCCTTTTACCTCTTCAGGCTAAGATGGCTTTGGCAGGCTGTTTGGTGCTCCGCTGGATTTCGCCCGTTCTCTAGGGTCTTCGCTCGGTAGTGGGGGATTTGCCTGATGAGCTAGACTCTTCGCCTGTTCGCCGAGCTCTTCGCCCGGTACCTAGGGGCTTCGTCTGGTACGCCAGGCTCTTCGCCCGCTCACCAGGCTCTTCATCTGGAGCTTGAGGGCTTCGCATGGGCACCAGGTTCTTCGCCTGGCGCTTCAATCTTGGGCCAGCCGAAGGGATTATGGCCTATCTCTAACATATTTTAAGAGAAAGTAATGGTTAAAGTATAATATAGAAGACCATATAGAAAGCTAATATATCTCATATTTCCAAACGGAGAGAGTAACTTGTATCTAACTTTCACATAATTTTGGACCGTTAGATTTTCTCTGAGATTCGTGCAAGTGGGGGGAGAAAAAAAATAACGGCACACGCACGGGTAAGGGAATTCAATCCCGTGACCTCCACTTCACGGAAGCAGTGACTAATGCGGGTTTTTTGAAAGTTATATACAAGTTACTCCCTTCGTCCCAAAATATAATTACTTATAGAGTTTAAATTTGTCGCAAATATAACAATCTAGTACTTGTAAAAGGTGATATTTACCACTAAACTACCCATACTACCACTTTTCTTAATTATCATCGAACCAGTCCGGGCCCACACTCCACCCATCCCAATGAGACAAACAAGTCTTTTTACCCATCTCCTTAATGACCGTGCCAAGGACTAAAACTTGCTATATTTTGAGACGAATGGAGTATATCGTAGTTACATGCTCGTTATAATGTAATTACACTACAATTATATTATATTTACATTTGTCGATAGATGTATAGATAGTCCCAAAAAAGCTCCCATCCAAACACATTCTCTAGGGTTTCTTTGTTTTGAAATTCTGTAATATTGCATAACATGTGATAATCTATTTCTACCGTTTTTCCTATTCCTGTATTTTGAGAGATGGTTGAAGTAGATGATAATTAAGACAAGTGGTAGACGGAGAAGTGGTTAAAGTAAATAATATTTATTTTCTACAGTTGAGATGAGAAATAGACAGAGAAGTAGCTATATGTTAGGATAAAATTTAAATATTGAAAGTAGAGCGGAGGGAGTAGATACTTGCACAGAGATTGGTTGGCTTTTAGTTTCAGTTTCAGGTCGCATAGGCGAACAGGACGACGCATTGACCGCCATAGCTGGGAGCAGAGCAAAGGCTGTCGATGATGGCCAGTGTGATGAGAGTTGAGACAGTTGTGTGATGATGAGAGTTGAGACAGCTTCTCCGGGCCGCGCTGCCTGGGTGATCACCGACCAGATTCTGGTTCAGAAGATGTTGAGCCTCAATCAATCTCGGTCCATCCAAAACGAAAACACCGGCTCGTACACAGGACCGGTCGTGGTATTTTGCCCATCCAAACGAGGCCTGTAGCGGTAGGGCGGCATGGCAATGGCCTAGTATTAGAGGCCGGAACTGGCGCGCTCCGGTGCTGTGGAGTAGGAGGCTGGTGACCGCCTCCAACGCGCGCGCCTAGCTGCTGCTGCTCTGCACAGTAAAAAAAAAAATAAAATATAAAATATTAAAAAATCGAGTAAGCTTTATACCACTAATTTAAAACTTTCAATTTAATTTTAAAACTTTCAAT
The DNA here is from genome assembly GCA_003991445.1 of Oryza meyeriana var. granulata. Classification (NCBI taxonomy): domain Eukaryota; kingdom Viridiplantae; phylum Streptophyta; class Magnoliopsida; order Poales; family Poaceae; genus Oryza; species Oryza meyeriana. Next base: position 201,282 of record RYFJ01000989.1, read on the forward strand.
TTAATTTTCGAAATTTTCAACTTAAATTTAAAAAGTATCAACTAACAATTTTAAAAAAATCTACTCAAAATTTTGAAATTTTCAACCCAAAATTAAAACTTTTAATTAGATTTTTCGAAGCTTTCAACTAAAATCTAAAACTTTTAACTCTATTTATTTATGTGTTATTTTATAATTAAAAATTATTACGTACTAATGATGGTAATTGGGGAGTGATTAGTGTTTAATAACCTATAGTCATACGACACGGCGTACGGATAGGGCATGTGTGGATTAGCCAGCACGCGTGTCTGCTAGCTTCACCCAAAGTTCCGAGTATTAATACACCATTGAGAGCATTGAAATACACCATTGAGAGTATTGATGGGTTATCGGTGTTCCTATATTTCTAGCAGGGACAGGGAAAAAAAGTACCAAGACCAAAAACCAAACCAAAATGAGAGTGAGAGAATTTGGATCATAAATTTGGTCTCCGTAGGTAGCTAACTAAATTTTGTTCGATCAATTCGGTCGGTCATGTCTCAGTTAACCAAATCAATCGAATTAACCGAAAATAGCCCAATAGACCTAATATAGAGGAAACCCTCAATCCTCCACCTCCTGCTATTCCCACGCGCACAGGCGCAACTCAAGCATGCAGCCGCGTCTCCTGCTCTCACAGCCTCGCACGTAGCCGGCTAGCCGCCGACTCCTGTAGCCCGACGGCCGACGCGCCATCGACGGAGGCCTGACCGCCGAGCCCATGCCACCGCCTTCCGCATCTTTCCCGTCGTCCAACCAACGTGTCGCGCCAACGCCCGCCGCCAGCCGCATCTGCCCGACAGCCCGCGTCGCCGGAGGCCCTGACCATCGCTCGCGCCTTCGCCAACTGCATCTCCCCCCTTGCCCGACGGCTGCGCTGCTCCTCCACTCCGACGGCGACGTGCGGCGCCTCCTGCACTCCGACGGCGACGGGCAACGTCTCCTCCACTTCGAGTCTCCGGCGACAACGACTGATGACATCGAAGGGTCTAGTGGTTGCTGCGGATCTGAGATGTTTTTGTGTATTTTGGATTTTGTTTCGATTTTTTTGGATCTAGTGAAATTTATTGGTGATCTGTGTGATTGTTATGGATCTCCTGGAATTTCGGTCATGACCAACACCAGAGACCGAACTAACCGAGGCCAAATTGCTCGGTCACTATTGTTTTGCAAAGCAGTTCGGTCTTTAGTTTTAGTTTTAGATGACTGAAATTTCTCAAATAACCGAAGAGGGAAATAACCAAAGAGTGAGACCAAACTCTTCAGGGTGACCGAATGCTCACCCCTAATTTCTAGTATGAAATTAGCTCGGATAGTTTCTAACTGTTTAAATATTATTTTTTTGAAACAGATAGTATCAGACGAATAATTTCAAATAGTATTGAAAACGAAAATAAATTCTAATTTTTTTGAAAACAGAAATAAATACGGTAAGGCCAGGCTAGTGTCCGACGAAAATGGTCAAAAACTATTCAAATACTTATTTAGAATAGTTTCCGAAAACAAAAACCTAGCCTATATTAACTTTAGGCCCATATCTGTAGCCCAATAAATACGTTAAATATTTTTATATTAGAAACATGGTATGTAGCTATCCATAATATGTTATATTTACTAGTTTCAAACCATACTAGGTACTATTTTTTATTTCATAAATATAAAAAATTTAATAATATATTAAATAAATTGTTTATTTTTTAATGTAACAGCTTATTCTTTTTTAAAAAGTCCATGTCAATTACATTTGTTAATTATTAATTTTCAAATTTAAATAAATAAAACTCTAAATTGAGAGTCTAATATGGATACAATTTCATATTAATTCATTCTAATTTTTTTTAAAAATAAAGAGTCTATAGTATTTTCGATGGCATATAGTTAACACGAATTAAATATATTTTTTTGATACAAAAATAGTTATATCTCTTCATTAATTTTGGAAGCACAATTTAAAGGATTTTCATGTTCTGATAAATATTCATAACCGTATTCGTAAATTGCTAGGAGAGGCTATAGGTTTCTGATTTTTATTGATTGGTTTGTTGATTGTATATTTGTGTTCAGTTTTTCCTCGTATTTTTTTCTTTTCAAATTTTTTTTGGGCTTGTATACTAAGGGGCCAAGGGTTAAAATGCCCTTGTGCAACCACAGCACTAGGAGGTTTTGCTGTAATTAGTGAAACCGTACATGTGTTGTAAATGATTAAAGAAAATGAATCGGATCGCTCTGCTGGTATAGAGTAATGGTTGTGGTTGGCTGACTGGTATTCTAGAGATATACATCGTTGATTCATTCAATCTGCAGTAGATCATTAAATTTTTCGACATGTGAAAAGATGCATTCCTCAGTATTTCGCACCGCAATTTCTAGGAGGGCCGCTAGGGGACGTGCATCAGGGCCTGCACCCCACGCTCCCGCGCTCCGGCAAAACAACAAAGGCCAGCCTTCTTGAATGCGAGACCTCTACCATGCGTCGCAAGCATTTATCTCATGATATCTCCAAAATACCATGCTCTCATGATCTCTCCTGTATCGTGATATCATAGCGCCTCTCTTTAAAAAAATATTATAGCACCTCAAGCAAAATCTATAGTGATACCTCCTAGTTATTATAAAGGTATTATGGCACTTACACCAAGAAAGGTATTATGGCACTCAGACACTAACGCGTTCGGCTACAAGTGAGAGATTCCCAATGGTAAAACAGTCCAAAGAGGGATTAGGTTAATCCCCCTCCCTCCACCAAATCATTCCAGGGATACATGGCAAACAACCAAACAAGCAAATGGGCGGGCCATGGACACATGTAGCTGCACAACCAATAGTAACAAGTCTTAGATGATAGTGCTTGCTGATCTATAAACCAAACAGCAGGTAAAATGAACTTGAATCAAAAGATATCATTTTCTTTTGCCTTCAGCTCTCTCTGCCAGCTAGGGGAGTCAATGTAACTCCAACATCTCTCTAAGAGATGTAAAATTAAGAAATGTGATTACAAGTATAGTACTATAGTACTAGTGAAGAATGGATAGAAAAACAAAAAAAATCAAGATATGTAACCATATGCATTTCCTGGTGGTGTCCCAAAGTGCAAAGTGATCATTACCAAAATGAGAGATATAAGATTAGCAATGTACATTTCAGAGATATAAGATTGGTTAATGATCATGACTAAAGTGCAACAAGGTTAAGTGGTTGATTAAAATTAACAAATCTCACAAAGGAGAGAAATCAAGCTCTCTCTATAGAACAGCATTGCATTCTAGAATTTCAGAAGAAATTTCACCATCAAATAAAAAAGCTGACACTTGGGCTAAAGAACATAATATAGAAGCATGCTGATAGGACCATCTGACATCTATGCTACTAAAATCTCTCCTGTCTAGGTTCAAGTCTCACACATGATATTCCCTGCTGCATGGATAGCTAGGTTTCACAGGTTCAAATACTACTGGCTTTGGCAGTTTGGAGTCACATGTATGGTTGAGTACCCACATGCTAATTCGCAGCACATAATTTCTCCATAATAATTTCTACAAGAAACACTTGATCAGCTTAAACGATTACCCACTGGCACATATTGCCCAAAATACACACTCCACCAAATCCAATTTTCTTACTGAAAAGCAATAGCTCGAAATAATGTAGGGAAGGGTAGATCAGCAACATCGATTCCGTCAAATATCTTGCCCTAACTGGAGTTCAGATTGGAAGGACATCAATTGACCCAGATTTAAGAATAAGTGCCAGTCAGAATGCACTGCTAATTCATATTTTATCAGAAACAGATTTATCTGCTATTCACAAACTACTATTTTGTGTTTTTAAAGCTAAACTAACTTATTCCAGGTTTGCACTAGCCTCGTTTTGGTTCTCCAAAATGTGATGCTTACAAATAATTAAGAAAATAAAACTACGTACACCTGTATTAGATATTTATTAAACAGGAAACTAGTAGCATAAATGTAAATGATTGCAATTCTGAAGAACAGGTTTACCATACTACACAACTATCACTCAGGAACTGAAGCATACTAAACTGAAAATAGTATGGTCGGATAAATGACGATTAATTAAAAATATATAGGCATAATAACACAATGCTGCACGCACTAATTCTCAGAAAAAAGATGCATCAAGATGTCGTTTAAGCAAGACAGAAATTACAAATTTTTTATCAAAGTAATAATGAAAATGGAATTGCATGGGCTGATTCAGAACACAGGCTAATACTCCAAGTTCATTATTTTTTTTAGCTAAATTCACAATGAGATAACCTTTGATAACAGCTTGCTGCTCCATGATACATATACGGACTTGGAAAGACAGTATTTTACTGGTCTCAAAATAATTTTTTTGTGAGGATTGATGATCTCAAATTAAAATGCTTGGGAGAACACTAAAAATGAACTTGCCCAATTATTTTATGTCAATCTAAGGCTGAACTACACCTAACAATTTGCCTTCCATCCATCCATTTTCCATTAACTGCTCAGATAATATTCATACATAATGCTCTAAAATTCCATTGAAATAACTAATAATAATCCAACCAATTGTGCAATGTTCTTTTGCAGAATGCACCAGTATGGGTAGCTTCTACCTCTACCTCTCAAGGGATCTCAGGAAAAGGTCAAACCCTAGGAGAAGGGGAGGACAAGAGCGAGAAGATGACTACCTGGAGGGCGGCGACGGTGTTTCCTGCATGCTCGACGGAGTAGGAGGTGGCGCGTCACCTGTCGCGACACCGAGGAGGAAGTCAGCACCATCGCCAGTCGCAAGACGAGGAAGGCGGCACGAAGAGGAAGGCGGCAGGAGGAGGAAGCTGGCACAAGCTGCTTCCCTACGGGCGCAACCGAGAAACGAGACGGCACTGCCGGATCTTGCGCGATGGAGGAAGAGGCAGCGCTGGCCGTCGCGCAACGAGGAGGCGACACGACGAGGAGGACATCGTGTGAGAAGATGGCTGAGCTAAAAGATCGCCTCGGAGGAGATTTTTCTACCCGGGGGACTGGGGTAGTTTTGCGGGGGAGGAATTTTCCCACCCGGCCTAGTCGAACGCCTATATGGCCCGCAGAGGAAATTTGACCCTTGACCCCGGTCTAGATGGCTACGGGGATTTCGGCCCAATCCCTCCAAATACCTGACTAAACGAACAAGGCTGAAGGGATGTCATGACACTTGATACCATGAAGGTGAATTTTTTTTATTTTTATATTTATTTAATAAAATATTTACAAAACTATATTTTTATTTTAAAAATTTACAAAAATATACTCCCAACGTCCTCTGGGAGGGCGTTTTTTATGAAATCGTCTTTCCAGATGGCGATTTGATGACGTGGCTGACGGCAGCTATTTTCCAGGCGGCCCCCCAGCCTCTCAAAAACCGCTCTCTCAGAGGGCGGCAGGGGGGCCGCCTGCAAAACTCCAGCCAGGGGGCCGACTATTTTACAAGCGGCCCCATGCCGCCCTTTCAGAGGGTAGTTTTTGGGAGGCCAGGGGGCCGCCTGCAAATAGCCGACCCAGGTCGGCTATTTGCAGGCGGCCCCTTTGCCGCCCGCTAGAAGGGCAGTTTTTAGCTCTCCCGGTATAAAACCTCCTTCCAGACTTCAAAAATATCATAAAATTCACACAAATCACAGGAAAAAAAGAGAGTGCTAAGAGTGAATGACAACGGAAGTGCCAAAGCCCTGCCAGTTTACGGATTCGTTTGCAGGTAATATTTGATGTCTCTTTGTAATTTCTATTTATATTCATCAAATAATATAGTATGTGTAGTATTAGACCAATTTTTTCACAGATAAATAAATGTTAGGTTTGTTTCACAGAATATAGATCTATTGTAGTTGAGCATAACGGCTAAAGATATTGATAAAGCACATGAGAGAAGTTAAGTTTTTTTATAGATGAGTAGCACTGGTTTGAGAAACGCTAGGAAGATGGAAATGTGGACGATGACATTTTATTTTTTGTAGTCATGTGTAGTATACCCTAGATAAGTAGTTGTATAAGATATTTTTGGCCCAGTGAATTATAACTTGTATTTATTTGGTTATAATGTAGGTTGCTATGGATGCATCCGGTATGTCCATTCATCTACGACCTCCAATTGACGAGCCTCCGCTGATGTGTTGGTGTGGAGATAATTGCAAAGTTGCAATAAGTGAGAAGGATTACACATACCGGCAAATATATTAGATGTGTGCAAATTACGCCTACTCCCCAGAGAAGCCGAAACCACAAGGGAAGAAGGGGAAGGCGAAGAAACCAGTGGAGGTAATACGAATTATTTTGTAGTACGAAATATTTGAACCTTTGAGCTAACAAATTTGTATATGTCAAGGCACTGAAGCCTTCTCCGCCTCTGTGCAACTTTGTGCAGTGGATAGATACGGAGATCCGTCCACGTTGGAATACATTCTCCACATACCATCTCCAAGTGGCAATGTAATCCACCGGCATCAGTTCTCAAAAAAAACCTTCAGCTGCACGACTGACTACTACATACAAGATTATTGCGCTGAGCTCGGGGTTAAGTCGAAACCCTCGCATCAGCCAGTTGTACACTGATCCAAAACTTCTCTCAGCTGGTCTATCAATCCCCTTAGCCGTTGAACTAAAATCCGACAGATCTACCCCTTCTGGACCATATCTAACATTCTATTGCCCATGAAATAACTAAAATATCATCTTATTTGATATTTCTGTTGATGAAAAAATACAATTAAATTAGGTACCAATATTCTCCTCACATCTCTACAAAAATTAAGTCATCTAACAGATTAACTAAAAACCTACAGATCTACGAGTAACAACTTATTTTCATATAGTACTACACTCGTAACCAGTATAATACTATATCAATTCTTGCATATAAATAGAAATTAAAAAGAAACAATAAATTTTACCTGCAGACGAATCAGCAAACTTACAGAGCTTCGCTGCTTTCGTTCAGCCTCGCTCTCAACTCTCTTTTCTTTTTTTTTCTGCGATTTCAATGAATTTTATGATATTTTTAGAGTCTGGGAGGGGGTTTTATATCAGGGGAGCTAAAAACCGTCCTTCCAACGGGCGGCAAGAGGGCCGCCTGCAAAATAGCCGGCCCGTGGGTCGACCATTTGCAGGCGGTCCCCCTGGCCTCCCAAAAACCGTCCTCTGAGAGGGCGGCAGGGGGGGCTAGATTTTTGCAGGCGACCCCCCTGCCGCCCTCTCAGAGGGCGGTTTTTGGGAGGCCGGGGGGGGGGGGGCGCCTGCAAAATGGCTGACGTCCGTGTGCCACCCGGCCAACGGCCGTTAGCCACGTCATCAAATCGTCCTATGGAAAAGCGATTTCATAAAAAACGCCCTCCCAGAGAGCGTTGGGAGTATATTTTTGTAAATTTTTGAAATGAAATGTAGTTTTGTAAATATTTTATTAAATAAATATAAAAATAAAAAAAATCCCATGAAGGTACCATAATACTTTTGTGGTTTTATCATGATACTTCCCTACAGGTAGGCTACCTCGCCGGATCTGCCGCATCAATTCACCGTTTTTTTCCTTAGGCAGAACTCATCTTATGCCTTACATACGAGTATCAATCTGGTATCATTGGTATGATAGTCATAACTAGGGGCGAATAACGAGCCTGCTCAGCTCATTAACAAACGAGCTAAAAGGCTAGCTCAGCTTGGCTTACGAGCTGCTCGTTAATCATTGGTATGATAGTCATAACTAGGGGCGAATAACGAGCCTGCTCAGCTCATTAACAAACGAGCTAAAAGGCTAGCTCAGCTTGGCTTACGAGCTGCTCGTTAAGCTTTTTAGGCTCATTAACGAGCTCTATCTCATTTATATCAACTTTATAAATTTAAATTTACCATTGTTATATATTAACATAATAATAAATACTAACTAATAAAAAACTCACTAAATATAAATAGTTTAGATGTAATTAAAATACTAAACACTACTTAAGAAGCACTAAGTATATGAACAAACAATGATCTTTTTGTACTAGTGAGCTAAACAAGCAGCTCGTGGGTTGGCTCATTACGCTCACGGCTTAGCTTGACTTGTTACGACTACGAGTTCGAGCCGATCCAAGCCAAAATCGATACGTACCGATCCAAGTCACAAGCTTCGAGCTTTTTTTCATCCATAGTCATAACTATCATCACTAGTACCAGACATACCTGAGGTATCATCACATTTTTCAAAGCACTTTTTTATGTGTTGTTTATCCTTAAACCCCTGCTTTTATAGGTTATAAATGCATGTAACTAGAGCATGCAAACTATATACCTATTATACGGAGAGAGTGCCGTCTATGATGTTTTCTAGCTTCTCCACAGTTTTTAGACATGGCAAGCGTCCTAAAAAGGATATCTTATAATTAACTGTATGGGTGAACAAAGAAACAGGAAAGCAACGAATGCTCCTCATCCTCGTACAGCTGCGATGACGTACTAGGAAAATATGTCTAGACCACGAGGTTCCCGATGTCTAACCAAAAGGCAGTAACATTTATGGATTGTGGAAAGCAAGTAGCAGTAGTAATAGGGTATGCCAAAATTTTGCTCATGTTCCTCATGGAGTTTGACGCCTGATTATGAGTTGCACACAAACAGTTACACAACCCATGCAGATCAGAGCTACTTTTACACCAAGCAGACAGCCAAAAGGCACAAATTTTGTTCTGCCAACTGCAGCCGCCATCCTGAACTTTGAATGGGATGCTGGCATGATTCGACTAGAAAAAGTTATCACACTAACCGGGGGTCAATGGTTCATTCAGGTTGCGATTACTTGGACTTGGACGATTTGTGCTTCTTTTTTGGGCGTGACCCTTCATTACTTGCAATATAAGACTCGAGTTTCACATTTTCCTGTGCTTCATTCTTTCTAAGTTCCTTTGCTTTCTTCTGCAAATTGAGCAGATACACGATTCTAAGATGGCCATTCTAGTTACAGTAAACATGCCACACTCCGAAGAAATTAATAAGAACAAAACAGTGTTTACCTTTAAGGACTTAGCCATATCAGCAATCTCGTCGTTGTTGCTGGTAGACTTGGTAGATTCATATGGAGTTGCAGTCTCCTCCTAAAACAAATTATTATTATTTAAAACCAAAATGAGGAAGATAATCTTGAGAATACACAGATAAGAATATCCAACCTTTGGAGGAACAAATGCAGAATCTCTCTTTCTTTTGTTCTCTTCAGCTTTCTCCGATTGCTTTTCCAGCTTCTCTTGCCATTTCTTTGCTGACTTCCTTTTGTCACTCATGAAATACTCACCACTCTCAAGTTCAAGGTCAATCTACAACACCCAGAACGAAAAGCTCAGTAAAATGAATTGCAGTACACAAAAGAAAATAGCCAGCACCCAGCAGTAGCTACACTTGCACTACAAGCATACCAACAGGCAACATGAGAAAAAAAAATACATAGCCCATGGATGCTGTTTTCTCCAAATTTCATGTAGCAAAATATGAAATGCACTAATCTTCTATACAAATAAAATGAATGTGTGGAGAGCAAACTGCATAAATATGCAATATGCAGGAAGCCAGGAAGGACTGCTAATCGCCACAGCTCATAAGCTAGTGAAAACCAGTATAACAAACAGTACAAGTTTGACACTACAAACAAGTTTAAACAAAAAGCAATTACTTCACCTTACTAGGTTGCTGAGGAGGTGGAAAGGGTGTGTATGGTTTCTTCTCCTTTGTTATCGGTTTCTTTTGCTTGACATTTTTCCTGAGGAACAGCAAAAATAATGTTGTATAGGACATGCAGAATGATTGTCAGTGGCACTAAACCCCTTATTAACAAAGATGATGCAAGTTCCTTACTTCTTAAATTTCGGGAGAAACCTGTCCCAGCTTTCATGGGCTAGCGCAGGATTTTTGGCCAGCTCACGTTTAATTAGGAGTTCCTATGTAGTTTAACAACAATTATAAGTAACAATCAACAATAGTTCTGTAGGAACATTCCTTCAATCAAACATCTGAGAAACAAAACCTGCCACCTTGATGTGGTACACAGGATGCTTGACGTTCTTTATGCAGTCCTCCACAACCCTTCGGACTTGTTTCAATCCCTTCCAGGAACCCATAGCAGCAACAGTGTTTCCCTTTTAATGATGAAAACAGCATAACAATAGTAGTCAAATCATTTGACATATAGAGTTAAAAGGAGGTTATCCGACAATGCAAATTTAAATGTAGCACATAAAGTAAGAAGTATTGGAAAACCTGAACTAAGATGTAGCAGCCAGTCAAAATCTCGATGGCCTGCAGTTCATAAAACAGCATATGAACAAAGGGATGTTTTTTTCAATTTTTTTTAACCTTCCAATAATGAGATGTATTAAAATTAAACATATGAGAAGCAGTTTACCTTGAGAGTAGATAAATTAGGGCCCAGAAGACGTTCTCTCCTTTTAACAAACCTTTCCTGCAGATGGCACATTATTAGCAGGCTAGAGTAAGTTAAATTCATCAAGACTTGAGTGACCGACAAACATAGCATGAAGATGCGATGATTGCATTATTTACCATATGACACGCTATAATCATGTAAAAAATTACACAATAAGTTAAATCAGACTAATTAAAGAAACTTAGATTGTAAGCTGTAGCTAGCTCCTCAAACCAGTTTGTCATTTTGTATTTACAAGATAATACAGATAACTTAGCACAGAACCCAGGTGGTTCAGATTATGTATTTATATATAACTAGCAAATCCATAAACATCAGAATAGCTAAATCTTGGGTCAAGGAACAGAGTTCTAATATGAAAATACAACACTATAAACTATAAGGTGACCCTCTTGACAATATCATTATGGGAAACATTCAATAACATGCTGTTCCTATCTGGAAACAAGAATTGAGTTGAGCCTCATGAGAAATGGGTAGAAGGTTTTTGAACACCCTTATGCGCTTGGTATCATCATTATACTTCGTGACTAACAAAAGCTGGTCTTTAAACGTACGTGAGTGGGGATATTTGCAACTGATAACAAACAGAGCTTTACAATAGGAACCATGACTTGGTCAAAGCTAATATTAGGAGGCAAATCGATATTAAACCATGATAGAAAGCCTACCTTGTTCCGTATGATACTACCAATCTTGATAATATCACAGCTCATCTCATCGTTGAGTATTTTAATTGCCTGCAAAATTCAGTAGAGGCTTAGCGATGAAACAAGTCTCACACAAAGCAATCGTGGGTCAGCAACACAATATTAGCAGCATGTGGGAAGAACATATTATACCTGAATAGAAATCAAAATTAGCTCCCATATTTTCCTACAATCTAAATGACTCAAATGCAGTGGATACAAAGAGAGTAATACCTGTGGAGCAGGGACACTCCTCGACAACAATTTTATCAGTTCCTTGGCCTTAACAATAATGTAGGGATCCCTGGTCTTCCGCGTGGTCGAAACGGTCATGGATCCCTCCACCTACACAACATCACGAGATGTCTCAAATCTTACCACGGAATGAACTGAAGAACCTCACCAAACAGGTCTTATCACTCATCGCGTACCAGATTGAGCTCGCAAGCGACCCCAAACTCCTTCAGTGCGCCCTTCACAATCGGCCACGCCTCCTGCAGGTACTTCTCTGCATCGGGACAAGCAAAACCTCGTCAATTTACATTATCTGGACTTCGGATTCCGTCCCACTACCAACCAATCGATCGCGGAAGAAACAAAGAGAGAGCGGATGGGGCTATGGTGACTTGCCTCGGTACTGGGGAAAGAGCGTAGAGAAGGAACTGACTTCGAGCATGCCACCCTCGTTCCACGAGGGGTCGAACTTCTCGATCTTCCAGTGGTCAATGTTGGGGTCATCGTCCCACGGCTTCGGCTTGTCGTGCTTCCCCTTGTGACGGGGCTTTTTCCCCTCCGCCGCCACCGAGGCATTCGCTTCCTCCTCCGACGCCATGGCGGCGGAAGGGTCTAGGGTTTGGTGGAGCTCCGATGGATTGAGCTGGCGGAAGTAGTGGTGGCTTTTTCAGGTTCCTCTCATGGCCGCCAAGGCGATTTTGCCGAAGGGGTGCTCGGCGTCGAGAGGACAGACGGTGGTGGTCGGAGAAGAAGGGAGGCAGGCCGGCGGTGGCTCGCCGGCGGAGGCGGGACGGCCGGACGGAGGCGGCCGGCGGCGATTCGGCACAGGGGATAGGGAGCGGCGGGGAGGAGGGGATTGGGGAGAGAAGTGAACTGACAGAGTGAGTGTTAGGGTTAGGGTTGGGCCAAACAGGCTTTTACTGGGCTTTCCGCTCAAATAGGGTTTTCTTTTTTTGGCTTTTCGGTTAACCGATACAGATGACGGAACTATCCGGAATAAATTCGGTTAGCGAGAACTAAGCACCGACTTTGTAAAAAAAAATTCGGTTTCAGTCATTTTGGTTCGGGTTTTCAGTTTTGGTCTATTGTGCCCACCTCTAGGCGGAGGGAAATGGGGGGTTTAGGTTTATTTGGGTAACTTTAGGTTTTATTAGGTCTAGTAGGGAATAAGCAGAATTGAGGCCTAATCAATAGGGTAACCTGGCCGAGAGGTCTTTCCCAACGAAGTATATGTGCGTATTTGGGTGGGCTAGGGTGGGAGCAATTCTCCGCCCGATCCACATCGTTCTCCATGGGAGAAAAGAATCATCACCAACGTGTGTTTATTCTCCCTAGCCTCGCTCGCATAGCGTCATCTCCTCCACAAGAGAGCAGGCGACGGCGCTCCACCGGCACCGCCTCCCCCTCTCCCCCCTTCCCTCCCTCAAACCAAATTTCGTTCTCTTCCCCTTCATTTGATTATAGGGTTTGGTCCTTAGTGCTCACCAGTCTTTCTCCCCTTTCTCCCTCGTAATTTGCATGTGCTAATGGCATATAGTTATGGATATTGTGCTCATTTCAAGCAAGTAATTGTAATAAATTTGTAGGGTTTAACGAAATTGGGGGAAACAGTATGTACAATGTATTCATGTTACTGATTTTGATATATGGACATGCCATCTTTCATTTTGATATAAATTATAGTCACATATATGTTATCTTATAAAATAGTAATTTCTGAATTAGGCTGCTGGAACATCAAGAAGAACAAGGACAACATGTGGATAAAAAGCGGTACCGGCTTCCACCTTTTCTATTTGTCTATTTCATACATGTATAGATGTTTTTCTCTAGTGATGGTTAACTGTTCATTTGCCATATATTTTGATTTCTTCTTATTGTTGAAGGAGACACCTTTCTTTATGAGAAAGAAAGATAGGAGTCTTAGACATTACTAGAGTAATCAAATGATAGTCTATTAGACCCTTTTTTTGTCTTTACAAAAGGCTTCTAACAGAATTATTTCTTGAGTTTTTCTTCAACTATGGATGTTAGGACAAGCATGAGTATACATTTAGGGTTTAGGGTTTCTTGAGTGCTATTGGCATGCATTTTATAGTTGGCAATTAGCAAAGAACCTATGCTTTCCAGACAAGGATGGTCAGTTGTGAATAAAACATGTTCTTATGTTAATCTATTCTGCGAATTCTAAATACATTATGTGTTTTATGTGGAAATTGTATTGTGTAGAAGGGTTTACTTGAGTAGATCCATGTTTAGCTGTTTGTAAGAAATCAAGACTATGAGTTGGACTACAAGAACGTCATCTTTTGATTCGACTTCATTTTACCTGTTGTCTGGTTTACATATCAGCAAGCACTATTGTCTAAAACTTATTTCTTTTGGTTCTGCAGCTATAGGTGTCCATTGCCCATTGCTAGTTGTGCTCATTGGAAGATTTTCTTGCAAGAGAGAATTCTTAGAGGCCGCTTTAATTATTCCAAGATGTATCTTGATGGTTTCATGGACCAAAATGAATGTTGCTTATTTTTATGCATGTGAGAAATTAGTTTGCCATTTTTTCATGACTGTGTTGCAATATTTGAAGATGAGGCAAGGTTTATGTGCTTAGGACCAACATATTTAGCTATTGTAATATGAGTTGTAGCTCATGAATAGTTTGCCTAACTGTTTCAGATGTACTAGTCATGCTATTGCAAGTATCATGCACTGATGCATATATTAGGATATATAGGGTGAATGTCCATTGATTTAATTGAAGCTTGTCCATTGATGTCTATGATATTAAGTTGTTTGATTGCTTTGTATTTGTTGTACATTATGATGATGGTTCTGCTGTTAAATGAGTACGTTGTTGTGGTAATTGTTTCTATAGACTTATCTCATTTTTTTTATTTTCTAATATTTTGGCAAGATTTAGAATTTTCTAATTTTCCCTAACTTTTTTAATTTTCTATCAATATTTTGATTTTTTTTTCATATCGTTGCTTAAGCTTTGTGATTCCTATTAATTTTGAATTTTAGATAAAGTCATCCCCACCAATCCTTGCATTATCTAAACAAACTAAGCACTAATCCGCATAGAGAGGGGTATTGGAGGGGGGATTCCCCTAGGGATATCCATCCCTTCTAGCCAAACAAAGCCTTATACGGAATGGTCTCTCGAGTTCTAAGATATTGTAGAGGAATGCCATCTGTGCGTATGATAGGTAGGGTTGGCATTTGGGGTTTGGGATTGCACGTTGTGTTACTAGATTTGTTTGTACGAGGTTCCCCAAGTTATGAGATATTGTAGAGAAAGGCCTTTGTGTTCATATGACAGGTGGGGCCAATATCCTGACATTTCCATAGTACTACATCTGGGTTGCTTTAACATTCTGAAAGTAATGTACATCTGATAATCAAAGAAAGGCAATGCTGAAGATATCAAAAATTGTCTCATCTTCTGCCAACTTCCACCTCACGATGTCCTTCATATCCTGATGCAACTCCACCCCCTGGATGTTGTCCCAAAGCACCAAGTATTTAGCAATAGCTTTGTTAGAAGGAGCCCCTTAAATATCCATCACCCATTTGTCGAACTTCTCAATCTTCCAGTGGTCAATGTTGAGGGTCATCGTCCCACGGCTTTAGCTTATCGTGCTTCCCCTTGTGACGAGGCTTCTTCCCTTCCACCGCCACAGAGGCATTCGCTTCCCCCTCCGAAGCCATGGCAGCAGAAGGGTCTAGGGTTGGATGGAGCTCCGATGGGTTGAGCTGGCGGAAACAGTGGTGGATATCAAGGTGAATTTTTCTGATTAGGGGTGTAGGGTCCTCGGCATTGAGGGGAGAGACAGCGATGGTCAGGGACAAGGGGAGAGGCGGTGGCGCGAGGGGTCAAGGGCAGAGGTAAATAAGGCTTTGGGTTTATTTGGGCAGCTTTATGTGGGATAGTCCCTCAAGTTCTAAGATATTGTAACGGAATGCCATGTGTGCATATGATAGGTAGAGTCAACATTTGGGGTTTGGAAATGCTCGTTGTGTTACTGGATTTGTTTGTAATATGTCCCCCAAGTTGTGAGATATTACAGAGGAAGGCCTTTGTGTTCCTATGACAAGTCGGGCCAACATCTAGATGTTTTCATAGTAGTACTACATTCTACAAGTTCTGTACATCTAATAATTAGAGGAAGGCAATGCTGGTAGAAAAACCATTCTCCGTATATATTCAACACTTGTGATCATCTCAACTGCTTAGTTTTTTTTATAGATTACAAGGCTCAATTATTATACATAAACCATTGCATTTATATGACTGGTTCTGAACATGAAAAAAAATACAGCATTTGAACATCATGAAACCACAAGGGGCCTCATAACAGTACACCTAGACATGCAAAGTACACATAACAATGTGCCCAACGTAGTACACATCATCAGCAACCTAAGCAGGCTGGTCTACACATGCATGTAAGCCCATACGATCGAGTAGGAGAGCGCCTGGACCCCATCATGCAGTTCACGATAAGCTGTTGGAGACGGTAATAGTGCTGCCATGCCAGAGCGACATGAGAAGAGGTAGGGTGGTCATAAGTGCAACAATTTGTAACTTTACATGGTCTTAAGTGAAAATATTGTGATAGATCCATTCCAACATTTTTTTTCCCTGGTCGACCGACCAATTATCATTAAGATTGAATTCAAAGGGTGCAAATTACATAGTCGAAAGGAAGTTGACGAGGGTGGTTTCAAACCACCCAGGGAATAGACATGAACCTTCTAAAGGGAACTATTCAGCATTAGCTTTAAACATTCTGGCTTCCTTCCAAAGAGCGGTGTCCTCTTTAATCATTTGAAAAAGCAATCCTACCGTGCAGGACCTCCGCTCAAACACTCTTGCCACTGCCACAGAAAACGGCTTACAGGTGCCGGTTGGGAACTCTCATCTATGTCAAGTCCCCAACTGGCACAAAACTTAGGACACTGATGAGCCCCCCTTATCAGTGTCGATTCCTAAACCAGGACTGATGAAGTTGATGAGCTGCAAAAAAAGGACCGAGCTGCTCGTCCAAATCACATATGCATGCCTAGTTCAACACAAAAATCCAAATATCTACCTCTCGCAAATCCAAATCAACAACTCACAGATCGATGTACACACTCAGAAATCAATATACACAGATCAAAACTGATAAATCCAAATCAACATCGATGTACACACTCACAAATCAATACTTACAGATCAACAATCACCGCCGCTCACCAATTAATACTCACCACCGTCGCATCCATCGATCTCCCTCGAGCTCCCTTTTCTTTGGTCTAGGGTCACCAGAACCACTACCCCGCAGCCTCCTTAGGTCGTCGTCGTCGAACCAAGCCGAGCTTCCTCTTCCTTGGTCTGGGGTCTCCTCCACTGCCCCGCAGCCTCCTCAGGTTGATGTCATCATCGAACCAGGCCAAGCTTGCCACCTCCTCCTGCTCACCCTTCCCTTCTCATCCCCGTCACGGTGGAAAAGGCGGTGCGGGGGCCAGATCCAACAGTCCTCACGCTCGGGCCCGTCGGGGGCCATGGATCTCGCCCCCATGTGGCCTCCTCCACCACGCATCAGGATGACATTGGGTGAGAGCAGCAGCGGTGGTGCAGAAACCCTAGCGGAGGCAACGAGGAAGGAGGAGGCTGCCGCCTATGGTGCAAGAGGAGCTCGTCGGTGGTGCGGGAGGAGCTCGCAGTTGCCTCCACGTGTCATAGCGGCAGTCACCGGGGAGAAGTGAGAAAGAGAGACAGAGAACGCGAGGGAGAGAGGAGGAGAAGTGAGAGAAGGGAGAGGCAGAGAGCGTGAGGAAGAGACAAGGAGAGCAAGCGATCGGTCGTGTTTTTTATTTCGTCGGCTTGGCTCAGCTTGTCTCGATCGAGGCCTCGCGAGCAGCTCGGCTCTTTCTCTTTGGTGCCGGTTTATCAAAAAATTCAGCACTGAGTGACTACTCATCAATGTCGATTCTCAATAAAAAATAGCACTGATGAGCAGTCCTCCTATCAGTACTGGTTTTTATTGTGAACTAGCACTGATAAATAGTCATCAGTGTTGGTTCTTGGCTATATTGGGCGTGGATTGGTTGGGTGGGAGGGAAAAAACCGATATAAGTGTTGAGTGGGGAAAACCTGATACTGATCGGGCGGTATGAATGGGTTGTTCTGTAGTAGTGTGCGTTCCTTTCCTTCTAAATTAGCCAAGTGACTAGCATAAAGCAAGTGTCAAACGACTTTCTGTAGCTCAACCGAAAAGTCGATGCGCCACAAGCCACCATTTTCCTAGCTCCATTCCCACTTCTCCCAGCAATTGGAAAGAGATTCCTGTCCATGCCTTCAACATTGCCCAAACTTGATTAGTGTAGGGACATGAGATGAAAAGGTGCCTTGAGTCTTCATTGACTGAAGTCACAAAGATTGGCATTTCTATTGATGAGGCCAGCCTCGCTTGATGAGGTTATAAGTTGTAAGACACCTTCCACGAATTGCCAACCGAATGAAGAATTTGACCCTAGTGTGCCGGCCTTCTCCAGTGCAATGTAGATGGAGCCGACCAGCGCGTCAAAGAGATAATTGTAGGTCATCCCGTTCCTGTCGTCCGTCACTGTTGTGCCTGGCTGAAAGGAGGCTTATATAGTTGAGCTAGATGTTATTCTGACCACTCTCCTGGTCTTCTTTGTAGGCGAAGCAGGGGTACATGCACGTTGGCTAGCAGCGGCGCGCCGGTAATCACCAAGTACCTCACGATCGGGGTCATGTAGGCATCCCTGAATACGCGCCGTCGGAGGGAGGGAAGGGGTTGGCGATCACGTCGAACACTCGAACCTGACCAACATGGATACCTTAATCTTGCAACAAGACCCAATAATTAGTTTAGTCATCAATTTTAGTCCCCGAATGACATCCAACACTCCTAATAATAAGCTTGTACATGTACATATGCAAGGTATGCAGCAATGTATGGTGGTAGTATAAAAACATATGCACATAGATGCACAATACAGACAGATATCTTAATTAGTTGCACTAGCCGTCAACCCGTGTATCACACAAGCTATTACTAATAATATAATAAATATTAAAATTTAATCATATGTTGAATACATTGTTTCTTGTTTGAATTACATTAGTTTAGATTACACTCCATTCTTCATTTACAACTTGCTAATTTTTAATTTTCAGTTTCAGTATTAAATTAATAAAATATACTAAATTGACTCAATGTTTCCACTTGTATGTTTTATTTAACATGAACTCCAAATACAATCTACGGTATGAATACGATGCACTGGCCAGATCTTTATGGTTAACATGGAAGCTTCATCATAGTGCCCAGTTCTTGATATTATAAATATTCAAATATTATTTCTAATTACTAATTTCATGTTTTAAAATTAAATTAACAAAATACAAAATTAAGATTCTAAAATGGGTATAACTTCATATTTATTAATTCTAAAGTTTGAAATTATTAATCGTTGAAAAACTAAAACTAAAAGGTCCATGCACGATTAATTTCAAGTGTAGAAGCAGATAGCCACATATTATGAGCTATATCTTCAAAATACTACACAAAAAAGATTAAATGACATTGATGTTCTCCTCACTATGTAAGCGTAATTGCAAATCTTGTGCGTGGTGGTTAATGGCCTTAATCATGTAGACCTCAGATTTTCTATTGATGGTGAGAAAGAGAAGGTTGGAGCTAAGCATGGCAAGGTAACAAATTGCTGAAATGCTGAATAGAAGGCAACAAGGCTAATGCCAAACCAAAAGAATTTCGAAATATGAATCAAAGTAAAACCATAGGATTTTCAATGTCATGTTTTGTTTACATGTTCTATTGATCATCAACCATGCGTTACACGGATTATTATTTGATGTTATGAATGTATGCAAAAAAATAAATTAGAGTTTTAATAATCTGTATGGATATATACAATGGTTGTCAACCCATGTGTTGCATAGATTATTATTTTAGGTTATAAACATCAGCAGAAAATTAAATAGGAGTTTTAATCATGCATACATCTAAATACATTGGTTAAAGTTTTTCTTAAAAATCTATTTTTTGCGGGGATTCTTAAAAATCTATTTAGCATGAATGCAATAGATTGTTTGATGACACTAAGCTTAATTAAGCAGAGTTACCTAACGTCCAAGTAGAAAAATAGGTTGAATTAAGTACGACCAGTGAATTGATGTGGCTCTCCTCAAGTTCCGCCCGTGATCAAGTCCAAATCATTACTGATTGCGATTGGGTGAAGGTCGACTTGAGCGTTGCACTCATGTTCTGCTCGCGTACTCATGTTACCTATCTGCGTTCCGCTCCATCGCTTCATTGACTAGAGATCAGATCCATAGCAAGAGTATGAGACACGTAAGGTGGCAAAACCGTTGGGCTTTAAAAATGCATATTAGATGAGATTTAAAAGAAGGCACACAATGTTTAATCGCCAAGATTAGATGGAAATTAAAAGAAGGCCCACGATGTTTAATGTGCAAATTGACGGTCTTGATAAGATAATCCATCGGATCAACAGCTAGATTTTCCTGGTTAACTAAGAGCTCTTAGAAAGTACCTAATTAGTATACACTAGTTGAGTGCCCGTGCGTTGCAACGGATGTTAAATATCTGGTGTTATATATCGCGAAGACTAAAAAACTCTTAATCTCTTAAGTACAAATTAGAAAACCCAAATCTCATTAAGTTCATGGTAAAACAATATTGTTTATGCGTTAAAATGTAAAGGCAGCTAAACAGGTCTAGGTCATTGGTTATGCCCAATTGCATTGGCTCCAGTGATGACTTGGGGACATAACCGGCACTGTATTGGCTCTAGTGATGACGATGTTGTTGACATGTCCCTGTTGCTGGTGACGCTTCGGTTTCGAACAATGTTTTGCAAAGTGGCTGGGCTCAAAACAGTTGTAGCACACAAACATCTTCTTCTCGTTGTTGTCTTATTGAGGTTGGTCTTGTTGGACTGGGGCAGGTTGAGATCCTTGAGCATTGTCCACTTCATTGCTCCTATTATCTTGATCGTGACCATTGGGGTTGGCTTCCTGGGAAACTTGCGGTGCCGAGGACGATCCGCCAATTTGAAGCGGCGTGGTGCGTTGTGTCTGGTTGCTGCTCTGGAGTCCCTTGTAACCAGTCATTCGCCTCTTGCGGTTCTCTATCCTGTTCTGCTTATCTTCCTAGCGAATTGCTTTATCTACCAACTTCTGAAAATCTTCAGTCACCAGAGATCAACTGAACTGACAGCTCATTGTTCAAACCTTCTAGGAACTTCTCTTGCTTTTCTTCTTCAGTACGCACATCTTCCGGAGCATAACGTGCCAAGCGGTTGAACTCGTGGAGAAACTTTGTCATAGTGCGGTTACCTTGTCTGAGAGCACGAAACTCCCGCTTCTTCAAAGCAACTACTCCAGTAGGAACATGGGCTCTCTTGAAACCATCGGTGAACTCTGCCCAGGTAATATGCTAACCTTCTACTCTGTTCGCCTTTAAGTGATCCCACCATTCTGAAGCAGGTCCATGAAGCTGATGTGACGCAAAGGCGACCTTCTCTTGATCCGTACACTGAAGTAGCTCTAGCTTCTTCTCGATAGCGTGCAACCAGTCGCTAGCTTCCACTGGGTTGGTAGTGCTTGAGAACGTAGGTGGCCTTACGCAAAGAAACTCAGACAACTTGGAATGGGGTGGAGGAGCTAGTGCTTGATTCTGAGCTTGGTTGTTCTACATCTGTTGCATCATCAGGCCCATTAACTGGGTTTGGTTAGCTAAGACTTGAGCCAGTGTGGGGTTCTCCGACATGTTGGGGGTATGGGTGGTTGTTTCATCGTTTTGTATGTTGGAACCACCACTGCCGTTGTTGTTGTAACTTCCATTCCTGGTGTCGACCATCTGTTGAAGGCGCCAGGAAGCGAGAGAGAAGGGGTTACACTATAGAAAGGACCTTAACCAGGTTGTACTACTGATGTGATGTGAGTAAGCAGTTACAGTTCAGGTTGATTAAGCAAACAACCTAGTACGATCACATTCCCAGATGTAGACCATACCTACACACAAGCAAGCATCACATGTGCTATTACTAACGTCACTACTCTTCAAAGGTCACCAGGGAGGTCTGGGTCAGGATAGGTCCCTTGCGCGAAGTCCTCATTCCTCGCCGATGGCACGACGACTTGGATCCAAGAGTCTTCCTTAACGTTTGTCCGATGCTTGAAACGACTTCAATATGTTGACAATCTTGACAACTTCTTGCATCTTCATTGTTGTAGCCACCAGGTTTAACCACTAAACCAGTTGAAGAAGGAAGGGAGGACAAATGAAAAACTTTGCAAAGAATTCCTTAAGGTCTAACCGTTTGGCTTATCCTACAGTTAAGATTGGCTCTGATACCAACTTGTCACGTTCAGAAATTCACCAAAATTTTCAAAGCTAATTTGTGCAATAAATCCTCGTCCAGGAATTAACCGAGGTATACAAATCGACAATTTAATATACATAACCAAAAACGTACTAACGATAAATACTTATAGAAGAGGCACTTAGTCCTCGCACAGAAAAAAACAGTGGAACGACAACTAGCGTAGCTTCAGCACCAAGCCACATACAACTCAACTGGGGTATAAGCCAAACACCAAACTTCTCCTCCTCGTAAAGCTTCACTCTAATGATTGCAACAATGCAAGACTGAGTACCACCCACCGTACTTAACAAGCCACACATGAAAATACAAAATAATGCAACAAGATTCCAAAGGAAATGCATAGTATGGCTTATTTACAAAAAAAAATATTTAAAACATTTGCATTTAAAAGCATTGAAAAATAGTACAGTTCAATTATTATAAATGTTGAACCAATTTTTGAACAGCGCTCCAACGTAGTTCAAGCCCATAACCATAACCCTCCAAACTGGAGCTATCAGGTTCCATCATTTATCAGCATTAATGAGTAATGTGGGACAAATCATAGAAAGCATTGCTAGGCCCGCCCATTAACCGTGGGCACAATTATTCAAATAGTTTTACTCTGGCTAAATGTGTACCAATTTACCACAAGACACAATCTCAACATCATGTCAGCCATACGTCGTGATACTTAAAAGTACCTGAATAGAGATTGTGACAAGACCCTCCATGAAACCCGCACAACAAGAGTGCCACCCCGCTGGACCACCAGTCTCCGGCAAGAACCGATCAGGTTCCTAGATAGGGAGACGATCCAACATCCAAAACATGGACTTATTAACGCAGCCATGGTGGTCTTATTGACACAGCCACAACACACCGTGGGGCCTTCGGTTAAACGGATCACACTTTAGTTCCCGCCATTACCCATTCTGGCTTGTGGTTAGCACGAGTAATGCTTCACAACAAGTAGTCCACGAACCGGTCCTTAACTGTCATGAGCACCGCTAGCAACATTCATAATCCTGGTGCTCACAACCCACCATTAGTTAAGTTTTAGTTGACATATTAATTAATCAGACACGACCAACTGTCGTGAAACAATAATCATTATCCATTTATTATTAATACATGAATCATTAGTTTTCCACATAAAATGATGCTATAGTTTCTATGCATTAGCTAAGCAGAACCTAAATAATCCAGCTGGACCATTAAATAGCCATCCAGCTAGTCAATATTAATTATCCAGGGTATCAAGTTAAAGGCAACAATATCAAAATGGCCATAATAATAAAGGAATATCGGAATAATAATAATTACTCGTATAATGACATTCCAAAACACTGCATGTGATAATGTTAAAATAAAATAGTTTTCACAAATGGAATCAACATGCTCAAAGAGATTGTCGTGTAACTTGCCTTGCAACAGAAAAGTCTTTAATAAGTCTTCCAAACTCTTCTGCAGACTCCGTGATCCTCCGAAACGGAGAAAATACACGACTACACGTAAAACAAGGAAAAACCCTAAGAAACTCTAAATAAACAATACATAAAAAGATATAAATAGGTAGATCATAATTTTAGATAAATTTAGGAAGAAGAACGGGTCGAATCGAAGTTTGGACGGAAAAGATACGACTTCCGGAAGATTGAATTCAGAGAAAAATCCGAAAAGAATTGGAAAAGAATATTCCAGGATATTCCCTGGAATATTCTCTCGAAATTAATTAATAAAGAAATTATTTCTGGAGGAATAAATGAGTGGAACCCACTATCATAGACTAGGTTCATAAGGACTGGGTCTATGGACAAAACGAAACATGGATGATGGACTGAGGTGATGTGGCATCTAAGGTGGTAGCTGAGTGGATGTCGACGTGAAGGTTAGGGCTAAGATGGCACAGATCCACGAATTATAGAAATACAAAGGCCAGGAGTTAATCTTGAAGATCGGACGGCTGAAATCGCTTCGGGGCTTGATGGGAATCTAATAGCACCAGATTAAATCGGAGATAATCCGACGGCCGGGATTTATTTTAGAGATATGCGCGGGTCCATCAGGCAGACACAGGAGGGAAGATCGCCTAGGCCCACCTGTCTGTGTCCGGGAGAGGGGATGCATCGGGTCCGCATGCGTGTCATAGGGGAGGAGATGCGCCGGTGGGACCCACACGACAGTGACCCGAGGTCAGCTCGAACAGGAGCACACAGCTATGGCGCGGCAGTTGCTTGGTCATGACGAGGCAGAGAGGAAACCCGGCGGCTCATCGTCGGCAGCAGGGACCGGCGGGCGGCGGCGGCAATCTACAACGCCGGAGACAGCGGAAGGGCCATGAGCCGGAGGCAGCGCGGCGGACGACGGCGACGTCGCCAGCGACGACAGACAGCAGAGAAGCGGCTAAGGGCAGCGTTCGATCCGGAGGGGAAAGGGATGGGCGACGGGGACGGCGGTTGGATGCTCACCGGAGGCGGCAGGGACCGCAGAGGCGACGATGGCGGCGGCAGGTGTGGCGGAGTAGAGGTGATGGCGGCCTGGCGACAGGAGGGCGGCGGCTTCGGTGCAACAGGGGAGCTGCAAGGACGGCAGCGGCGCTGGCGACAGCAGGGGGCAGCGGCGCTAGGACACGCGTGGGAGGGAACGGCGGCTATATATGGGGCTTGGGCTAGGGCGCGGCGGCGGCTGTCTCAGAGTCCAGCGGCGGCACGGCGTCTTCCGCCGCAACGAATAAGGGAGGCGTAGGCGGCGGCGGCTGCGGGCCGGGTCGGCGACGGTGTGGGCGGTGGGCCAAAGGACGGCAGTGGAGCGGTCCGAGAGGCGCAGGCCGAGGGGCTCGGCCTAGGGCGGCTCGGCGCCATCCCGAAGAGAGAGAGAGGAGGAAAGAAGGAGGAAGGAGGAGGAAGAAGAAAGGTAAAAAAAGAAAGAAGGGAAAAAAAAGAAAAGATGAAAAAAAGAAGGAAAAAAGAGAAAAAAAGGAAGGGGTTTCTCGGAATTTTTCCTAAATTTGGAAAATTGGACTTTTGGAAGGATTTAAGGAATTATGAGATTATTTGGTAACATTGGAATCAGGGAATCGGGAATATTTCGGGATTTTGGAATATCACGAGTATTGGGATATATATATTTTGGAAACCGGGGAATATCGAAACATTTTTGGGAATTGAAATATTTATTTGGAATTAGGGAGATCAAAGGAATTTTGGAACCTTCAAAATATAAGAATATTTGGGGATTTTCCAGAATATTGGAATACTCAGGATTACTGGAATAGTGGGAGCATTTTCGGGGAATCCAAAAACGGAGAATATTTTGTGAGACTCAGAAAATGGGAAAAGCTTGGAATATCTGGGCTTGAATTATTTTCAACGGGATTCGGATTTCGAGGAACCAAGGGCGGATTTAATTCAATAGGGAGAAAGGGATATTTTGGGAATTGGGAATTGGAAGATAATTTAGGATTGCGGATTCTGAAATTTTTAAGGGAATTCTCCGGGATTGGACTTTCAAGGGAATTAGGGATTCAGTTACAACAACCCAAGTCTGGCAGAAAAGAATAGATGCAAGGGGATTGAGCCAGGAATGACCCAAGGAAAGGAAAATAATTTATTTACCCTAATAATTGCTGAATTGATCTTTGTAATATTAAAATTAATTCTGGAGCTCCAAAAATCCGAGAAAATTTCAGAGAGTGTAATTACACACAACGAATTTATTAAAAATGATTTCAACCATGATTTATTAAAGAAATTTTTATTTCCCCATTTTTACTTTACTTAACTGATTTACTTTACAATTTAATATAAATTCTAAAAATTCATTATTAATTAATTATTTAATTCCTGAAAAATCGGGCTTTGACACCCACCATCACCACAGCGTTGTCCTGCGTCCTACGGAGGCTGTGCTCAAACAGCACCGGCACCACTGCACCCATCGATCAATTCTATCGGTCACCACGGTGAGGCGGAGGGAGTCAGTGAGAGGAGAAGAGGAAGATGAGGCCTCACCCACCTTGGAGGTCTCGGAGGGCTTAGGAGAGGCAGAAGAGGTGCACGGAGGTGTCAGCATCGGCATCGACGGCGGAGGAGGTGGTGGCGGAAGTGGAGGAGGCAGTGGCCAAAGCGGCGGTGGCGGCTGGGGCGGTAGAGGGCGGTGGGCGGCGGCGAACTCCGATGGGTTAGGGTTAGGGATTTGGTGATTTAGAGGAGGACTCGGTGAGGGAGGATGGGAAGAGGTTTGCGGCAGCAGCGGCGGCTGAGGGGACGCCAAGACGGCGCCAGGACGGAGGGGGCGGAGACGGCGAGGAGGATGGAGACGGCGTGCGGCGTGTGGAAGTGTAGGGGCGAGTGGGTTCGAGAGGGTCAGCGCGGCATTCGAGTCATCAGAGTTGCCTCCGTTGTCGTCATCCGAGCCGTTTTCTCTGGAGTACAATGACCCTCACCGCCCCCGCTGCTGCTGCTGGACCACCGCTAGTTCGATGACCCCGGCCTGGCCGCCCTTTCTCATCCACCCCCGCCGCCTATAGCAGCAGATCATCCATGTTGTTGTCTAGTATGGCCAATCCAACAGATCTCCTTACCCCCACCTACACAATCTACAACCAAATCCATCAGCCATCGAATCAAGAAACACCAGGGATCTGGGACAGCGGGGGGTGGAGAGGGAGAGGAGGAAGACGTGACTCACCTCGAGACTAAGCCCACAGTGAGCAAGAAGGATGGCAGCTACCCTGCTCACTCACCGAGATCGATGGCTCGAGCGGCGGAGATGGCGGTCGTGGGGGAAGACGAGAGTGCGCCGGCCCTAGATGGAAGATGGGTCTGGAGAGGGAGATTTGGTTGAGGTCATGGGCTTTTAGAGGGCTCAAGACTTGGGCCCTAAAGCCAGGGAAGACGCAGCCTGATGTGGAGTGGGATAGATGCGGAGGCAGAGAAGCGTGGAAAGATTCTCAGCTGCTAGATCTAAATGAGGAGGAGCGTGGGAGAGATCTGAGCCGTTGGAGGGAGAATCACTGTCACCACAAGGGTCTTTTTAAGTAGTATAGATATAAATATGATATAGATATAGATAGATAGATAGATTACCTGCAGGGAATGCTGCCAATGTTCCAAGGAGCACTGCCACTAAAAGCATGAGAACGAAACCCATCTTAGGGTGTGTTCGGATGTGTTTTGTGCGTTTGGCTATAAGCCACACGTAAAAACAAGAAAACATTATTAGCGCATGATTAATTAAGTATTAACTATTCAAAATTTGAAAAATGGATCTATTTGATTTTTTAGAGATACTTTTATATAGAAAATTTTTATAAATAGCAGCTCGAAAAGCGTGCTTATGAAAAAGAAAAAATAAAGCTAAGCCAGAAGCACATCTTAAGGAAGCCTTAGGCATCTCCGCTTTATTTGTAACTGAGAGGACCATCTCTGCTCTATATATAAGCGGTACGCTAACGTACGAATGCTTCTTTGTCGGACAGCTTTAGTTTCCTGCAATGTACCAACCATTACCCTTCACCCACACACTCATCATGCGTACACATGCAAGTTGTATGCTTATGGTTCGTGAAGTGTTTGGAAATTGAGGGGTGACATACGCATTTAGAGGAATATTAACTCTACTTCTTCGCGGCTGTTTCGTGGGAGAAAGCATGGTTCAGATGCTGAGAGAATAGGAGATAATGTTCAGAAATCAGACTGGCCAAGAAAGATGAAAAAAAATCCTCTGGTTTGGCAATTCCGAAGACGACACAGAGGATGCATGGGATAAGGATACCGGCCTCGGGTGGTGGTGGAAAGAGTGCAGCAAAATAGTGTCTTTTCAGGGAGAAATTCTATTGCTTCCAGTCGTGAGGTGATGATGCATTACTTCCACTCTACCAAACCAATTACTTTTTCGAAACCAATCAAGTTGTAGTATAAAATCAACGTTGACCCGTCTTATTCTTCAAACCATAGATATTTCATGGGATCCTGGCTCACGATCTATCTAGTCTTAAAGCATGTGAGGTAGTCTTAAAAAATGGACATGGATATTAAAGAAGTGTACAGATGGAAGCAAGATTCGGAGACAACATCATATAAACCTGCTCACATGTAGCACTCAATGATCATTGTGACATAGTTTTCGCATTTGTTGTTGAACTCTAAAAGTGATACATTGGCTAAAATTTTTTCAAAAAGAGAAAAAGGATACAACAACTAGAATGATGGAGCCCGTTTATTAGTTGCTCCCTAATACATTAAAGGATAAAATCAAAACAAAACAAATACTACGATATAATGGTAATACAAATCAAAGATAGCATGGGCTCCAATGTAACTTTGATTGGCAGGAAAGAAATAAAAATTTTAAGGGCTCGTATCACCATAACCAGATCCACCGCCACCACCGCTGCCACTCCCACCACTTTGGCCACCACCGGTGCCACTACCATTACCAGTTGCATTTGCATTTGCGTATGGTGGAGAGGACGTAGGGGAACCACCGTCAGCCTCACTAGATCCAGATCCATTGCCACTGCCAGTCCCATAACCGCTAGATCCATCAACACCTCCGGCTTGTCCACCGCCCACACCGCCACCACCACCACCAGCGCTTGCACTCCCACCACCTGAGCTCATCTGGCCAGAGCTTGAGCCTGAGCCAGATCCAGCACCGAATCCTGTACCATCGTATTGCGATCCACCACCACCCCAACCCCCTCCCCCAGCATTGGCATGGACTCCGCTTCCGCTCTGACTAACTCCATAACCATTCCCATTCCCTACACCACCGCCATTCACATACCCACCACCATTGCCCCCACCGGAGCCTGATCCCTCGGCATTGGCGTATCTAGACACCCTTGCAGCATTGGCTAACCCAATGCTCATAAGGACAGCGAAGCTAAGAGCTACAAGCTTTCTTGCAGCCATTTTGAGCTTAGCTAAGTGCTTGGATGGGATGGACGGCAAAGCAAGGATTGCTTGGGTATTTATAGTGCCGGAGGGAGGTCTTGCACGGTTCTTTTATGTTATTGGCATGACAGCGTGCATGATGGAAGTGTCTACAATATGGCGAGTTGGCGAAATATGTACTAGGTCTAGGAGTGTAGCTAGCTATAGCTAGTGAAACTTATTTTTAATAAACCGGATCCAATCTTGTTTGACTGCCACAAAACTTACTAATTAACTGAGTGTGATGCTTATTTGGAATTGCTTAAGGTAGCTAGTTCTGCCTCTCTTCCTAATGGCTAGGTAGGCAGTACTGCACATACGTACTTCCATACGATTTTACTAACTATATATAGTTCGTATGGACTATATACAGCTAGTCCTGTAATACAAGTCTCAACTTCATTAGCCGAATACCATTTTTTCCAGCAATATAAAAGCATATGAACTGATCTATTAGCAGATCCAGTTCTAGGAACAAATCAATTAGCTAAATCGAATTGCGAAAAAAGAAGGATCATTGTAACATCAAAACGCGAGATCGAGATCGTATGTGGCAGGCAGCAAATGATGCTGAAGACATCATGTTAATGTTATACTACTACGAATAATTCATTGGGGATGCCACTTTAAATTAATCTCTGTTGCTACAGTTAACGATGAGTAGCGTGGCTCGATTAATGGGATCATGTGTCTCCTGGAGATTCCAAACGAAAGATGAATTGATGCCGCAATGCTTATTTGACCATCAATTCACCATTATGGAGCTACAGCTGAACGAACCGATTTCCAATAGGTTCCTTCCTCAGTTAATCTGATGCGCAATTAAAAATTCATCACTGCTAGTTTACCATAGTAATTAACAGTGAATTAATTAGGTCGATCTAGTGTGTAGTACCCCACTGGTGAAAACTGAAAATAATTTGGATCAATGCAGCAGCTATCTGCAGCCTGCAGGTAAGTATTATGCGTTACAGTCTTACAGAGATTGAATTTCAGTGTGCAGGACGACGTAGATGTCTGTCTGTAACACACATAGGTATACTGAGTTACTGACACACATCGTACTACAGGTCTACAATGGAGTAGAAACTGGCCAGATACTTTTCCTATGAAATTAGTATTTAGCAGAAGAAACCAGGCCGATGCATGTGGAAATTGGAATTAATCTGACAATCTAGTCATCGACAACTGTAGCAAAAAGAATTCTGCAACAAATTAATGTATATATGCAAATCTACAGGCGATTCCAAATCATAAATATTAAGCTAGACCATGCAGACGAGATATCCCTAGATCGATACAGCAGGCTAGCTATCGTCAAAGATACTGCATTAGTGACTGGCTGACTGCTGAAGCAAGCTCGATCGTTGAATGCAAACCTAAGCGTTCGACGTACATGCCGACAGGCTAGTTTACGCGTCAACTTGCATGCCTGATTTTATTATTATCTTCAAGTCAAGGACTGCAGGCGAGACTAGATGCTGCTCCTCATCAAGTTAATTATATCTGTCCTGAGGTCTACAAATATATATAATATACAAATATACAATTGATCCCTAGTAACTATAGTAGTAAATAGATTGTCTACACCGTATTTGTGCTGGTTATATATATATATATATATGTGTGTGTGTGTGTGTTATAGCTTTGTTGTCCTTCATTAGTACTATAGCTTTGCTATTCATCAAATGCCTGAAATTTTTGAATCCGTCAGTCACCTAGCCCTGTGATCCAATGGCACAGGCGTCGTCTTTAACCTTCGACCAGGGGAGGGAAGAAGAAATGAGAGGGAGGAAGATAGCGGACTGATCGTGATGGCAACGGCGAGTCCCGACCTCCGGCAAAGAACCTACGGGTTAGGATTTCGGGGTTGGAGACAGTGGGAGGGGGGTAGGAGGCGATGAGGACGACTTTAGAGGGATGGCCAGGGTGATGGAAGGCTGGTGGTGGGTGGTGGAGACGGACGAGTGGCGAGGCGCTGGTGGTGGCACCGGAGCCACGGGGATGGAGGAGGGCAGTGGGCCGGCGTCAAAGGCGGGGGCACCTCGCCACTGCTCAGAGGGAGGAGACCGGTCGGCAGGGCTCGCTGGCACGGTTCGCGGTTTTCCGGCACCGACGAGCTAGGGGGTGGCACGCTAGGGGCGAGGGTATTGGCGCTAGAGTTGAGGAAGAGGACTACGGTGGCGATGCGCATCCGATAGAGATGAGGGAGGAGGAGGGTGGGAAGCAGTAGGAAGGGAGCGGCCGATGCCGGCGAGGCCATGCCACAGGCGTCACCGTGTCGGGTGGAGAGCAGCGATGGTGGCGGCGGCTGAATCTGGGGAGGAGGTGTGAGAAGAGAGAGGTAGGTTAGGGTTATAGAGGTAGCACAAATCGTGAGGCGATCCTAGCCGTTAAAAAATTGATTGAGGGGCTAGGCCTTTTTCAGGCAACTGATCAATAGCAGCCCCGTAGTACTAGATTAAAAGTATGAACTATTTAGGAGTATTTATAAGACGGACAATATTTATTAGACAAGAACAAACATAAAAGAAAGATTGGATAAATGCCTAGAATACAACTTGTATTTTGGAATGAAGGCGAGTAAGATTTTTTTCTCCTTGAACTAAAAAAACCAGCTTTATTTTACCTTCAGATTTCAAAACCGGATAAAAGAAAATATAAGCTATATTATATTCTATAAAATGGTTTTGATTGAAATGTAATCGTACTTTTATACTAAGATGAACTATTTTTGGTCAAGTTTCACTGGTGTGGATCTAGTTAAGCCTCATATACATCAGTAAAACATGTGTAATAGGCGTTCACAAGTGAAAATCACCATCATTTCTAATAAAATCATTTAGAGGGTGTCATTTGTCCAGTTTTCATAGTTTAGGGCAAAAGGTACCATTTTTTAGTTCGTCATGAAAAATTGATTTTGAGAAAGTATGAGTGCCAAAAATAGACTTCCCCCAGATAGATTAAAAAAGGGGTAAAGTCCATTTTTCACCCTAAACTTAAAAACCATTTTTTTTTCACTTCTAACTTTCAAATCCGGAAAAATATAGTACCTTGAACCATATTCTATGGTGGATTTGGTTGACGTGATAATAGTTTTTGCAATGAACTATGTTAGGTAAATTTTATTGCTATAGACCTAATTAATTAATTGGCATCTCCGTTAGAAAAAAAACATAGTAGGACATTGCACTTGGAAAAGCCACTGCCATCTCAAACAAAACTGTTGTAGCAAATGGTACATGGTGCATTTGTCTGGTCTTAGAGGTCCGGGATAGAAAATGAACCAGTTTTCACGAAGAAAAAGTCTTTTGAAGAATTCAAGCCCAAAAATGGACTTTTCCTTTTTCCATATTGCAAGTTGTTGCAGGCCCGGTTAACAAGAGCCGACTTGCAGTCCTGGACACATGGTCACTATGCTAAATGGACATTCTACCAGTGCCAGTTAGACAAAACAAGTATTTACCACAGATTTCCCGCATCTGGACCCATGCACGCCTTGGATGGACAAAAACCGGCGCTGATAACTCCACATTAGTGCTAGTTCGATCCAAAGACCAACTAACACTGATGTATTCAGTGATGGTTTTTTTATATGAATCAGAACATTCAATCTACTATTGGTGCCGGTTTTTTACCAGCACAAAAAACCAAGACAAAGGCCCATATCAGTTTCTCCACTATTTTTCCATCACTCTCTTAAGTAGATAAAACCTCTCTCGCTCTCTCCCTACTCCCCATCTCTCTCTCCTCAGTGCAGTGGTGTAGCCCTCTCCCTCTCCCTAGCGAGTGGTGGCCCCCGTGGCTCCTGCATCGCCTCCCCGGCACGGTGGTCGCTTCCTCCAGCCCCCCTTCCGCGTTGTCACACTCTAATCTGGCACCACCATACAACGGCACCAAATAGGGCGAGCCAACAGCGTGAACTGCTCCATGTGGAACCACGATACTGATACCAGTCACAGAACACAGCGCTGGTATCCACTGAAAACAGATATGCATCATTGCAATCCTTAATAAATAAATAGACTTACACCTTATCTTACGTTACAGCTTCGAAGCAAGCCGGAGACAGCAACGAACAACACAAAGACAGCGGTAGCTGCGGAATAAACGAACTAAGTCCCAACACCATAGGCAGCGGCTGGGAACCAGGACGAAACCCTAATCTTCACTTGACTGCAACTCCAGCTCCAATTTCCTGACGAAAGAACTATATATAGAACAAGGGTGAGTACTTACGTACTCAGCAAGCCAGGGGAACTTAGGTGGATGTTGCAGGCCTCAAAGAGTGCCTTGATATTTTGCAATTAGTTTTATTTGAAATCTTTCAATCTGCTAAGTGTGTGATTCTAACAATTAGGGCGAGGTGGGGTCTCGCCCAATCGGAATGAATTGTATCAATCTTTGATTCTTCAATTTTCACAATCTCAAGTGTTGGCTTCAAGCCGGCTCGTAGAGCCAGACACCGACTACTTAAAAGTTCACGTTTACATGCACAGATCCTCGGCAATGACCTCAGCAGTAGGTCTAATCTGGCTAATCAACTCCAATCCCTCTTTCGGGGTAGTGCCTTCAGCGAAGCCCTCTCCGATTGCCTCAATGTCTACCCGGGGGTAGAGAGACTTTATCATAGCAAATACTTGGGTAATCCCCAAGGCGACGCGCTCGGATGAGTACTTCTTTAGAAGGGCAGGGGCCTCTTCAAGACGCCGTGCCACCTGGGAGATGGAACTAGAGCTGGGCCCGGCCAGGCTTGGCTGTATGATATCTAATAAGGTCTTTGTGGAATTAATTATGATGTTCCACGACTACTTTATTATCTTAATTTCTTCAGCAAAGGCGCCGAATTGAATCTGTGAATTAGCTTTGAAGGCTACTCACACTAAAAAGAGGCATTGGTAAATCTAGATATCTACTTGAACAAAGTACTAGAGCAGATATAAAGCTTACTTGTGTGGAAACCATGGGCCCCAAATACCTTAAGGAGGGCAATTACGGCCACTCGGACAGAGGGTAGTCCGGTCCCTACAATTGGAGATAGAGTAGGACTCGGCTTCATATTACCTTGCATGACAAGGGATATAGTTCTAGCCGGAACTCTATGTACTAATAAGAAAAGCCCTTAGTCGTATTGTTAACGCCAAAATTTGGTAAGGCCTTGTATCAGATTCGGTCAAGGGAACGATTGCAGTCGATTAACAGAAATTGGTTCAAGGAGCAGGCCGAGTCCGAGAAAGAGCCGTGAAGACCGCGCGTGGCAGTTAATTACTATGTTTATTAGGAAAAGATTTATTTTTTTTAGGGAACCTGACCTCGTGTCCGGTCAGGATTAGTTAGCGTTTTCTATTATAGATAGGAAATCATATATCGTGTCCTATAAGGACTCATGTAACTCGGGGTATATATACGTATGCCCGGGGACCTTGTAAATTATCAACTACAGATCAATACAAAATTCGGCGCATCGCCACCCTTTCGACGGGATCCTGCTTCTCGAGCCGGGCTGCATCGGTTAGGTCCGAACTCCTGCAAGAGGGTAAGTGTCGTCACCCCGGCTACCAATCGGCTAGGACTTCCTCGGTTAGGTCCGATATTCTAGTCGGTTTATGGTAGTCGGCTTACCACGATATATTTACTTTATCTATGGCTGCATCAGTTCAGTTTGATCTCATAGATTGATTAGGTATATCACATCACGCGTGCATAGATTGTATCGACTTACTGGGAGCGATTTATCATCAGTTCGTGCTGCATCGGTTAGGTCCGACCTACTGAACTGCTAGTGATAAGTCGGTCCTGCTAGGCCGATGCTTTGTGCACAGGCGTCTTATCGGAGTGCATAGCCGATAAGTTATCTTCATCACGATCGCATTATATTTATCGGCCCATTGAGGCATTGTTATCATTGTCGGTCTGTGCTGCAACGGTTGGGTCCGATCTATTAGACTGACGATAATAGCTTTACTCTTGATGAGCCGATGGTGTTGTGCGATGGTGTTATCGGAGTGCTTAGCCGATAAGTTATGTGTTAAAGCCGACTACATTTATTCATTGTCTTATCCTATACTCGCTCCATTCAGTAGTCGGCTAGCTTATCAATTATTTATCATTTACGTTATTGCATACTTTATTATATGTTCTTGCCTGTATTATTGTTGCAATCGGCTAAGGGCTAGCCGATGGGTTTTTTCTGCCGATCCAAGTACAAGTACAAGTAGGTTCCCGGGCACGACCACAGGTGAGGGCCCGGGCATGAGCCCGGGTAAGGACCAGTGTATGGGCCCGGACAGCGGACGAAGATCCCGGGAGCCGATATAAGCAAGGGTCCGGGTGCAGGCACATCTTCATAACAACACCAGTAACACTAGACCATGATCGGCTAGGATCTATTTGATTTATTTATGTATTATACTTGCTTATTTTATCAAGTTTATAGCCGGTTTTTGAGTATCCCTTTGATGATCGGCTAGCACTATATTTGTTTATTATCACGTTATTGTTCTTGCCGTCATCGGCCTTAAGCCGATGTATAAGTGCTACATTGCGCATCGGCCATCGGCTGATGAAACGAGTCTAGATCGGCTTCTAGCCGATTGGCTCATTGATCTAACATTTTCCTCCTTGTCAATTACAGGGTCAAATTGACTGGCACGCCTACGAACCTCAAACTTTAGGACCTGCACTGGAGTGAAGCAAATCTCCCAGGCCTTCGCGTGTCACCCAGACGCCGGACGGCCCCCGGCGGGTTTTCGGCGTCAACACACTTTTGGCACGCCTGGTGGGACACGAAGTTTCAAGCCAAAATTCCAACAAACACAGTTTCAATCAAGATTTCAACATGGCCGGAAAAGAAGTCAAGACGGACAACGTAATTCCGGTCACCATGGAAGATCTAACTGAAGAACAAAGACAGCAAATTGAACAGACCGTGACAAATTTCCAGAAGCTGTGCCTAGAATCTTTCAGTATGACAAGGCAAGGGCCGATTCAGAAGTCTCAGTTTCCAAAACCAGTACTGGTAGGAGAATCGAGCCGCACACAACCCGAGAGTCCACCAATCAAGCCTTTAAAGGAGATGGTCAATGAGGCTGTACATCACGCGCTCATGAATCAGTCAGGGGTCTTAGTAAACACATTGCATAATCTTATCAAGAAGACTGTTGATGGATCGATTGCCCAAGAACCAACTCGGGGCCCTGTTTTTCTCCCACCGAAGATAGAGCCAGGCCAAGTTAATTACAACATTAGCAAGGATATACCAGAACACTTGTTCGCGCAGAACCAGGCTGGGGGGCAACAGGATATCCCTCCTGGGTATCACCGGTCTATTTATTATGGGGGATACCAGCAGAACTATCCGGGAGGAGGAGCCGATCCAGGTACCTACCAGAGGGAGTATCACAGACAGAATCGGCAACCAACCCCGCCGATACAGTATCAGCAGAATCAACAGGAGAATGCAAGAGAAGAAGACTTATCGGCACGGGTTGAGGAGATAGTAAGGGAGCAGTTCGGGATCAAGCCCAAGTAACAAGCGTTCATGTATCGGCACCCATATCCTGAGTGGTTTGACAGGGTTCCGTTACCACACCGATACAGGGTCCCGGATTTCTCTAAGTTTTCAGGGCAGG
Organism: Oryza meyeriana var. granulata; assembly: GCA_003991445.1. NCBI lineage: Eukaryota > Viridiplantae > Streptophyta > Magnoliopsida > Poales > Poaceae > Oryza > Oryza meyeriana. The sequence goes on from RYFJ01000989.1 coordinate 237,654, forward strand.
ACAACACGTCTACGGTAGAACATGTCAGCCGATTCTTGGCGCAGTGCGGAGAGGCATCGGCTGAAGAGGCCCTGAGGGTTAGGTTTTTTCCCTTATCATTATCTGGATCGGCTTTTACATGGTTCTCCTCATTACCACCGAATTCTGTTCGGGGGTGGGCCGATCTGGAGAAACAGTTTCACAAATATTTCTTCGCTGGAATTCATGAGCTAAGACTGTCAGATTTGACATCGGTTAAGCAACGACTAGATGAAATAGTACCGGAATACATTCAACGATTTCGGGATATCAGAAACCGGTGTTATAGTTTAAACCTGAGCGATGGGCATCTGGCCGATCTGGCTTTTCAGGGACTCTTGGCACCAATCAAAGAGAGGTTTTCGTCTCAAGAGTTCGAATCCTTGTCGCACCTGGTACAGAAGGTATCGGCTCATGAAAGCCGATTTCAAGAGGCGAAAAAGGACAAATACCAGAGGAGGGTTGCTCAGGTTCAGGTCTATTCATCAGGCTCAGATAATGAGGAATCCGATGCTGAGGTTGGATTGGCGGAGTGGGCCAGGAACAAGAAGTCAGTATCATGCCCGTGGGTCAAAGATATCGGCAAAGAGGAACGGTATGATTTCGATGTAAGCAAAGCCGATAAGATCTTCGACTTGTTATTACAGGAAAAGCAAATACAATTGCCGCCAAACCACGTAATTCCATCAGCTGAAGAACTAAAGAAGAAGAAATATTGCAAGTGGCACAATGCGATATCGCACCATACTAACGAATGCAAGGTTTTTCGGCAACAAATTCAGTTGGCTGTTGAGCAAGGACGAATCAAGTTTGAAGACAAAAAGCCAATGAAGATAGATGGGCACCCGTTCCCCGTAAACATGGTCTATGCGGGGTCATCATTAAGGGATCAAGCCGATGGAGCAGGACATCAAAGGTACAAGTCAAGGATTACTTCATCGGACATGATAGAAAAATACTCAAGATATGAAGAACAGAAGGGTGAACCAGAACGATATAATCCGCATTGGGACTGCCCGTTTTTTCGTTTCTGCTGGGATCAAGGAATGAGGCTGCCATCGGCTGAGAATTGCCCTGAGTGTAGCCGTGCAATGGATCGCCATGATTAGCAGCAGAGGTTTTTGCAAAATCGGCCGTGTGGGAAAAGAGCATCAGTTCATAGCCGACTAGGGCCGATCCGTGAAGAGTTTTTTGAAGAGGATGAAGAAGAAGCACGTGAGAAACAGGTCCAGAATCCTCAGTGGTGTCCTAGCGGCATATTCACGAAGAATCAGAAGAGAAGGGCGCAATGGTTACGACACCGAGAGCAAAAAGAAGAGCAGCGCCAAGATCAAGAGGAAGCCGATCATCGTCTCAAGAGGACCAAACAAGTCTGGCAAGTAAAGAGGAAGGACGATGAAGGCGAATCGGCTCCCGTGAACATGGTTTTCTTTCTGCCCAGAGAATACAGAGCGTTCTCGTCAGACGAGGAGAGTGGAGAGGAGGTTTTCGCTCAGCCGACACTGCGACCTGACCAAGCTACATTTGATAAACCCGAGGAGTCAGAGCATCGGCACCTGAAGCCATTATACATCAGGGGTTACGTAAACGGAAGGCCGATGACAAAGATGTTGGTTGATGGAGGAGCAGCGGTTAATCTTATGCCTCAAGCCACATTCCGAAAATTGGGGAAGACTGCCGAAGATTTGATCAAGACAAATATGGTGTTGAAAGACTGCGGTGGGAATTCATCAGAAGCAAAAGGCGTATTAAACGTGGAGCTGATAGTAGGGAATAAGACATTACCCACCACGTTTTTTTGTCATTGACGGAAAGGGGTCATATAGTTTTCTTCTCGGCAGGGACTGGATTCACGCGAACTGTTGCGTGCCTTCGACAATGCATCAATGTCTAATACAGTGGCAGGGAGATCAAGTCGAGGTGGTGCTAGCAGATCGGTCGACCAACATTGCCATGACCGATCTACCAGTCTGGGAAGCCGATGGTGTTGACTGCCTATCCGGAAGAGTTTGGGAAGGAGATTACCTCAAGGTTACTAGCCAGGGGATACAGCCGATCCAGCAAGTCGGCTCCGAATTGTTACTCTGATGGGATCTATTGAAGACTTTGAGGGGAAACTGGGGCAAGGATTCACGTCGGCTGATGATTTGGAAGAGATCGATATTGGACCAGGAGATAGGCCAAGGCCGACGTACATAAGCAAAAAATTAGATCCTGAGCTACGAGAGGAATTGATAGCACTGCTGAGGGAACATCGGGATTGTTTTGCCTGGGAGTACCATGAGATGCCAGGATTGAGCCGATCGATTGTTGAATATCGGCTACCTATTAAACCAGGGTATCGGCCGTTCAAACAGGCTCCAAGAAGGTTCAAGGCAGAATTATATCAGCCGATCAAGGCAGAGATCACAAGGTTATATGATGCCAAATTCATAAGACCATGCCGATACGCTGAGTGGGTTTCTAATATCGTCCCGGTGGAGAAGAAAAATGGGAAATTGAGGATATGTATTGATTTCCGGGATCTGAATAAAGCTACGCCTAAGGATGAATACCCGATGCCGATAGCGGATCTGCTGGTGGATGCAGCCTCAGGTTACAAGATTATCAGCTTCATGGACGGCAATGCAGGATACAATCAGATTTTTATGGCCGAAGAGGATATACACAAGACTGCGTTTCGATGTCCTGGAGATATCGGCTTATATGAGTGGGTAGTAATGACTTTTGGATTAAAGAGTGCCGGTGCAACGTATCAAAGGGCGATGAATTATATATTTCATGATCTCATCGGCTTGTTGGTAGAAATCTACATTGATGATGTGGTGGTTAAGTCTAAAAGTGAGGAAAGCCATATAGCCGATTTGCGAAGAGTGCTGGAGAGGGCCAAGAAATATGGACTGAGGATGAATCCCAATAAGTGCGCTTTCGGTGTGTCGGCTGGGCAGTTTTTGGGCTTTATGGTGCATGAGTGAGGGATTGAGGTTAGTCAGCGAAGCATTAGAGCTATTAAGACTACAGAACCACCAAGCAATAAGACGGAGCTGCAATCATTGATCGGCAAGATTAATTTTGTAAGAAGATTTATATCAAATTTATCAGGGAAAATTGAGTCTTTTACTCCATTGTTAAAGTTGAAAGCCGATCAAGAATTTGTGTGGGGGGCAGTACAGCAGAAGGTGTTCGACGAGATAAAAAATTATCTTAGTTCCCCACCTGTTTTGATTCCGCCGCAGAAAGGAGTGCCGTTCAGTTATACTTGTCGGCCGATGAGAATTCCATCGGCTCTGTTTTGATCCAAGAATTTGAAGGCAAAGAGCGAGTTGTGTTCTATCTAAGTAGGAGACTTCTGGATGCTGAGACGAGATATCCTGCGGTGGAGAAGTTATGCTTATGTTTATATTTCTCGTGTACAAAGTTGAGGCATTACATCCTATCGGCTGAGTGTACAGTAGTTTGCCAGGCCGATGTGGTCAAATATATATTGTCGGCTCCCGTCTTGAAAGGGCGAGTTGGCAAGTGGATTTTTGCCTTGACAGAGTTTGACTTGAGGTATGAATCGGCTAAGGCGATTAAGGGACAAGCAGTGGCCGATTTCATTGTACAGCACAGTGGGTCTCACGAAGATTATGCGGAGCCGATCCCATGGACTTTATTTTTTGATGGATCGGTTTGCAGGCACGGATCTGGTATCGGTTTAGTTATTGTATCGCCTCGGGGGGCAAGTTTTGAGTTGCTTTACGATTAAGCCTTATCGGACTAATAATCAAGCAGAGTACGAGGTGGTGCTGAAAGGGCTTCAACTTTTGAAGGAAGTAGGAGCCGATATCGTAGAGGTTATTGGCGATTCTTTGTTGGTGATCAAGCAGTTATCTGGAGAATATGAGTGCAAAGATGATGTTTTGAGGTCATATTATGAAGAATGTATGGATTTATTGAAAGATTTCAAGATGGTGTCAATAGATCATATTCCCAGGGAGCAGAATTTAGAAGTCAATGATCTTGCACAGATTACTTCAGGATATCGGCTGAATAGGCAGGTTGAGATGGAGGTAGCCGATATTGATGTCCAGAACAAGGCCGATGACTGGAGACAGGAGATAATTGGTTACTTGTGAAACCCATCGCAGTCCGTTTCCAGGAAGATTTGGTATAAAGCTACTAAGTATGTGCTACTTGATGGGGAGTTGTATTATTGGACGTTTGAGGGAGTTCTGCTTAGATGCCTGGATTTGGAGGAAGCTGTTAACGCCAAAATTTGGTAAGGCCTTGTATCAGATTCGGTCAAGGAACGATTGCAGTCGGTTAACAGAAATTGGTTTAAGGAGCTGGCCGAGTCCGAGAAAGAGCCGTGAAGACCGTGCGTGGCAGTTAATTACTATATTTACTAGGAAAAGATTGATCTTTTTTAGGGAACCTGACCTCGTGTCCGGTCAGGACTAGTTAGCGTTTTCTATTATAGATAGGAAATCATATACCGTGTCCTATAAGGACTCATGTAACTCGGGGTATATATACGTATGCCCGGGGACCTTGTAAAGAATCAACTACAGATCAATACAAAAATTCGCGCGCATTGTCCACCCTTTCGACGGATCCTGCTTCTCGAGCCGGGCTGCATCGGTTAGGTCCGAACTCCTGCGAGAGTAAGTCTCGTCACCCCGTACCAATCGGCTAGGACTTCCTCGGTTAGGTCCGATATTCTAGTCGGTTTATGGTAGTCGGCTTACCACGATATATTTACTTTATCTATGGCTGCATCAGTTCAGTTTGATCTCATAGATTGATTAGGTATATCACATCACGCGTGCATAGACTGTATCGACTTACCGGGAGCGATTTATCATCAGTTCGTGCTGCATCGGTTAGAGCATCTCCAGCAGGGACCCCAAACTCAGCCCCCAAACAAGTTTTGGGTGGTGAGACAAAAATTTTAGGTCCAGCAGGGACCCTAATAGAGCCCCTAAAATGAGGAGGCCCTCAAATCCAGCCCCCAAGCCCCCAGTCCTGGGGACTCTACACCACAGCCCCTATCGACGTTATTTTGGCGCCTACGACAATTTCCTCGAGCCTACCGTGCCGTCAAAATCTAGAGGAGGAGGAAGATTGATTTTTCTCAGGTGAAAACCGTACCTGTCTCGCCGCGCCGCCCTGCCGCCGGCCTCCTGCGCCGCGCCGCCCGGCGCCGACCTGCTGCGCCACCCTGCCTCGCCGCTCCTGCCGCGCCGCCTGGCCCGCCGGCCTCCTGCGCCGTGCCGCGCCGGCCCGCCGCCCTCACTGCCTCGCCGCCCAGCCGCGGCCTCCCGCACCGAGCCGTCGCCCTCCTGCCGCGCGCCCGGCCCACCGCCCTCCTGCGCTGAGCCGCCGCCTCCTGCTCGCCGCCCGGCCCGCCGGCCTCCCGCGCCGAGCCGTCGCCCTCCTGCCTCGCCGCCCGGCCCACCGCCCTCCCGCGCCGAGCCGTCGCCCTCCTGCCGCGCCGCCCGACCCACCGCCCTCCTGCGCCGAGCCGCCGCCCTCCTGCCTCGCCGCCGTCCTGCCGCGCCGCCCGGCTCGCCGGCCTCCTGCGCCCTGCTGCTCGCGCCCCGGCCTCCTATTGCTGCTGTGTGGCTGCATATTTTTTTTATATAGTTATGAGTACTGTTGCAATATATATATATATATATATATATATATATATATATATATATATATATATATATATATATATATATATATATATGAGTACTAGCTATTGCAATATATATACGTGAGTATTGTTTACTGTTGTTGCTAGCTTTTTTTAAATGAATGACAATCAATATACTTTTTAAATGAAATAGTGTACATGACTGTGAATATATTTTGTCTTTTTGGAGGATAGTGTAGTTTGCTTGGATATTTTTTTCTCTAATTTTTCTATGATCTTTTATTCGCCAAGTGTACTGAGTAACCTATTGTAGTGACTAGACTGCAATGACTGGTGGAGGTGATTCTTATAGAAAACAAGCAAGTGCATGAGCAACTTCGAGATGATCTTATAGAGCACTTATGGACGTTTCATGGTGCTCAGTAATTTGTTTTATTGCATTATCTGTGGGTTATTTCAAGTCCTGAACTTTTGCTTGCAGGATATATCATTTCCATGTTTCTAAATTATAAATAAAAATTTAAATTATAATGATGAAAATTATTCAATTGTATATAGATAAATTTTATGTGTTATAAATATTTATGTTTTAATTATAGTATCAAACTAGGCATATATATAGTCTACGGTGAAAAATAATAGAAAAAGAAATAGGGGCTGAGAAATGGGGGCTGTTGCTGGAGTTCGGAGCATTTTTGGGGTCCAAAGGAAATAGGGGCAGCTCCCATTTAACATTTGGGGGCTCTAAAATAGGGGCTATTGCTGGAGATGCTCTTAGGTCCGACCTACTGAACTGCTCGTGATAGGTCGGTCCCGTTAGGCCGATGCTTTGTGCGCAGGCGTCTTATCGGAGTGCATAGCCGATAAGTTATCTGTTAAAGCCGACTACATTTATTTATTGTCTTATCCTATACTCGCTCCATTCAGTAGTCGGCTAGCTTATCAATTATTTATCATTTACGTTATTGCATACTTTATTATATGTTCTTGCCTGTATTATTGTTACAATCGGCTAAGGGCTAGCCGATGGGTTTATTCTGCCGATCCAAGTACAAGTACAAGCAGGTTCCCGGCACGACCCAGGTGAGGGCCGAGCATGAGCCGGGTAAGGACCAGTGTATGGGCCCGGACAGCGGACGAAGATCCCGGAAGCCGATATAAGCAAGGGCCCGGGTGCAGGCACATCTTCATAGCAACACCAGTAACACTAGACCATGATCGGCTAGGATCTATTTGATTTATTTATGCATTATACTTGCTTATTTTATCAAGTTTATAGCCGGTTTTTGAGTATCCCTTTGATGATCGGCTAGCACTATATTTGTTTATTATCACGTTATTGCTCTTGCCGTCATCGGCCTTAAGCCGATGTATAAGTGCTACAGTGCGCATCGGCCATCGGCTGATGAAACGAGTCTAGATCGGCTTCCAGCCGATTGGCTCATTAATCTAACATTTTCCTCCTTGTCAATTACAGGGTCAAATTGACTGGCACGCCTACGAACCTCAAACTTTAGGACCTGCACTGGAGTGAAGCAAATCTCCCAGGCCTTCGCATGTCACCCAGACGCCGGACGGCCCCGGCGGGTTTTCGGCGTCAACACACTTTTGGCACCGCCCGGTGGGACACGAAGTTTCAAGCCAAAATTCCAACAAACACAGTTTCAATCAAGATTTCAACATGGCCGGAAAAGAAGTCAAGACGGACAACGTAATTCCGGTCACCATGGAGGATCTAACTGAAGAACAAAAACAGCAAGTTGAGCAGACCATGACAAATTTCCAGAAGCTGTGCCTGGAATCCTTCAGTATGACAAGGCAAGGGCCGATTCAGAAGTCTCAGTTTCCAAAACCAGTACTGGTAGGAGAATCGAGCCGCACACAACCCGAGAGTCCACCAATCAAGCCTTTACAGGAGATGGTCAATGAGGCTGTACACCACGCGCTCATCAATCAGTCGGGGGTCTTAGTAAATACATTGCATAATCTTATCAAGAAGACTGTTGATGGATTGATTGCCCAAGAACCAACTCGGGGCCCTGTTTTTCTCCCACCGAAGATAGAGCCAGGCCAAGTTAATTACAACATTAGCAAGGATATACCAGAACACTTGTTCGCGCAGAACCAGGCTGGGGGGCAACAGGATATCCCTCCTGGATATCACCGATCTATTTATTATGGGGGATACCAGCAGAACTATCCGGGAGGAGGAGCCGATCCAGGTACCTACCAGAGAGAGTATCACAGACAGAATCGGCAACCAACCCCGCCGATACAGTATCAGCAGTATCAACAGGAGAATGCAAGAGAAGAAGACTTATCGGCACGGGTTGAGGAGATAGTAAGGGAGCAGTTCGGGATCAAGCCCAAGGAACAAGCGTTCATGTATCGGCACCCATATCCTGAGTGGTTTGACAGGGTTCCGTTACCACACCGATACAGGGTCCCGGATTTCTCTAAGTTTTCAGGGCAGGACAACACGTCTACAGTGGAACATGTCAGCCGATTCCTGGCGCAGTGCGGGGAGGCATCAGCTGAAGAGGCCTTGAGGGTTAGGTTTTTTCCCCTATCATTATCTGGATCGGCTTTTACATGGTTCTCCTCATTACCGCTGAATTCTGTTCGGGGGTGGGCCGATCTGGAGAAACAGTTTCACAAATATTTCTTTGCTGGAATTCATGAGCTGAGACTGTTAGATTTGACATCGGTTAAGCAACGACTAGATGAAACAGTACCGGAATACATTCAGCGATTTCGGGATATCAGAAACCGGTGTTATAGTTTAAACCTAAGCGATGGGCATCTGGCCGATCTGGCTTTTCAGGGACTCTTGGCGCCAATCAAAGAGAGGTTTTCATCTCAAGAGTTCGAATCCTTGTCGCACCTGGTACAGAAGGTATCGGCTCATGAAAGCCGATTTCAAGAGGCGAAAAAGGACAAATACCAGAGGAGGGTTGCTCAGGTTCAGGTATATTCATCAGGCTCAGATAATGAGGAATCCGATGCTGAGGTTGGATTGGCGGAGTGGGCCAGGAACAAGAAGTCAGTATCATGCCCGTGGGTCAATGATATCGGCAAAGAGGAACGGTATGATTTCGATGTAAGCAAAGCCGATAAGATCTTTGACTTGTTGTTACAGGAAAAGCAAATACAATTGCCACCAAACCACGGGATTCCATCAGCCGAAGAACTAAAGAAGAAGAAATATTGCAAGTGGCACAATGCGATATCGCACCATACTAACGAGTGCAAGGTTTTTCGGCAACAAATTCAGTTGGCTGTTGAGCAAGGACGAATCAAGTTTGAAGACAAAAAGCCAATGAAGATAGATGGGCACCCGTTCCCCGTAAACATGGTCTATGCGGGGTCATCATTAAGGGATCAAGCCGATGGAGCAAGACATCAAAGGTATAAGTCAAGGATTACTTCATCGGACATGATAGAAAAATACTCAAGATGTGAAGAACAGAAGGGTGAACCAGAACGATATAATCCGCATTGGGACTGCCCGTTTTTTCGTTTCTACTGGGATCAAGGAATGAGGCTGCCATCGGCTGAGAATTGCCCCGCGTGTAGCTGTACAATGGATCGCCATGATCAGCTGCAGAGGTTTTCGCAAGATCGGCCGTTTGGGAAAAGAGCATCAGTTCATAGCCAACTAGGGCCGATCCGTCAAGAGTTTTTTGAAGAGGATGAAGAAGAAGCACATGAGAAACAGGTCCAGAATCCTCAGTGGTGTCCTAGCGGCATATTCACGAAGAATCAGAAGAGAAGGGCACAACGGTTACGACACCGAGAGCAAAAAGAAGAGCAGCGCCAAGATCAAGAGGAAGCCGGTCATCGTCTCAAGAGGACCAAACAAGTCTGGCTAGTAAAGAGGAAGGACGATGAAGACGAATCGGCTCCAATAAACATGGTTTTCTTTCTGCCCAGAGAATACAGAGCGTTCTCATCAGACGAAGAGGGTGGAGAGGAGGTTTTCGCTCAGCTGACACTGCGACCTGACCAAGCTACATTTGATAAACCCGAGGAGTCAGAGCATCGGCACCTGAAGCCATTATACATCAGGGGCTATGTAAATGGAAGGCCGATGACAAAGATGTTGGTTGATGGAGGAGCAGCGGTTAATCTTATGCCTCAAGCACATTCGAAAATTGGGGAAGACTGCCGAAGATTTGATCAAGACAAATATGGTGTTAAAAGACTTCGGTGGGAATTCATCAGAAGCGAAAGGCGTATTAAACGTGGAGTTGACAGTAGGGAATAAGACATTACCCACCACGTTTTTTGTCATTGACGGAAAGGGGTCATATAGTTTGCTTCTCGGCAGGGACTGGTTTCACGCGAATTGTTGCGTGCCTTCGACAATGCATCAATGTCTAATACAGTGGCAGGGAGATCAAGTCGAGGTGGTGCTAGCAGATCGGTCGACCAATATTGCCATGACCGATCTACCAGTCTGGGAAGCCGATGGTGTTGACTGCCTATCCGGAAGAGTTTGGGAAGGAGATTACCTCAAGGTTACTAGCCAGGGGATACAGCCGATCCAGCAAGTCGGCTCCGAATTGTTACTCTGATGGGATCTATTGAAGACTTCGAGGGGAAACTGGGGCAGGGATTCACGTCGGCTGATGATTTGGAAGAGATCGATATTGGACCAGGAGATAGGCCAAGGCCGACGTACATAAGCAAAAAATTAGATCCTGAGCTACGAGAGGGGTTGATAGCACTGCTGAAGAAACATCGGGATTGTTTTGCCTGGGAGTACCATGAGATGCCAGGATTGAGCCGATCGATCGTTGAACATCGGCTGCCTATTAAACCAGGGTATCGGCCGTTCAAACAGGCTCCAAGGAGGTTCAAGGCAGAATTATATGAGCCGATCAAGGCAAAGATCACAAGGTTATATGATGCCAAATTCATAAGACCATGCCGATACGCTGAGTGGGTTTCTAATATCATCCCGGTGGAGAAGAAAAATGGGAAATTGAGGATATGTATTGATTTCCGGGATCTGAATAAAGCTACCCCTAAGGATGAATACCCAATGCCGATAGCGGATCTGTTGGTGGATGCAGCCTCGGGTCACAAGATTATCAGCTTCATGGACGGCAATGCAGGATACAATCAGGTTTTTATGGCCGAAGAGGATATACACAAGACTGCGTTTCGATGTCCTGGAGCTATCGGCTTGTATGAGTGGGTAGTAATGACTTTTGGATTAAAGAGTGCCGGTGCGACTTATCAAAGAGCGATGAATTATATATTTCATGATCTCATCGGTTTGTTGGTGGAAATATACATTGATGATGTGGTGGTTAAGTCTAAAAGTGGGGAAAGCCATATAGCCGATTTACGAAGAGTGCTGGAGAGGGCCAAGAAATACGGACTGAGAATGAATCCCAATAAGTGCGCTTTTGGTGTATCGGCTGGGCAATTTTTGGGTTTTATGGTTCATGAGCGAGGGATTGAGGTTAGTCAGCGAAGTATCAGAGCCATTAAGACTACAGAGCCACCAAGCAATAAGACGGAGTTGCAATCGTTGATCAGCAAGGTTAATTTTGTGAGGAGATTTATATCAAATTTGTCAGGAAGAATTGAGTTCTTTCACACGCGTTGTTAAAGTTAAGGCCGATCAAGAATTTGTGTGTGGGGGCAGCGCAGCAGAAGGGGGCGTTCGACGAGATCAAGAATTATCTAGTTCCCACCTGTTTTGATTCCGCCGCAGAAAGGAGTGCCGTTCAGGTATACTTGTCGGCCGATGAGAATTTCCATCGGCTCTGTTTTTGATCAAAATTTGAAGGCAAAGAGCGAGTTGTGTTTTATCTGAGTAGAAGGCTTTTGGATGCTGAGACGAGATATCCTGCGGTGGAGAAATTATGCTTGTGTTTATATTTCTCGTGTACAAAGTTGAGGCATTACATCCTATCAGCTGAGTGTACAGTAGTTTGCCAGGCCGATGTGGTCAAATATATGTTGTCGGCTCCAGTCTTGAAAGGGCGAGTTGGCAAGTGGATTTTTGCCTTGACAGAGTTTGACTTGAGGTATGAATCGGCTAAGGCGATTAAGGGACAAGCAGTGGCCGATTTTATTGTACAGCACAGAGGGTCTCACGAAGATTATGCGGAGCTGATCCCATGGACTTTATTTTTTGATGGATCGGTTTGTAGGCACGGATCTGGTATCGGTTTAGTTATTGTATCGCCTCGGGGGCAAGTTTGAGTTTTGCTTTTTTTACGATTAAGCCTTATCGGACTAATAATCAAGCAGAGTACGAGGCGGTGCTGAAAGGGCTTCAACTCTTGAGGGAAGTAGGAGCCGATATCGTAGAGGTTATTGGTGATTCTTTGTTGGTGATCAAGCAGTTATCTGGAGAATATGAGTGCAAAGATGATGTTTTGAGGTCATATTATGAAGAATGTATGGATTTATTGAAAGATTTCAAGATGGTGTCAATAGATCATATTCCCAGGGAGCAGAACTTAGAAGCCAATGATCTTGCACAGATTGCTTCGGGATATCGGCTGAATAGGCAGGTTGAGATGGAGGTAGCCGATATTGATGTCCAGGACAAGGCCGATGACTGGAGACAGGAGATAATTGATTACTTGGCGAAATCCGTCGCAGTCCGTTTCAGGAAGATTCGGTATTAAAGCTACTAAGTATGTGCTACTTGATGGGAGTTGTATTATCGGACGTTTGAGGGAGTTTCTGCTTAGATGTCTGGATTTGGAGGAAGCCAAAGTGGTTATGTGTGAAGTGCATGAAGGCATCTGTGGGACTCAATCAAATCGGCTCATAAGATGAAGTGGTTGTTGAGAAGAGTAGGATATTTTTGGCCGACAATGCTGGAAGATTGCTTGGGTAATTATAAAGGATGTCAAGAATTGTCAGAAGTTTGGAAATGATACAGCGGGCACCAGCATCGGCTATGAATCCTATCATCAAACCGTGGCGTTCAGAGGTTGGGAATTGATATGATCGGCCAGATTTTTCCTCCATCAAGTAAGGGACATAAGTTTATATTGGCGGCGACAGATTATTTTACAAGTGGGTGGAAGCGATTCCTTTGAAGAAAGTTACGTCCAGGAAGCGGTCGAGTTTGTAAAGGAGCATATTATTTATCGGTTTGGGATTCCTCAGACGATAACTACTGATCAGGGTCCATCTTTGTGTCTGATGAGTTTCAAACAATTTGCTGCCGAGAATGGGAATACAAGCTATTAAATTCGTCGCCTATTACGCTCAGGCCAATGGACAAGCAGAAGCTTCTAACAAGAGTTTGATCAAGTTAATTAAGCGGAAGATTGATGAGCAGCCATGGCGATGGCATGCTACATTAGCCGATTCGCTATGGGCCTATCGGATGGCATGCCACGGATCTACTCGGGTGCCGCCGTATCAGTTGGTATATGGACATGAGGCAGTTTTACCATGGGAGACTAACATCGGCTCTAGGAGAATTTCTTTGCAGAATCAGTTGACAGCCGATGATTATTATAATTTGATGACAGATGAACTTGAAGATTTGGCTCAGAGTCGGTTAAGAGCGTTGGAAAGGATCAAGGAAAATAAGGCTAGGGCAGCTCGGCATTACAACAAAAAGGTGGTGAATAAGTCGTTTGCTGAGGGGGATCTTGTGTGGAAGTTGGTTTTGCCGATCGGGTCCAGAGATAATAAGTTTGGGAAGTGGTCGCCTAATTGGGAAGGGCCCTATCAGATTAATCGTTGTGTGCCTGGTAATGCTTATATGTTAGAAGATTTCAATGGGATGGAATTTGCTAAAGCGCTTAACGGAAAATACCTCAAGAGGTACTACCCTAGCGTGTGGATTGATTCCTAAATCGGTTAAGTATGACCGATTTCTAAGTAATTCGGAAAGGCGGTGTTTTTTTACATCGCCTAAAGACAGCCGATATCAGTTGATATCGCCTTTAGATCAAGACAAGCAGAAAATTATCAAGACTGAAAGAGATAAGTAGCAGAGTCGGTCAGATTATGTGACAGCAGAAGGATGATCGGCAGGTTCCAGAAGGTCGTCAGTTACAAAGGTTTAAGATTTACAAGAATTTTTGGATCACTTCAATTGCGCGCAGGCGGATCTGATCAATCTCATTGATAGCACGGATGTCATCTTCATCAGAGCCCGGGATAGTCTTCAGGTTCTTGCGCCGATGAATGACTTGACGTACTATCGCTGTAACCTTGGCTTCTTGGTCTTGGATGGATTGCGGTAGGCCGATTAGCTGGGATTCTGTTGTTATGAGGTCCTTACGAACTCTTTCAAGTTCTGCCAGCAAATTGGCCTCCTTCTTCTTCAGCTGGTCTAACTTAGGTTGGAGCTCTTGGGGGGCAGCAGCCATGTCATCAAGCTTTTTCTTCTCTGCTTGGGCTAATAGCCGATCGGCTTGGATGTCTTCGGTAGTCTTCTGTTGGTCAGCACGGTCGGCTATACGTTGTCTAAGCTTGATGAGTTTGAATCTATGGGATTCCAGATATGCTGCGGGAGTTAGTGCGTCGACAAGTTCTTCGGGCAGATTGTGTGTTCAATTTCTGCGAATCTTGCCCGGATTGGCCCGCAATCTTCTGCTAGCGCGTCAATTGGGTTTTCTAGCCGACTGAGGATGCTCTCAGATATTCGCGTACGTCGCGGCTGGGAAGGATGGTTTGGTGTTGCGCTGGTGGCTGTGGATTCTTCTACTTCTAGGTACTTGCGATGTCAAAGGAGAACAGATCGGCTAAGGACTGCAAATTGGCATCCTGCGGTAAAGGAATCAGTAAAAAAGTTTAAGAGCAGAGTATGACATAAAGAGTTACCTGAGGAAAGGACATCATAAAAAAAAAAAAAAAAATAGGTGCTTGCGCGACATCGGCTTCAGTCGGGGATGAATGGGCTGTTCTTCGAGGGGACCGATGTCAGCCCGATGTGGAGTAGGGACAGTGTCATTAGCAACCGCAGAGGGACTTGGTGCTGAGGAGGGAGCAGCTGGGGAAGTCATCGGCTCAACGCTTGAGGGACGTCAGAGGGATGTGAGTTCTGGAGCGATGGTTCAAGCTGAAAAAAGGATTTGGTAAGATAAAATAAGGAAGTGGATGATATAATAATAAGGCTTGGCGGCATACCTGAGGAGACGAAGGAGCGATGTGGTCTGGGGAGAAGATGGCGTCGTGGCAGCAACATCGGCATCGGTCTTCTGTTTCTTTGGGAGGGACGACCTGCGCTAACACTTCTTACGTTTTTGGCCCATCGGCCGAGCGCGCCTTGAGAAGAGCCGATGGAGATGGAGCATCACGCCCTAAGTTTGGGGTGGCCGATGGAGGTTGAATTACTGCGATCAGCGACCGCTGTTGCTTGTTCTTGGGGGTTCGACGCTGGCGGCCTGCAAAAGTTAGAGTGTGAGAGTTGGTTGAAGAAGGCGATTAAAGATTGCAGTTGTTACCTCGTCTTCGGATTTATTTTTCAACATAGTCGGCGTCCAGACGGGGAGCAGTAAACAGGCGGGTGCTAAGCAGAACAGATGTTTCTTCCATTTTGGCCACCATCGGACAAAAGACTTGGTGATGGCAGTGCAGATGAACACTTCGGTGGCGGCGCTAGCAGGAGGGAGTCTGTCAAAAGACCGCAGCCGATCATATTCCAGGGGCGCTGCTGACCGTGCCCCGGGCTTGGACTTTTTTGCGATGAAGAATAGGCCCTATCGGGAGCTGACAAGGCCAAATTTGGCGAGAGCCGACTGATGGATGATAGAACTCATACGATGGCTGAGTTCGGCCCAGAGAAAAAAGCCGGTTGGCAGCAGACAAGCGACTGATAGCCGATAGGAATATGGCTTTAGACTGATCATCATTCAGAGCTTTGAGTGGATCAAAGTTAGAGGGCATTCTCGAATGATGATGCGTCATTGTACGCAAACCAAAGAGTGGCATCCCTGGTAAAGCCGTAATAGAACCCCTTGAACCTGACTAACTTCAGCAGGGTTATCTTGCCGCCAGAAAGGGCCGATGCGAGCTTCGCCCATAGAGATGCATCGGCGGTAAACAGGGTCTTGATCTTCTGGGGTAATCGGGCCGGGAAAGATTGCTTGAGGAGAAGGTTTCTGGGATAGCTTGGAGGTTTATAAAATATTGAGCCAGAGCTGAACGAACCACCAAGGCGACCCCCAATGTGGCCGACGGGCTGGCAGCCGAATAAGCTTAGTTGCCACTGGTGAATAGTGGTAGGGTGGCGCCAAGGAGATAGTGCCCAACGGAATTTGTTTCCTATCGGCCAAGCACATCGGCCAGGCATTGCATATTGGTCGTCGGGCCGAAAGGGTTGCACCACCAAAGACGAACCTTTCCAACCACAAGTTTCAGAAAAGCGACATGCTCCCGATCATCAACCGGTCCAGTTCCTTTGTTGTGGAGAGATATATACCTGGACCAGCCGCCGATGTTTTTTTGTTGAAGCCAGTGAGCGGCTTGAACCGGAGTTTAAAAGGGTTGATGTAGCTTGTCGTATCCAGGCAGGTGAGCATGCGTCACGTCCAGCAAGTGGGGGTCATCGCCCATGCCCGAACATGAAAGCATTGAGAGCATCAGACCAATTGTATGAGGCCGATGCAAGTAGGGACTCGTTCCTTTCCATCGCCAGCCAGGGAGAGATGATGCAGTGGCCGATGTGAGATTCTTCCCAATAGGTTCCTCTTTGCAGCCGTACCTGAAAGCGTACAATCTCTCACCGGACAGCTTACTCGGCCATGATCTGAAGCTGTTGGTCAGTCGCTGACAACTAGTCGAGTTCTTGAAGGGACGCGTTGGGTTTCGGCGACATGAAATCTGGTGGGATCTTCGCTGCCCATAGGGCATGATAGAAAAAGCAGGGGTAATCGGCGGCCGGTATCAAGATCAGGCTCTAAGATGCTACAGT
Source organism: Oryza meyeriana var. granulata (assembly GCA_003991445.1). Taxonomy (NCBI): domain Eukaryota; kingdom Viridiplantae; phylum Streptophyta; class Magnoliopsida; order Poales; family Poaceae; genus Oryza; species Oryza meyeriana. The sequence goes on from RYFJ01000989.1 coordinate 254,207, forward strand.
GCACAAGAACACGCACGAAAGAACAGGTGAAGAACATAGCAGATCGGGTTCGTATAGATTGCAGATTGGGGAAAATAATCGGGTGAGAAGATTACCTCAGGAACTGCAGATGCCGATGCCATCGCGGAAATAGGAGAAGTTGCAGGGATTGACGGCCGGAGAGAAAGGTTGCAATGATTCGTCTGGATTCGCTATGAGCTTGGTGAGGATGTGGAAGATGAAGAGGTGGTGCTCTGGTGATGTGAAAGCATAGAAAAGGGCAAGAAGACAAAGCGTTTTTATAGAGGTATGACAGCCGAGCGGGAATCGAGGCCGTTGGCACTGTTTCAAACATTTATGGCAAGTGGGCTATCTTGGGCCGCCTCGGTATGGGAGAAATTTGGAGGCCCAAAGTGAAAGAATTTCGAAGTCCTATTGGAGAAATCCGAAATTGGGGGGCATGTGTTAACGCCAAAATTTGGTAAGGCCTTGTATCAGATTCGGTCAAGGGAACGATTGCAGTCGGTTAACAGAAATTGGTTCAAGGAGCAGGGCGAGTCCGAGAAAAGAGCCGTGAAGACCGTGCGTGGCAGTTAATTACTATATTTATTAGGAAAAGATTGATCTTTTTTAGGGAACCTGACCTCGTGTCCGGACAGGACTAGTTAGCGTTTTCTTTTATAGATAGGAAATCATATACCGTGTCCTATAAGGACTCATGTAACTCGGGGTATATATACGTATGCCCGGGGACCTTGTAAAGAATCAACTACAGATCAATACAAAATTCGGCGCATTGCCACCCTTTCGACGGGATCCTGCTTCTCGAGCCGGGCTGCATCGGTTAGGTCCGAACTCCTGCGAGAGGGTAAGTCTCGTCACCCCGGCTACCAATCGGCTAGTGACTTCCTCGGTTAGGTCCGATATTCTAGTCGGTTTTATGGTAGTCGGCTACACGATATATTTACTTATCTATGGCTGCATCAGTTCAGTTTGATCTCATAGATTGATTAGGTATATCACATCACGCGTGCATAGACTGTATCGACTTACCGGGAGCGATTTATCATCAGTTCGTGCTGCATCGGTTAGGTCCGACCTACTGAACTGCTCGTGATAAGTCGGTCCTGTTAGGCCGATGCTTTGTGCGCAGGCGTCTTATCGGAGTGCATAGCCGATAAGTTATCTTCGTCACGATCGCATTATATCTATCGGCCTATTGAGGCATTGTTATCATTGTCGGTCTGTGCTGCAACGGTTGGGTCCGATCTACTAGACTGACGATAATAGCTTTACTCTTGATGAGCCGATGGTGTTGTGCGATGGTGTTATCGGAGTGCTTAGCCGATAAGTTATCTGTTAAAGCCGACTACATTTATTCATTGTCTTAGCCTATACTCGCTCCATTCAGTAGTCTGCTAGGTTATCAATTATTTATCATTTACGTTATTGCATACTTTATTATATGTTCTTGCCTGTATTATTGTTACAATCGGCTAAGGGCTAGCCGATGGGTTTATTCTGCCGATCCAAGTACAAGTACAAGCATGTTCCCGGGCACGACCCCAGGTGAGGGCCCGGGCATGAGCCTGGGTAAGGACCAGTGTATGGGCCCGGACAGCGGACGAAGATCCCGGAAGCCGATATAAGCAAGGGCCCGGGTGCAGGCACATCTTCATAGCAACACCAGTAACACTAGACCATGATCGGCTAGGATCTATTTGATTTATTTATGCATTATACTTGCTTATTTTATCAAGTTTATAGCCGGTTTTTGAGTATCCCTTTGATGATCGGCTAGCACTATATTTGTTTATTATCACGTTATTGCTCTTGCCGTCATCGGCCTTAAGCCGATGTATAAGTGCTACAGTGCGCATCGGCCATCGGCTGATGAAACGAGTCTAGATCGGCTTCCAGCCGATTGGCTCATTAATCTAACATTTTCCTCCTTGTCAATTACAGGGTCAAATTGACTGGCACGCCTACGAACCTCAAACTTTAGGACCTGCACTGGAGTGAAGCAAATCTCCCAGGCCTTCGCGTGTCACCCAGACGCCGGACGGCCCCCGGCGGGTTTTCGGCGTCAACAAAAGCCAAAGTGGTTATGTGTGAAGTGCATGAAGGCATCTGTGGGACTCATCAATCGGCTCATAAGATGAAGTGGTTGTTGAGAAGAGTAGGGTATTTTTGGCCGACAATGCTGGAAGATTGCTTTGGGTATTATAAAGGATGTCAAGATTGCCAGAAGTTTGGAAATATACAGCGGGCACCAGCATCGGCTATGAATCCTATCATCAAACCGTGGCCGTTTAGAGGTTGGGGAATTGATATGATCGGCCAGATTTTTCCTCCATCAAGTAAGGGACATAAGTTTATATTGGCGGCGACAGATTATTTTACCAAGTGGGTGGAAGCGATTCCTTTGAAGAAAGTTACGTCTAAAGAAGCGGTCGAGTTTGTAAAGGAGCATATTATTTATCGGTTTGGGATTCCTCAGACGATAACTACTGATCAGGGGTCCATCTTTGTGTCTGATGAGTTTCAACAATTTGCTGCCAGTATGGGAATCAAGCTATTAAATTCGTCGCCTTATTACGCTCAGGCCAATGGACAAGCAGAAGCTTCTAACAAGAGTTTGATCAAGTTAATTAAGCGGAAGATTGACGAGCAGCCACGGCGATGGCATACTACATTAGCCGATTCACTATGGGCCTATCGGATGGCATGCCACGGATCTACTCGGGTGCCGCCGTATCAGTTGGTATATGGACATGAGGCAGTTTTACCATGGGAGACTAACATCGGCTCTAGGAGAATTTCTTTGCAGAATCAGTTGACAGCCGATGATTATTATAATTTGATGACAGATGAACTTGAAGATTTGGCTCAGAATCGGTTAAGGGCGTTGGAAAGGATCAAGGAAAATAAGGCTAGGGCAGCTCGGCATTACAACAAAAAGGTGGTGAATAAGTCGTTTGCTTAGGGAGATCTTGTGTGGAAGTTGATTTTGCCGATCGGGTCCAGAGATAACAAGTTTGGGAAGTGGTCGCCTAATTGGGAAGGGCCCTATCGGATTAATCGTTGTGTGCCTGGTAATGCTTATATGTTAGAAGATCTCAATGGGATAGAATTTGCTAAAGCGCTTAACGGAAAATACCTCAAGAAGTACTACCCTAGCGTGTGGATTGATTCCTAAATCGGTTAAGTATGACCGATTTCTAAGTAATTCGGAAAGCCGGTGTTTTTCCACATCGCCTAAAGACAGCCGATATCAATTGATATCGCCTTTAGATCAAAACAAGCAGGAAAAATTATCAAGACTGAAAGAGATAAGTAGCAGAGCCGATCAGATTATATGACAGCAGAAGGATGGTCGGCATGTTCCAGAAAATCGTCAGTTACAAAGGTTTAAGATTTACAAGAATTTTTGGATCACTTCAATTGCGCGCAGGCGGATCTGATCAATCTCATTGATAGCACGGATGTCATCTTCATCAGAGCCCGGGATAGTCTTCAGATTCTTGTGCCGATGAATGACTTGATGTACTATCGCTGTAACCTTGGCCTCTTGGTCCTGGACAGCTTGCGGTAGGCCGATTAGTTGGGATTCTGTTGCTGTGAGGTCTTTGCGAACTTTTTCAAGTTCTGCCAGTAAATCGGCCTCCTTCTTCTTCAGCTGGTCTAATTTAGGTTGGAGCTCTTGGGGGGCAGTAGCCATGTCATCAAGCTTTTTCTTCTCTGCTTGGGCTAATAGCCGATCGGCTTGGATGTCTTCGGTAGTCTTCTGTTGGTCAGCGCGGTCGGCTATACGTTGTCTAAGCTTGATGAGTTTGAATCTATGGGATTCCAAATATGCTGCGGGAGTTAGTGCGTCGACAAGTTCTTCGGGCAGATGGTGTTCAATTTCTGCGAATCTTGCCCGGATTGGCCCGCAATCTTCCGCTAGCGCGTCAATTGGGTTTTCCAGCCGACTGAGGATGCTCGTCTGATATTCGCGTACGTCGGCTGGGAAGGATGGTTTGGTTGTTGCGCTGGTGGCTGTGGATTCTTCTACTTCTAGGTATTTGCCGATGTCAAAGGAGAACAGATCGGCTAAGGACTGCAAAATTGGTATCGGTAAAGGAATCAGTAAAAAAGTTAAGAGCGGAGTATGGACATAAAAGAGTTACCTGAGGAAGGACATCGGTAGCTTGCGCGACATCGGCTTCAGGGGGATGAATGGGCTGTTCTTCGAGGGGGCCGATGTCAGCCGATGGAGTAGGGACAGTATCATCAGCAACCAGAGGACTTGGTGCTGAGAGGGGAGCAGCTGGAGAAGTCATCGGCTCAACGCTTGGAGGGACGTCAGAGAGATGGTGAGGTTCTGGGGCCGATGGTTCAAGCTGAAAAGGATTTTGGTAAGATAAAATAAGGAGGTGGGTGGTAATAATAATAAGGTTTGGCGCATACCTGAGGGGACGAAGGAGCCGATGTGGTATGGGGAGAAGATGGCGTCGTGGCAGCAACATCGGCATCGGTCTTCTGTTTCTTTGAGGAGGGGCGATGTGCTAACTTCTTACGTTTTTGGCCCATCGGCCGAGGTGCCTTGAGAAGAGTCGATGGAGATGGAGCATCACGCCCTAAGTTTGGGGTGGCCGATGGAGGTTGGTACTGGATCAGCCGACCACTGTTGCTTGTTCTTGGGGGTTCGATGCTGGTGGCCTGCAAAATTAGGGTTGAGAGTTGGTTGAAGAAGGCGATTAAAGCTTGCGGGTGTTACCTCGTCTTCGGATTCAACATAGTCGGCGTCCAGACGGGAACAGTAACAGGCAGGTGCTAAGCAGAACAGATGTTTCTTCCATTCTGACCACCATCGGACAAAGAACTTGGTGTTGGCAGTGCAGATGAACACTTCGGTGGCGGCGCCTAGCAGGAGGGAGTCTGTCAAAGACCGCAGCCGATCATATTCCAGGGCGCTGCTAACTGTGCCTCGGGCTTGGAGTTTGTCGATGAAGAATAGGCCTATCGGGAGCTGACCAAGGCCAAATTGGCGAGAGCCGACTGATGGGTGATAGAACTCATACGATGGCTGAGTTCGGCCCAGAGAAAAGCCGGTTGGCAGCAGACAAGGACTGATAGCCGATAGGAATATGGTTTTAGACTGATCATCATTCAGAGCTTTGAGTGGATCAAAGTTGGAGGGCATCTCGAATGATGATGCGTCATTGTACGCAAACCAAAGAGTGGCATCCCTGGTGAAGCCGTAATAAAACCCCTTGAACCACTGACTAACTTCAGCGGGGGTTATCTTGCCGCCAGAAAGGGCCGATGCAGCTTCGCCCATAGAGATGCATCGGCGGTAAACAGGGTCTTGATCTTCTGGGTAATCGGCCGGGAAGGATTGCTTGAGGAGAGAGGTTTCTGTGATAGCCTTGGAGGTGTAAACATTGAGCCAGAGCTGTACAAACCACCAAGGGCCCCCAATATGGCCGACGGGCTGGCCGGCCGATAGCTTAGTTGTCACCTGATGGAGCAGCTGATAGGTGGCGCCGAGGAGATAGTGCCCCAACGGAATTTGTTTCCTATCGGCCAAGCACTCTGCCAGGCTTTGCATGTTGGTCGTCGGGCCGAGGGTTGCACCACCAAAGACGAACCGTTCCAACCACAAGTTCAGAAAAGCGACATGCTCCCGATTATCAACCGGTCCAGTTCCTTTGTTGTGGAGAGATATATACCTGGACCAGCCGCCGATGTTTTTTGTTTGAAGCCGATGAGCAGGCTTGAACCGGAGTTTGAAGGGGTTGATGTAGCTTGTCGTATCCAGGCAGGTGAGCATGGTCACGTCCAGCAAAGTGGGGGTCATCGGCCCATGCCCGAACATGAAGGCATTAAGAGCATCAGACCAGTAGTATGAGGCCGATGCAAGTAGGGACTCGTTCCTTTCCATGTCAGCCAGGGAGAGATTGATGCAGTGGCCGATGTGAGATTCTTCCCAATAGGTCCTCTTTACAGCCGATACCCTGAGGTACCAATCTCTCCACCCGGACAGCTTACTCAGCCATGATCTGAAGCTGTTGGTCCAGTCACTGACCAACATAGTCGAGTTCTTGAAGGGAACGCGTTGGGTTTCGGCGACGATGAAATCGGTGGGATCTTCGCTGCCCATAGGGCCATGATAGAAAAAGCAGGGGTAATCGGCGGCCGGAATCAAGATCTGGGCTCTAAGATGCTACAGTAAGCAAAAACACGACGAAGAACAGGTGAAGAACATAGCAGATCGGGTTCGTATAGATTACAGATTGGGGGAAAATAATTGGATGAGAAGATTACCTCAGGAACTGCAGATGCCGATGCCATCGCGGAAATAGGAGAGGTTGCAGGGATCGACGGCCGGAGTGAAAGGTTGCAATGATTCGTCTGGATTCGCTAGAGCTTGGTGAGGATGTGGAAGATGAAGCGGTGGTGCTCTGGTGATGTGAAAGCATAAAAAAGGCAAGAAGACGAAGCGTTTTTATAGAGGTATGACAGCCGAGCGGGAATCGAGGCCGTTGGCACTGTTTCAAACATTTATGGCAAGTGGGCTATCTTGGGCCGCCTCGGTATGGGAGAAATTTGGAGGCCCAAAGTGAAAGAATTTCGAAGTCCTATTGGAGAACTCCGAAATTGGGGGGCATGTGTTAACGCCAAAATTTGGTAAGGCCTTGTATCAGATTCGGTCAAGGGAACGATTGCAGTCGATTAACAGAAATTGGTTCAAGGAGCAGGCCGAGTCCGAGAAAGAGCCGTGAAGACCGCGCGTGGCAGTTAATTACTATGTTTATTAGGAAAAGATTTATTTTTTTAGGGAACCTGACCTCGTGTCCGGTCAGGATTAGTTAGCGTTTTCTATTATAGATAGGAAATCATATATCGTGTCCTATAAGGACTCATGTAACTCGGGGTATATATACGTATGCCTGGGGACCTTGTAAATTATTAACTACAGATCAATACAAAATTCGGCGCATCGCCACCCTTTCGACGGGATCCTGCTTCTCGAGCTGGGCTGCATCGGTTAGGTCCGAACTCCTGCGAGAGGGTAAGTCTCGTCACTCCGGCTACCAATCGGCTAGGACTTCCTCGGTTAGGTCCGATATTCTAGTCGGTTTATGGTAGTCGGCTTACCACGATATATTTACTTTATCTATGGCTGCATCAGTTCAGTTTGATCTCATAGATTGATTAGGTATATCACATCACGCGTGCATAGATTGTATCGACTTACTGGGAGCGATTTATCATCAGTTCGTGCTGCATCGGTTAGGTCCGACCTACTGAACTGCTAGTGATAAGTCGGTCCTGCTAGGCCGATGCTTTGTGCGCAGGCGTCTTATCGGAGTGCATAGCCGATAAGTTATCTTCATCACGATCGCATTATATTTATCGGCCCATTGAGGCATTGTTATCATTGTCGGTCTGTGCTGCAACGGTTGGGTCCGATCTAGTAGACTGATGATAATAGCTTTACTCTTGATGAGCCGATGGTGTTGTGCGATGGTGTTATCGGAGTGCTTAGCCGATAAGTTATCTGTTAAAGCCGACTACATTTATTCATTGTCTTATCCTATACTCGCTCCATTCAGTAGTCGACTAGCTTATCAATTATTTATCATTTACGTTATTGCATACTTTATTATATGTTCTTGCCTGTATTATTGTTGCAATCGGCTAAGGGCTAGCCGATGGGTTTATTCTGCGATCCAAGTACAAGTACAAGCAGGTTCCCGGGCACGACCCCAGGTGAGGGCCCGGGCATGAGCCCGGGTAAGGACCAGTGTATGGGCCCGGACAGCGGACGAAGATCCCGGGAGCCGATATAAGCAAGGGTCCGGGTGCAGGCACATCTTCATAGCAACACCAGTAACACTAGACCATGATCGGCTAGGATCTATTTGATTTATTTATGTATTATACTTGCTTATTTTATCAAGTTTATAGCCGGTTTTTGAGTATCCCTTTGATGATCGGCTAGCACTATATTTGTTTATTATCACGTTATTGTTCTTGCCGTCATCGGCCTTAAGCCGATGTATAATTGCTACAGTGCGCATCGGCCATCGGCTGATGAAACGAGTCTAGATCGGCTTCTAGCCGATTGGCTCATTGATCTAACATTTTCCTCCTTGTCAATTACAGGGTCAAATTGACTGGCACGCCTACGAACCTCAAACTTTAGGACCTGCACTGGAGTGAAGCAACAACAGAGGCAATACACAACAGATAGAAGTAGGGTATTACCTCACCTTGAGGGCCTGAACTAGGATAAATCGTTTTGTGTTCCTTTGCAATCCATCAAGTTTAGGTCTCATGAGTAACCCCATATTCTTATTGCCGATACAAAACATCGAGAGTTGGCGCGCTAGGTAGGGGCTTCGTCGAGATCACCTTCATCAAGCCAAATGGATCCAATTACCGGAGTCGACAGCGTCAAGTTCTTCCCCAGGCAGACAATCAGCTTTGGGAGCCTCGACTTCGTTGCCGACAAATTCGGTGATCTCACCCTGTCCGACTCGAACTTGATCCGATCGACCGGGAACCAAGCTGACTTCGCAACAGTCGGCCTGCTCAATGCTGCAGCAATCTCCAAAGACATGCTGTGGCGATCCCCAAGATGCCTGAGTCTAGGGAAAACTCTTCCTTTCTGTGTTCGACTCGAACTCTGCCTCAAGCTGACCGATTTTAGGTAAGAGAGGAAGAGATCATCAACCTCCCGTTCGGACTCGACAATGCCGCTGATAACTTCAATCAACATCTAATGCGACAGACTCAATCCTCTGGAATTCGACTCGGATATGGCCCAAAGCCGCTCGAGATCGGATCTTGGGAGGTTGGAGTTGTAATTACCCCCCAAAACTACTCTAACTCCGACTCTCAGTCGGACAGTAGCTCAGCAAGTTTCTCCCCACCACGTGAAGTCTTCATGGCGTCCAAAGGCTCAACTCCCACACAAGATGCACGCCGACTACGCGACCAGCAAGAGGAGGAGGCTCGCTGACTGCATAAACAACAGGAGGAAGATGCATGACGCTTGCAAGTCGAGTGCGATGTTCGTAATGACAGCTTACGCAAGGCTGGGAGGACTGCACAACAGGAGATCCTTCAAACTTGAGTCGGCGACCATGACTTCTTTGTGACCCCACAACAGAACATCGTGGCCGCTGCCACGCTATTAGATACCTTGTAGTTTGGGCCCGACCACTAGGCTACCCCGACTATTGCAAAAATCAAAGCAATGATAACCGCTATAGCCTGTCAACAACAACAGTGATCTAGAGATACGCTTTTACCATCTAACAAGACAGCTTCAGACATGGTGGTTTCATTTGCTTTAGCACGGCACCGAGCAGCTAGCTCTGGTCAGCATCACTCAGAGTCACGACATACATCACTCGGAAATCCGAGTAATGACCGATGGCAGCACCATCATGATGGCCGCCGCGACAACTAGGATGCTTGAGGACGACTATGGCGGGATCTCCGCTACGACACCAACGCTCGACGTCGAGAACGAGAGGAAGATTAGCACCGCCGACTAGAAGATGAGCGTTAGCACTCTGGCCTCCACCATGAGCGATTTCATCACTGTAGTTAGAGTTGGAGCCCTCACCTAGATGAAGGAGTACTAGCGTTCACCTATGAGCTACAGCAAGTCGACTGGCCATCTGGTTTCAAGCCGACTGCGATAGAGAAGTATGATGGAAAGACCAACCTGGAGTCTAGGCTCACAGTTTACACCTTGGCAATCCATGCGGCCGGAGGCGATCACAAAGCCATGGCTAACTACCTCCCAGTCGCTTTGGCTGACTCAGCGAGGACATGGCTGACAGGGCTTCCCAGGAGGTCAATCGGCTCCTGAGAAGAACTTCGTGAGTGTTTCGTCGCAAACTTCCAAGGAACCTATAAGAGGCCGTCTTCCGAGTACGATTTATATCAGTGCCACCAAAGGAAGAATGAGTCCCTCCGTGATTTTATCAAGTGCTTTTCTAAGAAAAGAAACTCAATACCTAAAATCAAGGACGAGGTTGTCATTGCCGCCTTCCACAAGGGAGTCAGAGACGTGCCATTCATCGCCAAGTTCACTCGGAAGCCACCCAACTCCATCAAATCTCTCTTCGAGATGACTAATAAATATGCTGATTCAACCAACGCAGTGGCAGTGGCACTTGACGACAAGCCCCAACAGAAGGAGTGACGGGAGACGGATGACGTGGCCCTATCCAAGCCTAGGAACTGCAAGCGGAGATCTGGGGACTTCATTGCGGCAATCGATCACAACCGTCCTCGACCTCCTAGAATCAAGGATTATCAGAATGACAAGTGACATGCTCGGGGGCTCAATAGCTCAAATGCAAGGATGGCATCCCCACTCCCAACTTGTGTAATACCGAACAGCTAAGTTGCTTTCTGATAAATATTTTCTCCTTTATATGATATTCTTATCTAAATGGGCCAGGAGGCAACTCACTTTCTTATGGTTTAACTAGGATACAGCTTAGTGCTAGTTAGGAACGGATCTAGGGGGATGAGATCGTCAATTCCTCACTCAGCCTCGCCAATGCCACACCCACTTATACCTAATAGGTGTACATACTGCGCATTCTCTATTTTTGCTCTTAATGATTACAAAAGTACTCAAGTAGCATAAATTCCGACCTGTGAAGCTTTGCTCCATGAAAGGTGAACTCAAGTCACCCAAAATACGTGTCTAGGAAAGAGCCATGAGCTGACTCCTGATGCTCGGAGGCTATGACTAGTCGGGCAGAGTGTTTAAACGTAAGGGGTCAACTACTCAGGGAAATTAATATCAATAAGAGGAGGAACACATATTTACATACATTATAAAATATTTAGATTTTCTTTGGGTGATTGTTTTATACATCAGGTGCTACTCATCCGATATATTTATAATGCAGGGCCCAGTTCCGGATATGCGTAACAGGAACTCATGGCTACGAGCCTATCTCCTACGCTTGGGGGCTGGACCAATCTGCCATGCTACACTTGGAGTGCGACGCTTCAAGAATCACTCGGAATGCTCCATGACGGCTACTGACCGAGTACTTGCGCCAGTTGGGACACGGATGCCACCTTTACCTTGATACGCCCTATGGGGGCTAATAACTGACCTCTAGCACCAGTCGGGGCTCGAGTACCACACTGCTGGGTAGGGTATGCCCCATGAGGGTCACCAGCCGAATCCTATGCTAATGTGAGGTTCGGGTACCTCATTTGGCCACAACTCAGTTGGGTAGTGTACGCCCCACGAGGGTCACCAGCTAAATCCTATGCTAACGCGAGGTTCGGGTATCTTGTTCGGATACAATTTTGCTAGGTTGGGTATGCCCCAAAGAGGGTCGCCACCCGAATCCTACACTAGCGCAGCGTTCGGGTACCTATTTGGCCAAAACAAGGAAAGAAACCACTATAGGAGCTCTCAGTCAAGAAGAAGGCGAACCTGTACAATCGGAGGTTGCACCAAACCCGGAACCTACGGATGTGGAGGCCATGGGCCCCGGGTACCTCATCACAAGCATATGGGCCACTCAGATAGATGATGGGTCAAGCCTTGTAATTAGAGATATGGTAGAACCCGGCAGACTTTGCCTTGTACGATAAGAAATATACAGTCCTAGTCAGGTAGATTATATCTCTAAGAGGAGATCCCTTAGCTGTAATCTGGCTGAGACTCCTACCTTGTACCCCTGTCCCCCAGTATATAAGAGGAGGCAGGGCGCCCCCTAAGGGCAGACAGAGATTCATCAGAATCATACTTCCTCAAAGGAATACACCACAACTGGACGTAGGGTATTACCTCACATCGAGGGCTTGAACCAGTATAAACCTTTCCGTGTTCCTTTGCAATCCACCGAGTTTCGATCCGCTGAGTAGCCTTATAATCATATTGCCAGTGTAAAACATCGACAGTTGGCGCGCCAGGTAGGGGATTCGATGAAATCAACATCAACAATCTTGATGGATCCAACAAGCGGAGTCGACGGCGACAAATTCTCCCCCGGAGACACAATAACTTTCGGAAGCCTCGACTTCGTCGCCGACCAAATCGGCAATCTCACCTTGGCCGACACAAATCCAATCCAATCGGTCGAGGAACCAGCCGACTCCGCGCCAGTCGGCCCACAAGACACTGCAACAACCATCATCAATCTGACGCAGCAATCTTCTACTTCGCCAAGCCACGGGACAACTCTCTCCTTCGGTGTTCGACTCGCGCTAGGCCTTGAGCCAGCCCGAGTTGGGCTAGGAAGGGGAGAGATCGTCAATTTCTCACGCAGATTCGGCGACGCCGCAGATCTACACTTCATGCGGCAGACCCGATCCCCCACGATTCAGTTTGGACATGGCTCAGAGCCGCTCCAGATTGGATCTAGGGAGGTCAGAGTCGTCCTTACTCCGATCAACTACTTGGATTCCGACTCCAAGTTGGACGATAGTTCGAACAGCAGTTTAGATAACAGCTTGGCGAGCTTTCTCCTGCCCCGCGAAATCTTCATGGCGTCCAAAGGTTCTACACCCACACAAGAAGCGCGCCGACTACGCGAGCAGGAAGAGGAGGCCCGCCGACTACGACAACAACAGGAGGCCAAACACGAGGCTCGCAACGACGAGCTATGCAGGGCTGGGCGAACCGCTCAGCAACAAATCCTCCAAACTAGAGTCCGCGACCACAACGTTTTTGCTACACCTCAATAGAACATCGTGGCCGCTGCAACTCTACTGGATACACTCTAGTTCGGGCCTGATCACTAGGCCACCCCGACGATAGCAAGGATAAAAGCCATGATCACCGCTGCTGCATGCCAGCAGCGTCAACAGTCGAGCGATACCCTCATACCGACTAGTCGGTCGGCTTCCCCAATGTTAGTATCATCTACCTCAAAGCGACGCCGAGCGGCCGGCCCTAGTCGGCTGCACACGGAGTCACGCCAAACGTCACTTGGCAACCCCAACAACAACCGGCGGTGTCGAAGCGACTGTCGGGACAATCAGGATCTCCAAGGCCAACTACAACGAGGCCTTCGGCAGGACATCAACGCTCGGCGTAGCGAATGAGAAGAAGACGGGCAACACCGACTGGAAGACGAGAATGAGCGCTTCGGCCTCCACCACAAGCGGTTTCGCCACCGCATTCGGAGTTGGAGCCCTCATGAAGATGAAGAAGTACCGGCCTTCACCCAGGAGCTACAACAGGTCAACTGGCTGCCGGGTTTCAAGCCTACGGGAATCGAAAAAATACGACGGCAAGACCAATCCCGAGTCCTGGCTCACGGTCTACACCCTGGCAATCCAAGCAGCTGGAGGAGACCACAAAGCCATGGCTAACTACCTCCCAGTCGCTTTAGCCAACTCGGCGAGGACATGGCTAACGGGACTTCCCAAGCAATCAATCGGCTCCTGGGGAGAACTCTGGGAATGCTTCATCGCCAACTTCCAGGGAACATACGAGAGGCCATCTTCCGAATACGACCTATATCAGTTGCATCAAAGAAAGAATGAGTCTCTTTGTGATTTCATCAAGAGGTTCTCTGAAAAGAAGAATTCAATCCGGAAGATCAAGGACGAGGTTGTCATCGCCGCATTTCAAAAAGGAGTCAAAGACACCTCGTTCATCGCTAAATTCACTTGGAAGCCTCCCAACTCTGTCAAGGCTCTATTCGACATGGTAAACAAATACGCCGACTCGGCCGACGCTGTTGCTGAGGCCTTCGATGAAAAGAAGCCACACTAACAAAAGGAGCGGAAGGACACCGATGATGCGACCCTGACTAAGGTTGGGCACCGCAAATGCAAGTCGGACGACTTTATTGTGGCAGTCGGTCACAATCGTCTTCGACCTTTAGCAACTGGAGATTATCAGAACAACAAGTGACATACTCGGGGGCTCAAAAGCCTAAATGCAAGGAGGGCATCCCCACTCCCAAATACCGAACAGCTAAGTTGCTTTCTGATAAATATTTCCTCACTTGGCCTCGCCAATACCGCAGCTGCTTACACACCTAATAGGTGTACAAGCTGCACTTTTTTTTCTATTTTTACTCTTAAATGATTGCAAAAGTACTCGAGTAACATAAATTCCGATCCGTGAAATTTTGCTCCATGAAAGACGAACTCAAGTCACCCAAAATGCGTGTCTTGGAAAGAGCCATGAGCCAACTCCCGACGCTAGGAGGCTATGACTAGTCGGGCAGAGTGGTTGAACGTAAGGGGTCAACTACTCGCGAAAATTAATATCAACAAGAGGAAGAACACATATTTACATATATTGTAAAATACATAAATATTATTCGGGTAATTGTTTTCATCATCAGATGCTACTCATCCGATATGTTTATAATGCAGGGCCAGTTCCGGATACGCGTGACAGGAACTCAGGGCTACGAGCCTATCTCCTATGCTCGGGGGCTGGACCAGTCCACCAAGATACGCTCGGGACGCTCTATGAGGGCTATTAACCGGGTACTTGCGCCAGTTGGGACGTCATCTTCCCCGGCTACGCTCCATGTGAGCTAACAACCGACCTCCGGCGTTAGTCGAGGCTCGGGCACTACTCGGCTGGGTGAGGTACGCCCCATGAGGGTCGCCAGCTGAATCCTACGCTAATGCTAGGTTTGGGTACCTTATTCGGTCATAACTTTGTTGGGTAAGGTATGCCCCATGAGGGTTGCCACCCGAATCCTATGCTAATGCAAGGTTCGGGTACCTTATTCTGCTAACAATCGACCTCCGGTGCTAATCGGAGCTCGGGTACCACTCGGTTGGGTGAGGTACGCCCCATGAGGGTCGCTAGCCAAATCCTACGAGATTCGGGTACCTCATTCGGCTAACAACTGACCTCCGGCGCTAGCCGGAGCTCGGGTACTACTCCGCTGAGTTAGGTACGCCCCATGAGGGTCGCCAGCCGAATCCTATGTTAAAGCAAGGTTCGAGTACCTTATTTGGCCATAACTCTGTTGGATAGAGTACGCCCCATGAGGGTCGCCAGCCGAATCCTATGCTAATGCAAGGTTTGGGAACCTTATTCGGCTTTACCAAGGTCAGAGAAGACTTGTATCGTCAAAGCGCATCTGGAGTCCTCATGCACTGCGTCACACCTGGGAGGACAAGACGATTCTACAATATACCTACTCAGGCATCTGTGGCAACCAGGCTGCATCCAGAATATAAGTCAGAAGGGCTTGTAGACAAGGATTCCTCTAGCTGATTGAGGTTACCGACACTGGAGTACTCATCCTGATATGCGATGGATGCTACTTCTATAGTGATGTACTGGGTAGGTTGGCTTAGGCCGGCTTATTCGGCAGCAGTCCGCCAAGATATGAGTTTCTACAGTAGCACGCTCAATGTGGGCCGTTCGCTGGCTGTGTTAAAATCACGGTACTGGTGCTACCAATAGGAACCGATGAGGTAATCAGATATGTTTCATGAAGGCCTAATTGCTGAACACATGTGTTCGGGTATCTGTATTATCCACCAGGTATTGAAGATATATCCTTATAAGGGTCACAAGCTGGTTTTCATCAAAATTAGGGATGCAGGTATCTCTCAAGTACACCTGACCACATAATGGATTAAATTTCATAGAGTGGTACTCGGCCTACATGCTTGGCCAACGGTTGCCATGTGCAAATATTTTTCTAGCTGACATGACGCTGAGGAGTCTAACTTCTGAGTAGTGCACTACTCGGGAGAGACTATAAATATTTTCTTCCAGCTGACATGAAGCTGAGGAGTCTAATTTCCAATTGGGACGCCACTTGGGAAAGACTATAAACACCTTTTCCAGCTAACATGAAGCTGAAGAGTCTCATATACGAGTGTCATGCTACTCGACAAAGACTATAAATTATTTTTGGTTGACATGATACCGAAGAGTCTCATATACTAGTAGTATGCTACTCGAGAAAGACTACAAGGTTAAAGATCTTTGACTTTATGTTAATTGTTTTCACAATTAAGCACAAAGTCGGGGGGCTACACCTAATAGGTGCGCCTATTCGGTGCACACTATTCATACATCTACATGAAGCCCTTCATAGCCTCGCTGCCAGCTGACATGAAGCAGGACTCGGGAAGAAGAAGCACTCAGACAAAGAGTACTCGGGAGCAATGCACTCGGGCAATCTTCACCGTGGAGAAAGAGCACTCGGCATCAGCTGTGACTCAACTATGAAACTCTCAGGGGCTGTTGTGGAGGCCATGGGCCCTGGGTACCTCATCACAAGCATATGGGCCACTCGGATAGAGGATGGGCCTAGCCTTGTAATTAGAGAGATGGTAGAACCCGGCAGACTTTGCCTTGTACGGTAAGAAATATACAGTCCTAGTCGGGTAGATTATATCTCTAAGAGGAGATCCCTTAGCTGTAATCCGGCTGGGACTCCTACCTTGTACCCCTGTCCCCCAGTATATAAGAGGAGGTAGGGCGCCCCCTGAGGGCAGACAGAGATTCATCAGAACCATACTTCCTCAAAGGAATACACCACAACTGGATATAGGGTATTATCTCACATGGAGGGCCTGAACCAGTATAAACCTTTCCATGTTCCTTTGCAATCCACCGAGTTTCGATCCGCTGAGTAGCCCTATAATCATATGGCTGGTGTAAAACATCGACAATGGAGGTGCTCATTTTATTCAAGACTGGAAGACCCTAATCATTCGATTTCTACTGGAAGATGAACTACCTAAGGATCACAACGAAGCCAAGAAAATCAAGCGACGGAGCAAAACCTTTATCATAGTCAGAGAAAACCTACATTGTGAAAACGCATCCAGAGTTCTCATGCACTGTGTCACACCTGAGGAGGGCAAGCAGATCCTACAATCTATCTACTCGGGCATCTATGGCAACCATACTGTATCCAGAACATAAGTCAGAAAAGCTTGCAAACAAGGATTCCTCTAGCCGATTGCGGTTACCGACACTGAAGCACTCGTCCTGTCATACAAGGGATGTCAATTTTTCGTTTGGTAAACTCACCTACCGGCACAGGCGTTGCAAACTATCATATGCGCAACGCATACTGAGTTCTAACATACAGATCTGGAGTCCTCCAATCACATCATTATGGCAACGACTCAGTCCATCGGTGGCAATATTCAAAGATTTCTACGACGATTTTGGCATCAAAATCTGTTTACGCTTTGGTGGTCACATACCCCCATAAAAAGGAAAAAAAACCAGAGCCAAAAAAAAAAAAATTGGGCATGTTGAGCAATGAATCAAAAATTTTCGGATTTTTTAGGGCCTGCGCTGGGGAGGTCGGTTTGGGCCAGCTTATTCGGTTAGTAGGCCGAAGATATGAGTTCATTAAATAGCATGCCCTATTGGGGTCGCCCGCTAGTCGCCGTTAAAATCGCAATGTAAAGGTGCTATTTTACAAGAAAGCGATTAAATAACAGATCGCTCATACTAAGCTACAAGCCGGGTGTATACATTCGGGTATCTTGATTTATTTTTTAAGGGTATAGAGGATTTAAATTCTTAATAAGAAATCAATAGCTGTCGCCATAAAAATTAGGGATGCAGGTTATCTCTCAAGTACAACCTCATCATATATTGGATTTAAATCCAATAGTGATTACTTGGCCTAGATGCTTAGCCAAATTTTGGTTTGAGCAAACCTTTTTCAGACTAATATATAGCTGAAGGGTCCAATTTTTGAGAAACATATTACTCGAGAAAGACTACAAGGTTAAAAATCTTTGACTTTATGATTAATTGTTTCCCAATTAAGCACAAAGTCGGGGCTACACTAATAGGTTGTCACGCCCCTAAAATCGGTTAATTAAAAATTTTGGGTAAATCGAAAATAACAAGAATATGCCTAGAAAATTTTTTGTTTGAGAAACATGTTTGAAATAAAATCTTGAAATTTCCAATATTAAAAATCCCAAGTTAAAAATTTCAAATAAATACTTGTAATGGCTTTTAATTCCTGGGGTTTTTGGTCGGTATTTTAAGCTATTTAAGTATTTATAAATAATAAACTCCTTGTGTTTTTGTGGTGGCTTTTAATTCGGGTAAGCTTCCCCATGATTTAATAATCTCTGAAATTTTTTTTGGAATTTTCGGAGCTCAGAATTTAATTTTTATAATGGGACAGAAGATCATTTCTATATTAGATAATCTGTAATAAAAACCCCCTGACTTTTCCCCTATTCGGGTCGTTTCAGTTTAGTCCTTTGAAGCCTCCCGTTCATTCGTGAACTCTGACTCCTTTTTTCTACGGTTTCGTGTTTGCTCCCGAAATCCTAAAACCTCCTCGACGTTCTGATTCTCAAATATACCGAATTTCAAGGTTGATCGAATATATTT